>CAVMFT010000051.1:0-386834 GCA_963680785.1 Diplosoma virens | reverse complement strand
CGCAACATCTTTGTCGAATTAATGCAGCTAGCCACCTCCTCTGTAGAATTTAGCTTCAATAACAACATGCATCGACAAATCGACGGCGTCGCTATGGGCTCACCGCTTGGTCCAGCTTTAGCAAACATTTTTGTTGGCTACCAAGAAGCGAAACTTTTCAACATCGCCAAAAGACCGTTGGTGTACTTCCGGTACGTTGATGATACTTTCGCCGTATTCAACAATGAAGAAGACTGCAACAATTTCTTCGTCCAGCTCAACTCTCTTCATCCCTCACTTCGCTTCACCTATGAAAAGGAATCTAATCACTCTCTCCCTTTCCTTGACGTGTTAGTAGAAAGGCATGATTCAGAATTTCTAACTTCAGTATATAGGAAACCTACCTTCACTGGCCAATATCTACGTTGGAACTCTTTCAGTCCCCAGAAACGGAAAATCAATCTAATTGGTACTCTCGTTACAGAGCTTTTATGATTTGTTCTAAAAGCAAACTGAACCAAGAGCTTGGCAAAATTCGTTCAATTCTTTTGGAAAATGGCTACCCGGAACGTGTAATCAATTTGGCTTTCAAGCGAAACCTTCAACAAATAAATTCTAACCCGATCCACACAGTAAAAAAGTGCCCTGTCTACCTACACATCCCATGGATTGGAAACGTCTCGATGAGGTTTGAAAAGCAGATTACGTCTGCTGTGAAACGCTGCTTTTTCTCCGTCGAACCACGTGTTATTTTCAACACCCGACAGCTCCTTCCAGCGATTAAGAAAGACGTGTTACCTTCCCATCATCACAGCAATGTTATTTACCAGTTTTTGTGCCACTGAGATAGTCGGTACGTTGGTCGCACGTCTCAACGGCTAGAAGAGCGAATTAAACAACACGTTCCTAAATCCATCACCAATCCTCGTACCTCGGCCAACCGCCAAAGTCTTTCCCGCTCTTGCAAGAACAACATTCGCCCACAACAATTTCACGAATCCGCCATTGGTCAACATCTTTTTGATAACGCCCAATGTGCCCTCCATTACAACAACGAAAAATTTTCTATTCTCGCTCGAGGTCGCTCTTCCTTTCATCTTTCTGCTCTTGAAGCGACTTTCATTAAATCTCTCAATCCCCTTCTGTGTAAGCAAAAAGAATTCGTATACTCTTTGAAAATTTCTTAATCTTTTCTCTCATTGGTTGACTCTTTCAGCCAATGAGAACTCTACTTTCTTCCTTTATAAATTAGTTCGGTTTCAATTCTGCTTCATTCTGACGATTTCCCCTGAAGAGTGTCAGATGAAAAGCTTTGGGAAGAAAAATCTTTTACTTCAAACAGTTCTAATAGATTGTGTGCATGCTATAAGCAGTCCAACAACTTACAACTTTTAAACTCAAACCTAGTTCAAGTTCTTTTCAAAAAGATCGAACCGATTTCAAGTCCAACGATACCAAAAATGATGTAATTTTAGTATAAGACCATTAAAGCTTGAATGGTAGTTCAAGAAATTTGAATTTATAAAACTGTTTTCCCCAAGTCGTTTCTATACATTGCATACAGCCTAGCTTAGGCTACTAAACACACAAAAACAACCTCAAGTCAACAATTATTGATTTGAGGACTTGGGTTGAGTCCTTGGTTTTTGTAAAAAAAACGAGTTCAAGCAGTGATGGAATTCAAAAACTTAAAAAAGAACAGGTTCTTTTCCCTATAGTATAGAACTTAAGAGCAATAGGTTTTTTCATTAACAAAAATATAGAAGTACAGAGATTACGTTAATTAATAGCCCGCTCCCTGAACGTTATGACATTCCAAGAACATGTTCACGCAAAAAGGTGCAAACTCCCTCAATCCCATCACTGAATTCAAGTGTGTCCAAGACTTTTTCAAGTAAAAAAGTTAAGTTTAGTTATGAGCACTTGCACGGGAGGAATTTAGTTTAAAAGTGATCCTGCCCTCCCGTTAAAGAATGACGGATATGCAAAACAATTAGAAAGGAATAGAGCACAATAAAAGTGTACAAAAAAAAGATTTTCACTTTATTTTAACTGTTATATTAACTGTGGTTTTGGTTTGCAAACCCATCAACCATGATAAATATTTGTGTCTGCCACTGATTTTAGTTATTGTATTTCAAGTTTCATATCAGTATCAATTTTTTTCTATATTTGGTAGCTCATCTTTCTATATGGCATTGCTAAAATGGTAATCAAAGTCATTTTTTGTGGCCCTGATTAGAATTATGCCTCAGGCCTTAACTTTGAATATCAATCACTATTCAATATTCAGTGTATGCTTATAAGAGACTATTGTATTTCAAACCAAAATTTAAGTTATTTTGCATGTGAGTCAATCGTTTTAGCTCGAGCGCTTAAACAATCAATTTAACATCAGCACGATGCGAATTCAATGCCAAACCTAAGCAGAGCGATCATAGATATTATATAACTCATAGATTGCGCATTCCCGTAAAAAAACTGTTCTAAAATTGAAGCCATTTGAACAAATCCCCGACTTACATTAGATTGAATGGAAGTTATATGTATTTTGACGTTAAAATGGATTTTTTGACCAATTAATACGTTTTTCTTTTGGCGTATGTAATGGATACGAAAATTTTATTAATCAAAAATATATAAAATTGTTTGCGAGTTGCAATTTGGATTGCTTTCAATGACAAAATTTTATTAGTGAAGCAAAATCTAGGTTCAATATTTTTGAAAGCAAATCGGTTGCCAATTGCAAAACGCCGAAGACGTTTTTTTTAAATAATGTATGCATTCTAAATTGTTAAAAAACATAAATTGAAACAAGCGTTTAAGCTGCAGTGTAAACATTAAATTTGACTTTTCCAAAATATAAAAAGAATACGAAATGAAAAGCTCTTAACACAAATGCAACAATCCCAAAATATAAAATCAATGTTTAATGGTTTTTTGCATTGGAAAAATTTTGCTTTATATTTAAACTCAAATTTCGTTTCCTTTTAGCCAATCATTTGGCAATGCCCAAAGAAAGTCACCTTATACCCAATGGGGCCACACTAAGCAATTAACACAATCTAAACATTGTCCAGTAAGTGCAATGTGTTTTTCATATCATGCATAACAAAACACAAGTAACTCTCATTGAATAAATCTTAGCATAATGCATTAAACAAAAGTGCTTTATGAATTACTTACAACACAAAGTAATTAATGCATTCTGTTTTCATTAATCTAAGCATAACAAATTAGGGGTAATCTGTGCTTTCAATCAAATTAAACACTGCAAAACTAGAGCAATGTTTTTTTGAACTATCTTAAAATAAACACAACTAGCGTTTTGTGTTTTTTAACGCATGTTAAGCAAAACGCAAGTAACGCTATGTATCTTTTAAATCATGTAACACACAAAACAATTAACCAATTCTGTTTTCAACAATCTAAGCATAGTACAATAAAGCGCAATGTGTTATTTAAATCAAATTAAGCAGCGAAAAACTAGCGCAATGCTTTATTTGATCTATGTTAAACAAAACACAACTAGCGTTTTGTGTTTTTCAACGCATGTTAAGCAAAACGCAAATAACGCAATATATCTTTTAAATCATGTAAAACCCAAACAATTAATGCGCATTTTGTTTAAATCAATGTAAGCTTAGTGCATTTAAGCAAATGTGTTATATGAATCAAGTTAAGCACTGCATACCTAGAGTAATGCTTTACTTAAACTATAGTAAGCACAACTCCAATAGCAGTTTGTGTTTTACAACGCATGTTAAGCAAAACGCAAATAACGCATTGTATTTTTTACATCATGTAACACACAAGATAATTAATGCAGTCTGTTTTCATCAATCTAAGTATAGTGCATTAAGCATAATATGTTATTTGAATCAAGTTAAGCACCGAAAAACAAGTGCAATGTTGTGTTTGAACTATGTTAAACCAAACACAACTAGTGTTTTGTGTTTTACAACGTATGTTAAGCAAAACGCAAATATTATGCAAATATGATTATGCAAAATGCAAACAACACATAATGTCTTTTAAATCATGTGGCACACAAAACAAGTAACACATTTTGTTTTTATGAATCTTAGCATAGTGCAATAAACTCAATGTGTTATTTGAATCAAGTTAAGCAGTGTAAACTTAGCACAAAGCTTTTTTTGAACTATAGTAACCAGAACTTTAATAGTACTTTGTGTTTTTCAATGCATGTTAAGCAAAACGCAAATAACGATCAGTATCTTTTAAATCATGTAGCACACAAAACAATTACGCATTCTGTTTAAATCAATGTAAGCGTAGTGCATTAAGTGCAATGTGTTATTTGAATCAAGTTAAGCAGTGCAAAACTAGAGCAATGCTTTATATGAACTATATTAAACAGAACTTAACTAGCATTTTGTGTTTTTCAACACATGTTAAACAAAACGCAAATAACGCAATGTATTTTTTAAATCATGTAAAACACAAAACAAGTAATGCTTTCTGTTTTTATAAATCCAAGCATAGTGCATTAAGCGCAATGCATTATTTGAGTCCAATTAAGCACTGTAAAACTAGAGAAATGCTGTTTATGGAAACACTAAACCCAAACAACGCAGAATGTTTTGTAAATCATCTAACACACAAAACAAGTAATGCAATCTGCTTTTAATCAGTCTAAGAATAGTTCAGTAAGTGCAGTGTGTGCTATTTAAATTTGCAAAACTAGCAAAATGCTTTTTTCAATTATATTAAGCACAACACCAATAGCGGTTTGTGTTTTTCAACACATGTTAAGCAAAACGTATACAATGCCAAGTATCTTTAAATCATGTAACACCCAAAACAATTAACGTTTCTGTTTTAATCAATCTAAACATAGTGCAATAACCGCAATGTGTTATTTAAATCAAGTTAAACAATACAAACATAGAGCAAAGTTTGTTAACGAAAAAATCCTGTTTCTTTTAAGAGATAATGTTACTGTCATTTTTAAACCAATGCTTGTTTCATAATCTTCACTTGATTATCAATTAATTGTAATGGACCAATTGTTGCTTATTATAACAGTTATTATTATAACCATCTTTAAACCAGTTATTGTTACGCATAAAATCCTGCTTAGTTTAAAGTTAATGTTTCTGTCGTCTTTAATATACGCCTGTTTCATGGTTTTCATTTGATTATCAAGTCATTGTTACAGACTAATTTTTCTCACTTTAAGAGTTGTTGCTACTCCCGTTTTTAACCAACGCTTGTTTCATTGTTTTTACTAGATTGTTAAGTCATTGTTCTGAATAAATTTTCTTTACTGTAAAAAGTAATATTACTCCTTGTTTCAACTCTTGCTTGTTTCATAGTCTTTCCTTGATTATTAAGTCATTGTTATGGTCTAATTGTTGCTTACTATAAACATTAATATTACTCCTGATTTTAATCCATGTTTGTTTCATTGCCTTCAATTGAATATTAACTCATTGTTTTGGATAAAATTCGTTTCTTTCATTACTTCCATCTTTATCCCAAGCTTCTTTCATAGTCTTCACTTACATATCAAGTCCTTGTTATGGACCAATTGTTGCTTACTATAAAAGTTAATAGTGCTCTTGTTTTTAATCTACGTTTGTTTCAAAGTGTTCCCTTGTTTGTCAAGCATTGTATAAAACCAATTGTTGCTTATTATAAAAGTTAATAATATTCTTGTTATTAATTTATGTTTGTTTATCATATAGTCTTCAGTAGCTTATCAAGTCATTACAATGGACCAATTGTTGGTTACAATAAGTTAAACTTATAAATATGTTAAATAAAGTTAAACTTACTCCCATCTTTAAAATATGATTTTGATTTGATTATCAAATCATTGCTATGGACCAAATGTTGCTTAATACAGATATTATTATTATTTATGTCTTAAACCCACTCATTGTTGTGGATAAATTTTTGCTTAATGCTTTAGTTGATATTTTTTCCGTTTATAATCCACGTTTGTTTTATAGTCTTGACTTGCTTATCAAGTCATTGTAACGGACAGATTGTTGCTTACTATAAAAGTTAAACTTACTCCCATCTTTAAAACATGTTTGTTTGATGGTTTTCAATCGATTATCAAGTCATTGTTATGGACCAATTGTTGGCCCACAATAAAAGTTAATATTATTCTCGTGTATAAACCGCTTTTGTTTTTTAATCTTCACTTGATTATCAAGTCATTGTTGTGGATAAATTCTTCTTCTTGTAAGAGTTAATATTACTCCAGTTATTAACCCACGCTAGTTTCATAGTTTTCAATTGATTATCAAGTCATTGCTATCGACCAAATGTAGCTTACTACAGGAGTTATTAATATTTTGTTATGGATGAATTTTTGCTTAATATAGCAGTTGACATTACTCCCGTTTATAATCCATGCTTGTTTCATAGTCTTGATTTGATTATCAAGTAATTACTAAGAACCAATTATTGCTTACAATAAGAATTAAACTTACTCCTCACTTTAATCCAGGCTCTTTTTATAGTCTTCACTTCATTATTAAATCGTGGTTGTAAATAATTTTTTTTTACAATAAATGTTAATATTACTCTCGTTTATACTCTTGTCTTTAAGTCATGCTTGTTTAATGGCCTTCACTTGATTATGAGGTCATTGTTATTGACCAATTATGCCCCACTATGAAATTTCTTATTACTCTCGTCTTTAAATCGTGTTTGTTTTATAGTTTACACTTGATCATTTAGTCATTGTTATGTATAATGTCTTTCTTACTATAAGAGTTATTATTTCCGTCTTTAACTCACACTTCTTTTATAGTCTTTATTTGATTATCCAGTCATTGCAATGACCAATTGTTGCTTACTGTAAAAGTTATTATTACTCCCGTCCTTAAACCAGTCATTGTTAAGGATAAAATCCTGTTTGTTTTAGAGTTAATGTTATTGTCATCTGTAACCCACGCCTGTTTCATAGTCTTCACTTGATTGACAAGTCTTGTTATGGACCAATTGCTGCCTCACTATAAAAGTTATTATTACTCTCGTCTATAAGCCGCACTTGTTTTATAATTTTTACTTAATTATTAACTCATTGTTGTTGATAAATTATTCTTTATTATAACAGTTAATATCATTTTGGTCTTTAACCCACGCTTGTTTCATAGTTTTTATTTGATTATCAAATCATTGCTATGGACCAAATGTTGCTTAGTACAGATATTATTATTATTTATGTCTTAAACCCACTCATTGTTGTGGATAAATTTTTGCTTAATTCTTTAGTTAATATTCTTTCCGTTTATAATCCACGTTTGTTTCATAGTCTTGACCTGCTTATCAAGTCATTGTAATGGACGAATTGTTGCTTACTATAAAAGTTAAACTTACTCCCATCTTTAAACCATGATTGTTTCATAGTTTTCATTTGATTAGTAAGTCTTGTAATGGATCATTTTTTGCCTCACTATTAAAGTTCTCATTACTTTCGTCTTTAAACCGCGTTTGTAAAGTCTTTCTTAATATAAGAGTTAATATTGCTCTCATCTTTAACCCACACCTGTTTTCACAATCTTAACTTGATTAGCAAGTCATTGTTATTGACCAATTGTTGCCTCACTATAAAAGTTAATATTACTCTCGTCTATAAGCCGCATTTGTTTTATAATTTTTATTTAATTATTAAGTCATTGTTGTGGATAAATTCTTCTTTATTATAACAGTTAATATCATTTTGGTCTTTAACCCACGCTTGTTTCATAGTTTTCATTTAATTATCAAATCATTGTTATGGATCAAATGTTGCTTACTACAGGAATTATTATTATTTATGTTTTGAACCCAGTCATTACATTTGATAAATTTTTATTTAATTTTTTTATTTTATTTGTTTATTTATAAATTGTTGTGACATACTTAATCGTATTACATTACATAATTATATTAATATAACAGTTGATATTTTTAACGTTTATAATCCACGTTTGTTTCATACTCTTGCCCTACTAATTGTTGCCTCATTATAAAAGTTAATATTACTCTATAAGCCGCGCTTGTTTTATAGTTTTCACTTGATTATCAAGTCGTTGTAATCGACCAAATGTTGCTTCCTATAAAAGTTAAACTTACTCCCTTCTTTAAACCATGATTGTATCACAGTTTTATTTGATTAGCAAGTCATTGGTATGGATCAATTGTTTCCCCACTATAAAAGCTCTCATTACTTTCGTCTTTAAACCGCGTTTGTTTTATAGATTTTATTTGATCATTAAGACATTGATGCATATTAGATATTCCTTAAGAAATGTAAAACCAGCGCATGGTTTCTTTTAAGCTATGTTAAACAAAACACAATTAACGTTTTGTGTTTTCAACGCATGTTAAGCAAAATCCAAATAACGCCATTCTGTTTCAATAAAGTTAAGCATAGTGCAATAAGCGCAATGTGGTTTTTAAATCGAATTAGGAAATGTAAAACCAGCGCATAGTTTCTTTTAAACTATGTTAAGCGAACCGCAACTAGCGTTTTGTGTTTTCAACGCATGTTAAACAAAATGCAAATAACACATAATGTCTTTTTAAAGCATACAAACCACAAAACAATTAATGCGTTTTGTTTCATTGTATCGAAGCATAGTGCAATAAGCAAAGTGTTTTTTAATTCAATATAAGAAATGTAAAATCAGCGCATGGTTTGTTTTGAACTATGTTAAACAAAATACAACTAGCGTTCTGTGTTTTTTAACTATGTTAAACAAAGTGCAAATACCGTAATGTGCTTTCTAAATCACCTAAAACACAAAATAATTAACGTCATTCTGTTTTAATGAATCTAAGCATAATGCGTCGTCGTCGTTTGAAGAGGTATCCACTACAGGTCAGACACAAACAGGACTGGGGCCGAGGGTTTATCCTTTTACTACCCAAGACTGCTGCACTGCCTGAATCAGACGCGGGCAGTGGTGTTATTAAGCCAGCATCGAGTTTTGTCATCCAAAACCGTCAGACCTCGTGCTTCATGTGGTGCCCGATGTATAGGGTACGCTGTTAGAACATGGTCTGCAATTTGCTCAGAGGCGCCACACTCGCAATTCGGTGAAGGAACGAGACCCCATTTGTGCATGGACGAATGGAATCGCCCAACACCAGTTTGCAGGCGGTTGAGCTTAACCCAAGCTACTCGATGTAAGCCCATCCCAACAGGCCTGGCACCGGTCTCGGGCACAAAAGCATGGAGCCTGGAAGCATTTTTACAGTACTCCGTTTTCCATTTGTGATTTGTCCATTCAGAAGCGCGGATGCCAAGTCTGGCAAGGTTGTCCAAAAGATTCCGTGCACCTGGCACACTTGGCAAGTATCTGAGGACCCTCTTAACAGACCATACAAGATATGATCGGGGTCCAGAGATCTACGATGAGCCAAGGAGAGTGTCGCTCCCAGTCGGCGAAACTCAGCTGGTTGGATGCCTGAGAGTACAGGTAGGTGGTCCGTTGGAGTGGGACGCAGGCATCCAGTAACCATGCGCAAGGCGTCGTTCAAGACACTGTCAATGAGGCGAGTGTGAGCACTGCGACACCAGACTGGCGCACAGTACTCAGCTGTTGAGTAGACTAGAGACAAGGTGGCTATGTGTAGTGTTTTAGCACCAGCACCCCATCCCGAGCCCACGAGTCGCCTCAGCAGTGTGACGCGCGAAGATAGTTTTTTGCGCAATGCCATTAAATGGTGACAAAACGTGAGCGATCTGTCCAGTTTTAACCCAAGGTAAGTAGGGATTGGACAGAACGGTAAAAGTCCACCGTTGTTGTAGACCTTTAGCTCACGTTTGGCCTCTCGGTTATTTAAGTGAAAGGCTGTCGTCACCGTCTTAGTGTGACTGAGCTTCAACCTCCAAGTCTGGAGATACGCTGAAAGTGTAAATATGTCTTGGTTTAAGGTCCCCTCCAAGTCCTTCCAGTTTTCAGAAGAGTGCAACAATGCTAGATCATCAGCATAAGCAAACTTTCTGGAAATCATGGAAGGAAGATCGTACGTATAGATGTTAAATAGGAGGGGAGCCAAGACCAATCCCTGAGAAACGCCGTTTTTAAGACGGCGTACCCTGCTTTGCTTGCTGTCACTGGTGATAAGGGTGAAACTTCGTTTTCGGACAAGCTCCATGATTATTTTGACCATTTGCTTATCCTAAAGTAGTCTCAGCAGCTTGCAGGCAAGGCTACGGTGTAAGACAGTGTCATAAGCAGCTATCAGATCGATAAATACGGCACCGGTTTTCTTTTTAACATCAAAAGAATTCTCGATGTTCTGGGTTAGCAGAACAACTTGATCTACGGTTGACTTCCCGCGTCGGAACCAGCCTGCTCTTTAGGGAGCAGTGGATCAACTAATGGCTCAACGCGGTTGTAGATAAGCCTCTCGAGGATCTTGTAGGGGATACAGAGCAGAGATATCGGTCGATAACTCTTTGGGTCCCCCACGGGCTTTGTTGGTTTTGGGATCGCGACCACAATCGCTCTTCTCCAGATCTTGGAAATTTTGAGTCGGCGCAAACAGGAAGAAAAGAAGTCACATAACCAGGACTTTAAAGCAGCTCCAGCATGGAGTATAAGCTCGGGGAAGATGGAATCAGGTCCCGGAGCTTTACCTGGTTTTAAATGTTGAAGGGCAGCAGCAAATTCTCTCTGTGAAAAATTGTCAGAGATATTTATTGCGTCTGGTGTTGTGGCCCTCCAAAGGTCAGACACTTCTTGAGAGACAAGTCGAGATGACTTGCGGTCAACAGCCTCGTATTTCCCATTTCTAATCAGCTGAGATGCAATAGCATCGGCTGAAACGGGACAGTGACAAGGAGAGTGTAGTGACCTACCAGTAAGGTTGTTCAAAATACTCCATGCTTTACGACTAGAGTGTGAAAAATCAATGCTCCGAACTGCTTCGGACCATCGATCCATCCGCTTTTTGTCAAGCTTGGCAAGCAGAGCTGTAGCAGCCAAACTTGAGTTGTCTCCCTGAGGAGACTGCAGAAAGGTTTTATAGAGGGATTCACACTCTGCATCCCAACACGGAATATAGTTTTTTCGATACCCGAATGAGATAGTCTTTTTGGCTGCTTTTTTAATGATGTTACAGAAGTCCTGGTAAGCCGCATCCACATCAAGTGAATCAGGAATGGAAGTGAATCAAGTGTCAAAGCAATTTAGTGACTCCATTTGGCCTTGAGGAAGTTCCATCGCTTAACAAGCATGCTTGGCACTGCCATAGCAAACCTTGGTGATGTAATAAGCGAAGGTCGATGTTGTGACCAGGAAAAATTTCAAGGACACGTCTATCCGGTAAGCGACTGTTTGGACCTACGCTAGCGAAAGCTAAATCTGGATTGGTGCCAGTGTTCCAGCGGCCGGAATAAAAACTGGCAGCGTCCTTGACATTATATAAGAGGGCAAGACAATTAACACTTGCCCAGCCAGCCAAGCACTCATCATCAGGACTGTTGTCATCGTAACCCCAGTCAGCATGACGACAGTTAAAATCGCCAGCGTAAAGACAGGAGTGAGGAAACACTGGGAGATCCAGGATTCACAATCGCGTTGGCGGTAGTTTGTAGACGTTGACCATTTTATAACCATCAACGTCCACACACAACCACTCGATCTCCGATGTCGGTGGAGATTGGTCCAAAAGCGTGTATCTCAGTCGCTCATGGACAAACGTGGCAAGGCCATGCTTCCTGCTTAAAGAAGACCCAGCTAGTTGGTAGTTTGGTAGTACCACCTTCTCTGCATCAGTGCAGTGGGTCTCCTGCAGTAGGATGACGAGTGCCTCAGACTGCATAGCAAGGTGATGAAGAACGTTCATCTTGCTTGCAGTGAGGCCTTCGATGTTCAGCTGAAGAATAGTGGGTCTTCGGAACTTGTTGGCAATGTGCCCTGAAAAGGGCAGTTTTATCCTAGCATTGCCCCGTCCTGAAAAGGATGTTTTCCGATTAGCAGACCCACATTGAACATCGGAGTGGGTGGATACCCTTCCGTTTTGGTAGGTTCGGTTTCGGTCTGTCATCTTTGAAACCAATGAACAGACTTAATCACAGCCCAGGCTGCGAGAAAGCACCTACCATCTGGGCCAAAATGGGACCATCTGGGCCGTAGTGCAATAGGCGCAATGTGCTTTTTGAGTTACGTTAAGCACTGAAAAACTAGCAAAGCGTTTTTTTGAACTATGTTAAACAAAACACAACTAGCGTTTGTGTTTTTTAACAAATGTTAAAATAACGCAGATAACACAATACAACTAGCATTTTGTGTTTTTTAACGCATGTTAAGCAAAACACAAATAACGCAATACATTTTTTAAATCATGTAAAACAAAAAACAATTAATACATTTTGTTTGAATGAATCTAAGCATAGTGCAACAAGCAAACACAATATTACAGAAATTATCGCAAACACAATTTTTAACGCACGTTAAGCAAAACACAAATAGCGCAATGTATTTTTTAAATCATGTAAAACAAAAAACAATTAATACATTTTGTTTGAAAGAATCTAAGCATAGTGCAACAAGCAAAATATGTTGTTTAAATTCAGTTAAGCACTGCTAAAGTAGCACAACGTATTTTTTGAACTATGTTAAACAAAACACAACTTGCATATTGTGTTTTTTAACGCATGTTAACCAAAACACAAATAACACATAATGTCATTTAAATCATCTAAAACACAAAGTAATTAACAAATTCTGTTTTTAATTAATCTAAGGATAGTGTAATAAGTGCAATGTGTTTTAACTTAAGTTAAGCAATGCAAAATTAGCGCAATGTTTTTTGAACTATGTTAAACACAACAGCACTGCCGATTTGTGGTTTTACGTATGTTAGGCAAAGTGCCTAACATAACAATGCATTGTGTTTTTTAAATCATGCAAAATACAAAGCATTTAATGTATTACGTTTTTTGTAAATTTAAGCACAGTGCATTTAAACAAAATTTGTTTTTTAAATCATGTAAAACACAAAACAATTAACGGATGCTATTTTTGATTGAATCTAAGTACAGTGTAATGAGCATAATACGTTTCTCCAATCAAGTTAAGCAGTGGAAATCAAGCGCAAAGTTTTTGGAACTATGTTAATCAAAACGCTATTAGCCATTTGTGTTTTTTAATGTACAGTATGTTAAGCAAAACGCAAACTACACAATGCGCTGTTTAAATCATGTAAAACACAAAGCTTTTTTAATTATGCAATACAAAATTGTGGTTTACTATAAGAGTTAATATTACATTTGTCTTTATCCCACGCTTATTTTCTAGTCTTCACTTGATTATCAAGTTAGGGTTGTGGATAAATTCCTTTTTACAATAACAGTTAATATTTATTCCGTCTTACAATAACTCAAGGAGACCAGCTGTCAAGAAGTGTTTAGACAAGAGGTGACCAGGATTCTGGGAGGCAATGATGGGTTACCTGATGAGTGGGACAAAACGGCAGAAATGCTAAGAAAAACAGCTGAAACTGTACTGGGAGTGACATTTGGAAGACGAAAAGGAGACCAGGAGACATGGTGGTGGAATGAGGAATTACAGGAGAGCATAAAAGAAAAGAAAGCGGCAAAGAAAGCATGGGACAAAATAACAGATGAAAATACTAAAAAGATATACAAAGAAAAGAAGAGTAAGGCAAACAAGGCAGTTGCAATGGCGAAGGGACGTGCGTATGATGATTTGTATGCTAGATTGGAAACAAAAAGAAGGTGAAAAGGAGTTGTACAGATTGGCTAGGCAGAGAGACAGAGCAGGAAAAGATGTACAACACGTGAGAGTTATAAAGGATAAAAACGGTAATGTTATGGTAAATTCAGAGGCAGTGTTAAAGAGATGAAAAGAGTACTTTGAGAAACAGATGAACGAGGAAAATAACAGAGACCCTAGGAAGCAGAAATGGTTAACGAAGAGGTAAATTGTGTCAGTAGAGAAAAAGTAAAAAACGCACTAAGATTGAAAAAAGGTAAAGCCGTTGGGCAAGATGAGTTGCCAGTAGAAGTTTGGAAGTGCATTGGAAAAATGGGGATAAAGTTTTTGACCAAACTGTTCAACAGACTATTAATGGGTAAACGGATGCCAGAAGAATGGAAAAGGAGTGTGTTTATCCCAATCTATAAAAACAAAGAGGACGCACAGTGCTGTGGAAACTACAGAGGAATAAAGCTAATGAGCCACATAATGAAGATATGGGAAAGAATTATTGAAGCCAGGTTAAGGGATAGAGTGGAGATCAACAAACAGCAATATGGATTTATGCCAGGAAAGGGAACCACTGATGCCAAGTTTGCTTTAAGAATGTTGATGGAAAAGTACAGGGAAGGTCAAAGAGAGCTACATTGTGTATTCGTGAACCTAGAGAAAACTTAGGACTGGGTTCTGCGGGAAGAGCTGTGGTACTGTATGAGAAAATCAGGAATAGTGAAAAAGTATGTGCAACTAGTACAAGATATGTATGAGGGAAGCGAAACAGTGGTGAGGTGTGCAGTAGGAATTACAGAAAGTTTCAAGGTTAAGGTTGGACTGCACCAGGGATCAGCGTTAAGTCCATTCCTGTTTGCAGTGATAATGGACAGGCTAACGGATGAAGTAAGGAGAAAACCACCATGGACGATGCTGTTCGCTGATGAGATTGTGATTTACGAAGAAACCAAGGAAGAAATAAGAGCAAAGATTAAAATCTTGTAGATATGCATTGGAAAGAAGAGGGATGAAAGTAAGTAGGTCAAAGATCAAATATCTGTGCATAAATGGAGGAAATGACGACGAAACAGTAAAGATAGAGGATACAAAAGTGCCAAGAGTAAAGGAATTTAAGTATTTGAGATCAACAGTGTAAGAAAGTAGTGGTTGTGAGAGGAACGTAAAGAAGAGAGTACAGGCAAAATGGAACGGATAAAGAAGAGTATCGGGAGTAATCTGCGACAGGAGGTTACCAGCTAGAGTAAAAGAAAAAGTGTATAGTTCAGTAAGACCAACAATGGTGTATGGACTTGAAATGGTGGCAATCACAAAGAAACAAGTAGAAGAGATGGAAGTCGCAGAGATAAAAATGTTGAGGTTTGCTATGGGAGTGACGGGAAAAGACAAGATCAGAAACGAGTACATCAGGAGTACCGTTAAGGCAGAACGGTTAGGAATGAAGATGAGGGAGGTCAGGCTGAGGTGGCATGGACATGTCATGAGGAGAGACCAAGAGTATGTAAAAAGAAAGATGATGGAAATGGAGTTAAGGGAAAAGAGAAGAGGAAGACCAAAGAGAAGATTTTTAGATGTAGTAAAAGAAGATATGGGAAAGTTGGTGCAAAGGAGACGGATGTTGAAGACAGAAAGGTATGGAGAATGATGATACACTGTGGCCACTCCTGACTCAAGAGAAGGCTGAAAAGAAAAGAGGAAGAATTAATTCCGTCTTAAACCCAAGCTTGTTTCATAGTCTTCACTTGAATATTCATTCATTGTTGTGGCCTATATTTGCTTACTATAACAGTTAATATTACTCCCGTTTTTATTCGTACCTTTTTAATAATAATCTTCACTTAATTGTCAAGTCAATGTTATTGACTAATTGTTGCTTAATTTATTGTATCCGTTTTTATTTGAGTTAATATTGCTTCCGTTTTTAAGCCACATTTGTTTTATAGTCTTAACTTTATTTTTAAATCATTGTTGTAGATAAATTGTTGTTTACTATAAGAGTTTATATTATTCCCATTTTTAATTTAATTATTGTTTTGAATGAAGTCTTATGTACTAAAAGAGTTAAGATTAATCCTGTTTTTAACCTAATCAATGCTGTGAATAAAATTTTTTCTGTGACTATAAAGCAATATTATGAAAAAATTGTTTGCTTACAAAACGAGTTAATATTACTCCCATCTTTAAACTTAGTTAGTGTTATGGATAAGTTTTTCCTAGAGAAATTGCTACATTTCAAACAGTCAAGGTTACTCTCGTCTTGAACCCACGCTTGTTTCATAGTCTTCACTTCATTATTAAGTCATCATTGTGAATAAAATCTGTTTTAAAATAAAAGTTAATATTATTCCTGTTTTTAACCCAGGCTTCTTTTATTATATTCACTTGGTTATCAAGTCCATGTTATGGACCAATTGTTGCTTACTATTAAATATAAAAGTTAATATTATTGCCGTCTTTAACCCAGTCATTACTATCCCTAATTTTATCCTTATTATAAGGCTTAATACTATTTCCGTTTTTAATCTACGCATGTTTATAATTTTGACTTGATTAGCAAGTCAGTGTGATTGACCAATTGTTGCTTATTATAAGGTCCCTGTACCTAATAAGGTCCGGTTCCCAATAAGGCCCGCAACGCAGATCTCGTTTCCACAAGGACATTAAAATACAATTTTACCCCTTACTGAAAACTAGTATAATTTTACTGTGATTTACCACATTTAAGCCATTTTTGTCAAAAGACCGTTATGCTAGAGCGAAACGAATTTCACGAAGTATCGAATTTTCTCAAAAATTAAAATTTGCAAAAATTAAGTTGCCAATTTTTACCACTTTGACAGAAGTATTTTGGAGTTTGAAAGTTTTGCGTAAAAATAGACTTAATGGTGAATAGAAAAATGCAGTTTGTTTTGAAAAAAATTTTGAACTTGACCTAAAACTTAACGCTTTGTTTGAGAAGGTACGTATTCCGAATAAGCCTCATGCCTGAACTCATTTACAATGGTTGGTTTTAAAGTACTCTGTTGTAGTCAGGTTACTGCATCAAGTTAGCTAGTGTTGTAGAATCAGTTTATTATGCGTAGGTTATTGAATTTATTGCAGTTTTGTGATCTGCTAAACTAACTGGTACCGGTAACTGAAAATTTTTATCACAATCAGTGATGTAGGCCTAGCCTAGCACAGTAGAGTAATCAAGCAAGCAATTTTAGCAGGTTTGTTGAATGCTGTGGCATACAAGATAGGCTACCCTGTACTTGTGCAGTAAGTAACAACTAATATCCTCTATGAAAAATGCACTAGCTGTGTAGTAAATTTTTAAAATTGGTAATTGTAGTTGGGCCCTACCAATATTTTGCTGAATAGCCTAGTAGCAAAGTTAAGCCAACCTGTATCACAGTTTATAATGTGCCAGAACCAACCGTTTACTGCTACAGCAGAAAAAAATGGGCTACTGTACTCTTTGAGATCTGACCAATGCTTTTGATTGTTGTACAGTACTGTAGGCTGTGTGACAGTTTTATTGGAATGAATTTTGCATCATTTCAAATGTCTTAGTAAGTTTATGCAGTTATTAGCTTGTAATGTTATATCTTTCTAACATACGGTAAGTTTTTGTTCTTACAGATTGCTTTCATTTGAGTTTAAGTACAGCAACACAATACTGTATTTTATCTGTTGGCTTTTTGATTTGCACTGTTATGTCAAAAAGAAGAGCCACTTGGGGAAAAGAAGATTTGGCAGCTGCTCTTAATGCAATTGAATCCGGCACTTCACAGAGAGATGCTGCAAAAGCATTTAATATACCTTGTCGAACATTACGAAACTATGTGCAATCAGGAAAAACGTTTAAAAATTTGGGAAGAAGTTCAGTGTTAACAGCTGTACAAGAGAAAGAGCTCTGTTCACTAATTGTACGATTCAGTGACATTGGCTTGCCAATAACACCTCAAGTTATCAAAGTTTATGTTTTTGATTATTGTCAAGCTAACAGCATTCCAAACCCTTTTAACATTGACAAAGCTTTAGCTGGTCGTAAATGGTTGAAAGGATTTTTGAAAAGAAATTCAGCTATATCACTAAGAAAAGCCCAATCCATGAACCCAGGACGTGCAGCCAAACTGAATGCTCACATTGTGAAAGATTATTTTGACAAGCTTAAGAGGGTGATGGGGGAGTACGATTTGTTTGACAAACCCCACCTTATTTATAACATGGATGAAAAAGGGTGTCGCTTAACACTACACCATCAACAACAAGTGATGGCTCAGAAAGGTGCAAAAAGGGTCAATTTAGTTGCCCCAGAGCATGCAGAAAATGTCACTTTGGTGGTGTGTGCAAATGCAGCTGGTTGTGCTGTTCCTCCAATGGTTATTTTTAAAGGCAAAAGATTCCAACCAGAATACAGCGACAGTTTGCCTCCAAATACACTAGTGTGTATGTCAGGCAAAGGAAGTATGACAACAGAACTGTTCATAAAGTGGTTGGAACATTTTTCTAAATTTAAATTGATGGCAGCAAAAGTTTTGTTAATATTTGATGGCGCATCAAGTCATCTTCATCCAGGCATTTTGGATGCTGCAACTGCCAGTAATGTTGCTCTTTTTTGCTTACCTAGCAACACAACGCATGAACTGCAACCCATGGACAAGTCTGTTTTTTGATCATTTGAACATCATTGGGATGTGGAAGTCCTGAAATATTGGCGTACTCATCTGGATCGTGTAATAACAAAAGCAAGGTTTGGATCCATCTGCACTCCTGCGTACAATAAAGCATTATCTATTACCAATATATCTAATGGATTTCGTACAACCGGAATATATCCCTTTGACCCAACTGCAATAGCGGGCAATTTTGATTTTTTGTGTTTCTCTATGTTTATATTCCTACTCAATTTTAAAGTTTTGATGATGGAAAATTAGGAAAAACATGGTGGGCCTTATTGGGAACACGTGTTCCTAATAAGGCCCACTTTTGCGATTTTTTGTTTTGGCCATAAAATACAAATGGGATTTCACATCAAGGTATGCTTTCATTGTATTGTGACCATAAATCTATACAAGTAAAATACCAAGTTTCAAGCAAAGATATCAAACGGTTTTGGAGTTAGAGTAAAAATTGTCTTAGGTGGGCCTTATTTGGTACATGTACCTTATTAAACAAAACACAACTAACGTTTTGTGTTTTTAACGCATGTTGAAAAAAAACCAAATAACGCAATTTGTTTTTTAAATCATGTAAAACACAAAACAAATAACGCCATTCTGTTTTTATAAATCCAAGCATAGTGCAATAAGCGCAATGTGTGTTTTAAATCGAATTAGAAAATGTAAAACCAGCACATGGTTTCTTTCAAACTACATGTATGTTAAGCAAACCACAACTAGCGTTTTGTGTTTTTGTTTTAATGAATTTAAACATAATGCAATAAGCAAAATATGCTGTTTAAATTCAGTTAAGCACTGCAAAAGTAGCACAAAGTATTTTTTGAACTATGTAAAACAAAACACAACTTGCATGTTGTGTTTTTTAACGCATGTTAACCAAAACACAAATAACACATAGTGTCATTTAAATCACCTAAAACACAAAGTAATTAACACTTCTGTTTTCAATTAATCTAAGGATAGTGTAATAAGTGCAATGTGTTTTAACTTAAGTTAAGCAATGCAAAATTAGCGCAATGTTTTTTGAACTATGTTAAACACAACAGCACTGCCGATTTGTGGTTTTACGTATGTTAGGCAAAGTACCTAACATAACAATGCATTGTGTTTTTTAAATCATGCAAAATACAAAGCATTTAATATATTATGTTTTTTGTAAATTTAAGCACAGTGCATTTAAACGAAATTTGTTTTTTAAATCATGTAAAACACAAAGCAATACAGTGCAATGAGCATAATACGTTTTTTCAATCAAATTAAGCAGTGAAAATCAAGCGCAAAATATTTCGAGCTATGTTAATCAAAACGCTATTAGCCATTTGTGTTTTTTAACGTATGTTAAGCACAAAGCTTTTTTAATTATGCAATACAAAATTGTGGTTTACTATAAGAGTTAATATTGCTCCTGTTTTTATCCCACGCTTATTTTCTAGTCTTCACTTGATTATCAAGTTAGGGTTGTGGATAAATTCCTTTTTACTATAACAGTTAATATTAATTCCATCTTAAACCCAAGCTTGTTTCATAGTCTTTACTTGATTATTTAGTCATTGTTGTGGCCTATTTTTGCTTATTATAACAGTTTATATTACTCCTGTTTTTACTTGTACTTTTTTAATAGTCTTCACTTGATTGTCAAGCCAATGTTATTGACTAATTGTTGCTTAATGTAAGAGTTAATATTGCTTTCGTTTTTAAGCCACATTTGTTTCATAGTCTTAAGTCATTTGTTCATTTGTTTCATAGTTTTAGGTCATAGTCTTAATTTTTAAATCATTGTTGTAGATAAATTGTTTTTTCTTATAAGAGTTAATATTACTCCCGTTTTTAATTTAATTATTGTTTTGAATGAAGTCTTAAGAACTAAAAGAGATAAGATTAATCCTGTTTTTAACCTAATCAATGTTGTAGATAAATTTTTTCTGTGACTATAAAGCAATATTATAAAAAAATTTTTTGCTTACAAAACGACTTAATACTCCCGTCTTTAACTTAGTTAGTGTTATGGATAAGTTTTTCCTAGAGAAATTGCTATATTTTAAGACAGTCAAGGTTACTCTCGTCTTGAACCCGCGCTTGTTTCACTTCATTATTAAGTCATCATTGTGAATAAAATCTGTTTTAAAATAAAAGTTAATATTACTCCTGTTTTTAACCCAGGCTTCTTTTTATTGTATTCACATGATTATCAAGTCCATGTTATGGACTAATTGTTGCTTACTATTGAATATAAAAGTTAATATTATTGCCGTCTTTAACCCAGTCATTGCTAAGGCTAATTTTATCCTTATTATAAGGCTTAATACTATTTCCGTTTTTAATCTACGCATGTTTATAATTTTGACTTGATTAGCAAGTCAGTGTGATGGACCAATTGTTGCTTATTATAAGAGTTAATATTACTCTCGTTTTTAACCCATTTATTTTTATGGATAACTTCTAGCTTACTAAATGAGTTAATATTATCCCGTTTTTAACGTAGTCATTGTTATGGTTAAATTTATGCTAAAGAAATTGCTACTCTTCAAAATAGTAAAGGTTATTTCCTTCTTCAACCCGAGCTGGTTTCACAATCTTCACATGATTATTAAATCATAAAGTCATTGTTGTCATTCAAGTCATTAAAATCATTAAAGTCATAAAGTTATAAATTATAAAATATAAGTCAATAAGTTATAAATATTAAAGTCATAAAATCATAATGTCATAAAGTCATTAAAAAAAGTCATTGTTGTTGATAAAATTTTCCCTACTATAAGAGGTAATATTACTCCCGTCTTTCGCCCACGCTTATTTTATAGTCTTCATTTGATTATCCAGTCATTGTCATGGATCAAATGTTGCTTATTATAAGAGTTAGTATTATTCCCATTTTTAACCTTTATTTCATAGTTTTTATTTGATTATCAAGTCATTACTGTGGATAAATTCTTTCATACTATGAGTAAATATTACTCCCATTTTTAACCGATGCGTGTTTCATAGTTTCCACTGGTTTAGTAAGTCATTGTTATAGACCAAACGCTGCTTACAATAAAAGTGAATATCAGTCACGTTTTTAATCCGCGCTTGTGTCATAGTCTTTATTTGATTATTAAATCATTGTTGTGGATAAACTCTTCCTTACTATAAGAGTTAATGTTACTCCAGTTTTTAATCCGCGCTTGCTTCATAGTTTTCATTTGATTATCCAGTCATTGTTATGAATTAAATGTTGCTTACTACAAGAGTTAGTGTTGTTACCGTTTTTAACCCATGCTTGTTTCATGATTTTTACTTGATTATCAAGTCATTACAGGGTATAAATTTTTCCTTAATATAAGTGTTAACATTACCTGTCTTTAACGTTTGTTTCATAGTCTTGATTCTTCAATTATTGTATGAAACATTTGAAGGGCTTAGTTTTAAATGTACCTAAGTCGCATAATGTCAGTTTTGAAAAAATGATGTTTACAGTTTTCAAAACTCTGGCTAATCAGAGTTAATGGTGGAAGAAACCTAAATGGCGTTTTTATTACATTCGTTATGTATCTCTACCTATTTCAACAACTTTTTGGATATTTAATATGACGTTATAAGAAATTAAAGCTTGTTTTGCAAATTGGACTTAGGTACTTTTATTGCAATTTTTGTTTTAGAAGCGCTTTTTTACCAAATTGACAGTGTATTTAGGCAGAAAAAGTCAACCACATGTAAGAATAATAATAATGATATGCATTCTATTTTTTTTAGAGTGACATAACAGAAAAGAATTTAGGATGTGGGGGAAATCAAAAAACCAAGGTTTTCCTCTTTTCTTCTTTTCCCGTAACTCCATTTCCATCATCTTTCTTCCTATATACTTTTGTTTTCTCCTCATGGCATGTCCATATCACCTCAACCTGTCCTCCCTCATTTTATTCCTACTCGTAACTCTTCTACCTTAACTGTACCCTTGATGTACTCGTTTCTAATCATTCTAATATCAAGTCATGATATTGAGGAAAATAACCAATCAAATTTTTAAATCACGTTATTATTTTTAAAAAATTAATATCATCATTACAGTAGAATAGTTACTGCTGTTTTATTACCGTTACAGTATTTTTTATTACTATTACAGTAAAATAGTTACTGCTGTTTTATTGCAAAATAAAAACGTTTCGTTACCATTACAATAGAATTGTTACTGCTGTTTTATTATTTTATTATCATCACAAGAAATTAATAGAATCCACTATGTGTAGACCAATTCTGTGCCGTGCTTCTCATGTTAGGTGGCTTAGTTTCTTATTTGCTGGGGTGTAGGTAAAAACAGTACTAGAATATCTGTTTTCCAGAATAATTTTTAATTGAATTTATTTAAAAACAACAATTTCTGTGTGCTTATGATTATACACTTTTCATTGATATTTAAAAACTGTGTTTGAAATGGAGAGATAATTTTTTTGCATATTAAAAGTCTTAATTGTTATTGTATGAATCAACATGCCAATTTAAAAATCTAATTTAGTATAACTATTTTCAGAAATTTTGGTTTGAAATTTATGTGAACACATGGTGTAGGCATTTTGAACATTTTCATTCGATTTCCCTTTGTTTGCCACGATGCATGATCTGATACAGTCTCTGAAAGTGGTGCAGGCCCTCCTGATATCCCCTTTGGGAAAATCATTTCATTTCCTGGCGATTGCAGTCTTCAGTGAGTCCAAATTGCCATGGAAAGTGTGATTGGTTTTACTATTGATAGTGCACCGACAGAAATAATCCAGGGGTTTTAAATTATATGAACTCAGAAACCAAAAGGCTTTAGACCAGAAGCTTGCCATATTGGTACTACAGAACTTTTTCACTTTTTTAGATGTATGGGCAGAAGCTCCATTTTGTTGCCACACATCAATGTTGTCAGGGTAAGTGGCCTTTAGCCATGGCGTACTGTGTATGTTAGAACATAGTACAGTACACATGAAATCTGATTTTCTGATCAGGTTTAAAGAAATATGGGCGCATCTTACTGCCATTTGACCCTAAGTATCTCAGAACAATAACCTGAGCAGGATTCTTTGTTCTAAAATCACTTTTTAGATCTTCTTCCGTTTGTGTAATTCAGCAGTCATTCTTTCTTTTATAAACTTGTCCACAGTGAATATTTTTTTATTGCTTATTGAGGAAAGAGAAAAATTTTTTGCACCTATCAAAGCTTTTTTGCTTTATGCTCTTGGTGAAAAGATGTTGTGGCTGCCTAAAAAAAGATTTAAGGCCCAAGCCCAGGTTGACAGCAGTTCTTATGGTCTTTGGGTCTAGATTTATAGTCTTAGCATGTCTTATGCTGATTGTAGGATCCTCTGTGATTTTGTTCTTGAGTGTCTTGAGGAAGACCTTGCTTCTCTTCCTGTGGTGTCCCCCACTGCCAGGAGATCTCTTTGTACCTCTATCAAGTTTTTGGCATGCTGGATGTGCTGCACAGTTCTCTCAGTCACACCAACAATCTTGGCGATTTCCTTCTGGGGTGTATGTGCATCTAAGAGATCAATAATATTCGATATTGTTTCATTTAAGTATTGGAAATTGTTTTAAGTCCATGGTATTTTTAACTGTCTTTTTTTTTAAAGAAAATGAGTCAAAGAATGAAAATTTGAAGGCAAGTATAGAAAAATGAAAGCCACTTTTCCACAAAATAGTTGGAACAGAAGTACCTTTATTAGGTGATTTTATCCTAGGTTTTGCTGATACTTTTTATACTATTGATTATTAATGGTAAAGTAATTATAAACTCTATTAATGCTAATTGCTTATATATTCAGTTATTTTACTTTTAAGAATTGTAGATTTAAGTTGATTTGTATTTACTGCTAATATTGACAATTTTTACAACCTGATTTTAAAAAATAGGAATGATCATATTAATATCGACAATAATATGATCATTCCTATTTTCTCTAAATCAGGACCCTGAAAATAGTTGTGTTGTCCTGTTTGTTGTTATATGTCAACTGTATATTTTGGTATGCCCATCATGCTAAGCAGCTGCTGTAACGTAAAAAGTAGTCAATAATCATACTGTTGCACCTTAAAATTGATAACATAAATGTGTCTTTGTACAGCTTTGTAGAACTATTAAAAATGTTTAATTTATTTCCCTAATTCCAGTGTAAAAAGCGAAAATATTGTTCCATGTAAATCAAAACACTATCTTAACAGCTTTACAAAATTACGTCATTCATAATATTTGTTTACAAAAACGATAAAGCTTATTGTTTACATAACTTGATCTGCTCTTTGTGGAATCTTTAACAACAGGACACTTTTCAGTAGAATTTTTTTAAGACAGATACATATTGGAAATTTTTCTACTATTAACAAATCATGTACTTTGTTTTACATTGGAAGCTACTGTTTAATAGGAGGTTTTATGAGTGTGATGCCATAAAGTTGATGTAGTTTTGCTAAAAAAATTGCAATTAAATTTTTTACTTTTTTGTAATTTCATTTTTTATTGTTTAAACAGGTTTCAAGAAAGACAACAAAGATGTTGTCATCGTCGTTTGGAAGGGCATCCACTTCTGGTCAGACATATACAGTTATCCTTTTACTACAAGGCTGCTGTACTGCCCAGATCAGATCCTGGCTTTGTTTGTTAAGCCAGCATTGAGTTTCATCATCCAAAACCGTCAGACCTCGTGCTCTGTGCGAACAAGATTGATTTTTAAACATTTCAATCCCTGTCTAAAATGTCTTGCTATTAAAAATTCAAACGACTTACCAAAAGCACTTTATGATAAAGATTTTTGGTGTTACTTTTTGGCTTTTTGTGTTGTTTTTGTTTATCAGATAATTCTAATATAAAAATTGATAGCATTCAGGCACTATCAAAATATGCAATAAACAGCAGGTTAAATGAATCATGCATTGACCAATCATCTTGCAGTTCTAGCATTTTAAATGAGATGTGACTAGTAAGTTTAATATTATTTATATTTAACTGTTTCAAGCTGAGTTTGGAATGTTTAAATGAAGTAATTTATTGCAGCACTAGTTTTTTGACACTATTTTTTAGATATTTATTGATGCAATTATTGTTAAGTTATTGTTCTTTGTTTTTGTTATATCGACATTTCTTGTTAAAGTTTTTTAAATTATCTTTATCATAGTTATTGTTATTTTTTTGTCAAAAGCAAGTGCCTGAGTTATTATTTAAATTTATATACAGATTTTACAGGGTGATTCAGCGAAGTGTGCACAAATACTTTTCTTAGTTTTATGTACATGTATTTCGTCCATTATTAACTTTCAATTATTAACATTTCAGTTTCTTATTATTTAAGAGTTAAAATTTAAAATCTGGTATTGAAGTTCACCAAAAGACATCTTTTGTCGGAGGCCACTAAGAAGAAAAGGCTCGATAGAGCAAAGGTTTTGGTCAAGAAACTTGTCGATGGCACGCAGCCTCAAGTTTTATGGACAGACGAAAAACTTTTCACTGTTCAAGCTGTCCATAACCATCAAAATGACAGGATTTGGCTTCCAGACATAAACATGGTCCCAGTTGAGCGTCGCAGCTCTTTCAGAAGACAAAAACTCGCCTCCGTAATGGTATGGGCAGGCGCAACATCAAAAGGGCTGAAAACTCCTCTCATATTCATTGAAGAAGGGGTCAAGATAAACCAGACCGTCTATAGGCGAATGCTGGAGGAGAAAGTCCTTCCCTGGGTCCAAGAAGTAGTCGGAGAACAAGGAGTTACTCTTCAACAGGACGGTGCAACCTCCCACACGGCCAACTCAGTTCAAGCTTGGACCCAGGGAAGGACTTTCTCCTCCAGCATTCGCCTATAGACGTTCGATGCAATTTCAAAGGTTTTTGGGAGAAAGAGCTTTGGCCGCCATCTTCACCAGACTTGAACCCTATGGATTTTGGGTTATGGTCTATTTTAGAGACAAAAGCCTGCCGTACTTCTCATACAAATCTGGACTCTCTAAAGCGAAAATTGACATCGGCATGGGACGAAATTGACCCAGAAGTGGTGCGTGCCACATGTGCCCAGATTCTGCCACGACTTCGGAAAGTAATCAAAAACAAAGGGGGTTATATTGAATAACTTGTATATTTTCTGAAAGCTTATTAAATTTACTATCTTCACAGCATATAACTTGTTTCATTTGACCTAATTATAAGTCCGAAAGATGAGTTTTTATTTGTGCACACTTCGCTGAATCACCCTGTACATCTAAATTGTTAATTACTTAAATGTCAATTCCAAATTTTAATTTATTTAATAAGTTTTGTATTGATGAAGCTGATGAAACATTGTCACATGTTTCTAATTACTGCTCTCTGAATAATATATGATCAAATTTATTTTACATCAACAATAATGTCAGTTTCTCTATATTACATATTTAATATTTAAAGTCTTACAAAAACTGAAGAAAAGTTGGAAGTATTGATACACTTCCATTCACTTCTACTATAATAGTTTTAAGTGAAACTAATTTAAATCCAAATAAGCTCAATAAAATTAATATCGATCAGTTTAAGTTTGACTCATGGAGGGGTTGGTTTATACATTGATAAAAATATTTCTTTTACTATTCAAGATGATTTAAATTTCCTATGTAATAAATGTGAAAATGTTTGAATAAAAATATCTTTAAATGAAAGAAAATTTGTAATTGTTGGTATTGTATATAGACATTCTGGTTACGATTTTAAAGAATTTTGCGATTGTATTACAAAAAACATTTAAAAACTAACTTATAATATGTACGAGTATACATTTGTTATATGTGGAGATATTAATATTGACCTTGTAAAATATGATAAAGACACTAAAGTTAATAATTATGTTAATGATATTACAAGCATGGGATGTATTATTTCTATTGACAGATCTACTACAATGACAGAAACTAGTAACACTATTTTGGATCATTTTTGGAGTAGCCATCCCTAAATCCCTCAAAGGAGCCAATCTCTAGATTCCCACTCTTGAATTACCTCTGCTGCTTCTAAAGGATTTTTCAAAGACTAGTAGTGTTGTGTTGGTAGTTGACTGCAGTTAAAGAGACGATTAGTGTCACGTGTGTGAAACAAGCATAGTGGACATTGTGACGTGTAAGTTTCAGGGTTAACTATATGTAGGTAACTTTGCATGAGTGGTGATTTGTTGGCTCTAAGCTGTGCCAGATTTTTATGCATATGACGTACCGGTAGTAATGTTTGTTCTGATAACAGAATGGCTTGGGGTGTGGTGTTAGTAACTTTGTTGCATTTTATATAATTGAGGTATTGTAAGGTGATGGTAGTGTGAATGTGTTTGAGGTTTTCTCTACATTCCTCAGGTGTTATGTCTGGTTTTAAGATGATGATGTTTGTATGAATCAGGGCATGCAAGTGATGCGTATCATGACCAAATTTTTAGGAATTGCATGACGAACTTTTGCGCGATCAGGTAGATATCGTTGAATTCGATAAGAAATATTACTTGTTTGGGATGAAATCTAAGGCCAATCTGAGATGAAGACCCATTTTTGTGTTAGCTTAGAGAATACCGTAAATTTAGGACGATAAGTTAGAAATCGGAGACTGGTTTGAAGTGATGACCTTTTTTTTTTAGAGATCACTGTATTTCGAGGAAGAAAAGTGCATTACCCGGAACAATTTCAAGCGACGACCTTATAGAGATTTCAGTATTTTCAGGAAAAAAAGTGCATTACCAGGCAATATTTTTAAGTAATGACCTTTTTATTTTTTAGTGATCACTGCATTTTGACGGCAAAAAGTGCATTACCGGGAACGATTTCAAGCGATTAGAGATCACTGGATTTCTGGGACGAACATTGCATTACCAGGGAATGACTTTAAATGATGACCTTTTTTTTCGAAATCACCTTGAATCTAGGACGAAAATTGGTCTTGAATTTATCCAATTGGGATCCGGTTTTGGCATGCCAATTGCATGACTAGTCTCAGAGGTCACCGCACGCCACTGGTATGCTCACTGTTATATGAAAGATTGCGGCTTTTCTATTTCTGGGAGGATTTAAGTATGCATTAATATCATGTAAAGGGTGTGTTTGTGTTTGAGTCAGTTTAAGTTGAGTGGCATGAAGCTTGAGATGGGTATCCATTGGAAAGACTTTGGTTTCATCGTGTATGTGTTGAGTGTTTGTATCTCGTGTGCAGCGAGTAACGATTCGCAAAGCTGTGTTTTGAATGGTTTGCAGTTTCTTGATGATGTTGTTTGATGTGATAGGGCTCCATATGGTGTTTAAACTGGGGCGAGTGATAGCTTTAAATGTGGAGATTCCTTTTGTTTTTACATTTGGTAGAAGTGAATATTTTTAGAATGCTAAGGGCTTGTTTTGTTTTATTGATGCTTTATGTGTTGTGAATGTAGTAAAAATGTTAGTTTTGGATCAAGAGGGGTACCAAGAATTTTTGAGAGTTTTGTAGTTGGTAGGAGAAAGTTGGGTATTATGCACCCCTTGAGCAAAACTCTGGGTAAAAATTTTATTTTTAACTTTACAAGCACAAAATTATTATGATGCAATGTCATTAACCTAGACTTTTTTTTATTCAAATATCAACCAGCCTGTAAATTGTTTTATGTAAGCTGTGATGACTCTGCAAACTTTTTTAATAAAGGGATCCAGTTTAAAAGCTGTGCTTGTAATAAAGACCCCAACCTAAACTGACACAAATAAGGACCCAAACTAAACACTTAGACTAAGATGCATGAATTTATTTATTAAAAACTCACAAAGCAACGTCTTAAAAGTCTTATTTTATTAAAAGCCCTCAAAAGCAAGGTCGAAACATATGATGCTTAAATACAAAATGTAATCCATTGGCATCAATCGAGTTTGTCAACCACTCAGTCTTATCCCGTAAACATTAATACAATAAAACTCATATTAATATGACACAAGCAAAAAATGCAGAATAAGACATAAGACCAAGCAATGCACTTATTATTTGCAAGTAAGCTACAGCATGTGATGTCACATTACACTAGCAATAAAGGTTCAGTGATAAATAAGCAAACATCACTCATAAATAATCCACAACAACTTTTTAATATGTGACGGAGTCGTAAAATTTCCTGTCCTTCCAGCTCCTCACAAACACGCTTCACGATCAGCACCAAACTTTAAGGTTTTATTTTATTAAAACAAAACAATAATAGAGACGCCAGTCGGAAACGGTTTCCTACAAACAAATAATATTGCATAAATTAACTTAAACGCGCAAACACATTGCCCGCTGATTCGCCGACGATGTTGGGCGGATGAGCAAATCTAAATGTCAACACGATTGCCAAACTGCTACCGAATGTAGCCACAGTGACCAATAATTGTTAGCAGCTTATTCAAATAAAAATTCTGCAATCAAAACATGATGTTTCTTCGATCGCAGAGCTCGATTCGTTGCATGACTTATTTGAAAAAGAAAAACTTATGTCCAAAAACAAAGTAGCAAGCAACCCTTGTCCAATACAACGTGGCAGCACTTGATGCCAAACAGCCGCGCGAGAACGTATTAAAAAGCAGCGCTGATTATTTAGCGTTAATACAAAATGCGCGTCGGTTCGAAGCCCGCTAGCGATTACCTACTTCGCAAATACTTACGCGTACGACGTAACATAATATACGATAAGCAGAACTTATAATCAAGATGCCGGTGTTACAAAAATTAGTTGCTTTCTAAAATTAAAAAAAAACAAGGCTGCATCTAAATATTAACTCTTATTGTAAGCAACAATTTGTCCATAACAATTACTTGATAATCAAATGAAGACTATGAAAGCAACGCGGGATAAAGACAAGATAATATTAAATCTAATAATAAGAAAAAAATTTATTTACAACAATTATTTAATAATCAAGTGAAGATTATAAAACAAGTGTGGATTCAAAACTGGAGTAATATTAACTTTTATATCTGATAGTAAGCAACAATTGCTCGATAACAACGACTGAATAATCAATAAAGACTATGAAACAAACGTAGATTAAAGACTGGAGTAATATTAACACTTATACTAAGGAAGAACTTATCCACAACGATGACTTAATAATCAAGTAAAGACTATGAAACAAGCACCTGTTAAAGACAAAATTATTGTTAACTCTTGTAATAAGCAACAATTAGCCCATAACAATGAATTGATAATCAAGTGAACCAAGCGTTAACTGAAGAAGAAAGTAATGTTAACTCTTATAGAAAGGGAGAATCAATCCACAACAAAGACATATTAATCAAGTAAAGAATATGAAACAAGGGGGCGTTAAAAACAGGAGTAATATTAATTGTTATAATAGACAAATAAAGGTCCTATTTCTAAAAGTACTTAAATCACATTTTCGAAAAAATCAGATAATTTGAAAAAATTGTTTGTTTACTCGTCAAAAATATTTTGACAAAAATCGTTTCAAGATAATGTACGGAAATCACCTTTTGAATAGCACCGAGGTTTAAAATCTTAGCGTGTTTTCCTTCTAGAAGTACCGAAATCCAACTGACTTATGTTAAAAATTCTTATACACACTTGATAGCTTATTAAAACTATTGTTTGAAGGCTCGACCAGCAAAGCGGCTTACCTAAACAAATTTTTTTGCTTTTTTCAATAAAGCTTGAAATAGGAGCTTTTGAAAGTTTGTCAAAGGTTAACGATATAAAAGTAACGCAAGCATTATAATGAAATAATAGGCAAGCTTATTAAATAACTTATTTTTGCAATAGATTTACTTATATTATTATTTTAATCATTATTTTTAAATTAATTGGAAATTTTAACGTTTTATTTGGAGCTTTTAATTTCCGTCTATAATTTAATAATTTAGTTACATAGCAATCTACATGTATTGGAGTCACGAAGCATCAACTCATCTATTGACATTCAGAAACACTTTTTAAAAAAATTTGTACTTAATAACTTTATATTTATTTAGCTTTTAGTTAAGAGATCATCGAAAAGTTTTTTTTAATGTTTTCTTGGTTTGGGAGGTACAAAAATTTTTGGAAAATTAATTTGTCATCACTTGATTTTTTGATTTCTCCCACATCCTAAATTCTTTTCTGATATGTCACTCTAAGAAAAATAGAATGCATATCATTATTATTATTATTATTATTATATGTGGTTGACTTTTTCTGCCTAAATACACTGTCAATTTGGTAAAAAAGCGCTTCTAAAACAAAAGTTGCAATAAAAGTATCTAAGTCCAATTTTCAAAACAAGCTTTAATTTCTTATAACGTCATATTAAATCTCTAAAAAGTTGTTGAAATAAGTAGAGATACATAACGAATGTAATAAAAACGCCATTTAGGTTTTTTCCATCATTACTCTGATTAGCTTTATCCCCTGTAAAGATTTGATTCTTCGTCGTTTGAAGAGGTATCCACTACAGGTCAGACACAAACAGGACTGGGGCCGAGGGTTTATCCTTTTACTACCCAAGACTGCTGCACTGCCTGGATCAGACGCTGGCAGTGATGTCATTAAGCCAGCATCGAGTTTCGTCAACCAAAACCGTCAGACCTCGTGCTCCATGTGGTGCCCGATGTATAGGGCACGCTGTTAGTACATGGTCTGCGGTTTTCTCAGAGGCGCCACACTCGCAATTCGGTAAAGGAGCGAGACCCCATTCGTGCATGGACGAATGGAATCGCCCAACACCAGTCCGCAGGCGGTTGAGCTTAACCCAAGCTGCTCGGGGTAAGCCCATCCCAACAGGCCTGGCACCGGTCCGGGGCACAAAAGCACGGAGCCTGGAAGCACCTTCACAGTACTCCGTTTTCCATTTAAGATTTGTCCATTCAGAGGCACGGATGCCAAGTCTGGCAAGGTTGTCCAAGAGATTCCGCGCAGCTGGCACAAACGGGCGTCTGGATCTTAGTCTCAATTGGCGAGTATCTGAGGACCCACTTAACAGGCCATGCAAAATATGATCGGGGTCCAGAAATGCACGGTAAGCCAAGGAGAGTGTCGGTCCCATTCGGCGAAGCTCAGCTGGCTGGATGCCTGAGAGTATAGGTAGGTGGTCCGTTGGAGTGGGATGCAGGCATCCAGTAACTATGCGCAAGGCGTCATTCAAGACACTGTCAATGAGGCGAGTGTGAGCACTGCGACACCAGACTGGCGCACAGTACTCAGCTGTTGAGTAGACTAGAGACAAGGTGGCTATGCGTAGTATTTTAGCACCAGCACCCCATCCCGAGCCCACGAGTCGCCTCAACAGATTTGATTAATCAAGTAAAAACCATAAAACAAGCGTGGGTTAAAAACGGTAATAACACTAACTCTTGTAGTAAGCAACATTTGATTCATAACAATGACTGGATGATCAAGTGAAAACTATGAAGCAAGCGCGGATTAAAAACAGGAGTAATATTAACTCTTATAGTAAGGAAGAGTTTATCCACAACAATGATTTAATAATGAAGTAAAGACTATGACACAAGCGCGGATTAAAAACGTGACTAACATTCACTTTTATTGTAAGCAGCGATTGGTCCATAACAATGACTTGTTAAACCAGAGGAAACTATGAAACACACGTGGTTTCAAAACGGAACTCATATTAACTCTTATAGTATGGAAGAATTTATCCACAGTAATGACTTGATAATCAAATAAAAACTATGAAACAAGGGTTAAAACGGGAATAATACTAACTCTTATAATAAGCAACATTTGATCCATGACAATGACTGGATAATCAAATGAAGACTATGAAATAAGCGTGGGCGAAAGACGGGAGTAATATTACCTCTTATAGTAGGGAAAATTTTATCAACAACAATGACTTAATAATCAATGTGAAGACTATGAAACCAGCTCGGGTTGAAGACGGAAATGACCTTGACTATCTTGAAGAGTAGCTCATTTAGTAAGCTAGAAGTTATCCATAAAAATTAATGGGTTAAAGACAGAGTAAAATTAACTCTTACATGTATAATTAGCAACAATTGGTCAATCACACTGACTTGCTAATCAAGTCAAAACTATAAACAAACATAGATTAAAAACGGAAATTGTATTAAGCCTTATAATAAAGATGAAATTAGCCATAGCAATGACTGGGTTAAAGACGGCAATAATATTAACTTTTATATTCAATAATAAGCAACAATTGGTCCATAACATGGACTTGATAACCAAGTGAATAATAACCAATAAAAGAAGCCTAGGTTAAAGACAGGAATAATATTAACTTTTATTTTAAAACAGATTTTATTCACAATGATGACTTAATAATGAAGTGAAGACTATGAAACAAGCGCGGGTTCAAGACCGGAGTAACCTTGACTGTCTTGAAATGTAGCAATTTCTCTAGGAAAAACTTATCCATAACACTAACTAAGTTTAAAGACCGGAGTAATAATAACTCGTTTTGTCAGCAAAAAATTTTTCCGTAATATTGCTTTACAGTCCCAAAAGAAAATTTATCCACAGCGTTGATTAGGTTAAAAACAGGATTAATCTTAGCTTCTTTAGTACATAGGATTTCATTCAAAACAATAATTAAATTAGAAATGGGAGTAATATAAACTCTTATAGTAAACAACAATTTATGCACAACAATGATTTAAAAATAAAGTTAAGACTATGAAACAAATGTGGCTTAAAAATGGAAGCAATATTAACTCTTATATTAAGCAACAATTAGTCAATAACATTGACTTGACAATCAAGTGAAGACTATTAAAAAAGTACAAATAAAAACGGGAGTAATATAAACTGTTATAGTAAGCAAGAATAGGCCACAGCAATGACTGAGTAATCAATGAAGGCTATGAAACAAGCTTGGTTTCAAGACGGAATCAATTCTTTCTCTTTTCCTTTCGGCCTTCTCTTGAGTCAGGAGTGGCCACAGTGTATCATCATCCTCCAAACCTTTCTGTCTTTAACATCCGTCTCATTTTCATCAACTTCCCCATATCTTCTTTTACTACATCTAAAAAACACAACATGCAAGTTTTACATAGTTCAAAAAATACGTTGTGCTACTTTTGCAGTGCTTAGCTTTTGCAGAGAATCTAAACAACATATTTTGTTTATTGCACTACGCTTAGATTGATCCAAACAAAATATATTAATTGTTTTTTGTTTAACATGATTTAAAAAACACATTGCATTATTTGTGTTTTGCTTAACATGCGTTAAAAAACATAAAACGCCAGTTGTGTTGTGTTTAATATAATTCAAAAAAAAATTTGTGCTGGTTTCGCACTGCTTAACTTGATTTAAAAAACAAATTACATTTATTGCACTATGCTTAGACTCATTAAAGACAAAATGCGTTAGTTCTTTTGTATTTTAAATGATTTAAACGACATTCTGCGTTATTTGCGTTTTGCTTAACATGTGTTAAAAAACACAAAACGCTAGTTGTGTTTTGTTATTTCAAAAAAACGCTTTGCTAGTTTTTCAGTGCTTAACGTAACTTAAAGAGTACATTGCGCTTATTGCACTATGCTTAGATTCATTAAAACAGAATGACGTTAATTATTTTGTGTTTTAGGTGATTTAGAAAGCACATTGCGGTATTTGCACTTTGTTTAACATAGTTAAAAAACACAGAACGCTAGTTGTATTTTGTTTAACATAGTTCAAAACAAACCATGCGCTGGTTTTACATTTCTTAAATTGAATTAAAAAACACTTTGCTTATTGCACTATGCTTCGATACATTAAAACAAAACGTGTTAATTGTTTTGTGGTTTGTATGCTTTAAAAAGACATTATGTGTTATTTGCATTTTGTTTAACATGCGTTGAAAACACAAGACGCTACTTTTGGTTTGCTTAACATAGTTTAAAAGAAACCATGCGCTGGTTTTACATTTCCTAATTCAATTTAAAGAACACATTGCGCTTATTGCGCTATGCTTGTATTTATTGAAACAGAATGGCGTTATTTGTTTTGTGTTTGACATGATTTAAAAAACAAATTGCGTTATTTGGGTTTTGCTTAAAATGTCTTGAAAACACAAAACGTTAATTGTGTTTTGTTTAACATAGCTTAAAAGAAACCATGCGCTGGTTTTACATTTCTTAAGGAATATCTAATATGCATCAATGTCTTAATGATCAAATAAAATCTATAAAACAAACGCGGTTTTAAGACGAAAGTAATGAGAGCTTTTATAGTGGGGAAACAATTGATCCATACCAATGACTTGCTAATCAAATAAAACTATGATACAATCATGGTTTAAAGAAGGGAGTAAGTTTAACTTTTATAGGAAGCAAGATTTGGTCAATTACAATGACTTGATAATCAAGTGAAAACTATAAAACAAGCGCGGCCTATAGAAGAGAGTAATATTAACTTTTATAGTGAGGCAACAATTACTGGGCAAGAGTATGAAACAAACGTGGATTATAAACGTTAAAAATATCAACTGTTATATTAATATAATTATGTAATGTAATACGATTAAGTATGTCACAACAATTTATAAATAAACAAATAAAATAAAAAAATTAAATAAAAATTTATCAAATACAATGACTGGGTTTAAAACATGAATAATAATAATTCCTGTAGTAAGCAACATTTGATCCATAACAATGATTTGATAATCAAATGATAATTATGAAATAAGTCTAGGGTTAAAGACCGAAATGATATTAATTGTTATAATAAAGAAGAATTTATCCACAACAATGAATTAATAAATTAAGTGAAAATTATAAAACAAATGCGGCTTATAGACGAGAGTAATATTAACTTTTATAGTGAGGCAACAATTGGTCAATAACAATGACTTGCTAATCAAGTTAAGATTGTGAAAACAGGTGTGGATTAAAGATGAGAGCAATATTAACTCTTATATTAAGAAAGACTTAACAAACGCAATTTAAAGACGAAAGTAATGAGAACTTTTATAGTGGGGCAACAATTGGTCCATAATAAAACTTACTAATCAAATAAAAACTATAAAACAATCATGGTTTAAAGATGGGAGTAAGTTTAACTTTTATAGTAAGCAACAATCTGTCCGTTACAATGACTTGATAAGCAAGTCAAGACTATGAAACAAACGTGGATTATAAACGGAAAAAATATCAACTAAAGCATTAAGCAAAAATTTATCCACAACAATGAGTGGGTTTAAGACATAAATAATAATAATATCTGTATTAAGCAACATTTGGTCCATAGCAATGATTTGATAATCAAATCAAAACTATAAAACAAGCGTGGATTAAAGACGAGAGTAATATTAACTGTTATAATAAAAATTTATCCACAACAATGACTTAATAATCAAGTGAAAAATTATAAAACAAGCGCAGTTTATAGACGAGAGTAATATTAACTTTTATAGTGGGGCAACAATTGGTCCATAACAATGACTTGCAAATCAAGTGAAGACTATGAAACAGGCGTGGGTTAAAAATGACAATAACATTAACTCTAAAACAAACAGGATTTTATCCTTAACAATGACTGGTTTAAGGATGGGCGTAATAATAACTTTTATAGTAAGCAACAATTGGTCCATTACAATGACTGGATAATCAAATAAAGACTATAAAAGAAGTGTGGGTTAAAGACGGGAGTAATATTAATTCTTATAGTAAGGAAGACATTATACATAAAAATGACTTGATGATCAAGTGTAAACTATAAAACAAACACGATTTAAAGACGAGAGTAATAAGTTATTTGCATTTTGCTTAACATGCATTTAAAAACACAAAACGCTAGTTGTGTTTATTTTAAGATAGTTCAAAAAAAGCATTGCGCTAGTTTTGCAGGGTTTAATTTGATTCAAAGCACAGATTACTTCAAATTGTTATGCTTTGATTAATGAAAACAGAATGCATTAATTACTTTGTGTTGTAAGTAATTCATGAAACACTTTTGTTTAATGCCAAGTGATTGGCTAAAAGGAAACGAAATTTGGGTTTAAATATAAAGCAAAATTTTTCCAATGCAAAAAACCATTAAACATTGATTTTATATTTTGGGATTGTTGCATTTGTGTTAAGAGCTTTTCATTTCGTATTCTTTTTATATGTTGGAAAAGTCAAATTTAATATTTACACTGCAGTTTAAACGCTTGTTTCAATTTATGTTTTTTAACAATTTAGAATGCATACATTATTTAAAAAAAACGTCTTCGGTGTTTTGCAATTGGCAACTGATTTGCTTTCAAAAATATTGGACCTAGATTTTGCTTCACTAATAAAACTTTGTCATTGAAAGCAATCCGAACTGCGACTCGCAAACAATTTTATATATTTTTGATTAGTAAAATTTTTGTATCCATAACAAAGGCAAAAAGAAAAACGTATTAATTGGTCAAAAAATCCATTTTAACGTCAAAATACATATAACTTCTATTCAATCTAATGTAAGTCGGGGATTTGTTCAAATGGCTTCAATTTTAGAACAGTTTTTTACGGGAATGCGCAATCTACGAGTTATACCGTATAGAATATCTATGATCGCTCTGCTTAGGTTTGGCATTGAATTCGCGTCGTGCTGATGTTAAATCGATTGCTTAAGCGCTCGAGCTAAAACGATTGACTCACATGCAAAATAACTTAAATTTTGGTTTGAAATACAATAGTCTCTTATAGGCATACAATGAATATTGAGTAGTGATAGATATTCAAAGTTAAGGCCTGAGGCATAATTCTAATCAGGGCCCACAAAAAATGACTTCGATTACCATTTTAGCAATGCCATATAGAAAGATGAGCTACCAAATATAGAAAAAAATTGATACTGATATGAAACTTGAAATACAGTAACTAAAATCAGTGGCAGACACAAATATTTATCATGGTTGATGGGTTTGCAAACCAAAACCACAGTTAATATAATAGTTAAAATAAAGTGAAAATCTTTTTTTTGTACACTTTTATTGTGCTCTATTCCTTTCTAATTGTTTTGCATATCCGTCATTCTTTAACGGGAGGGCAGGATCACATTTAAACTAAATTCCTCCGGTGCACGTGCCTATAACTAAACTTAATTTTTTTACTTGAAAAAGTTTGCACCTTTTTGCGTGAACATGTTCTTGGAATGTCATAACGTTCAGGGAGTGGGCTATTAATTAACGTAATCTCTGTACTCCTATATTTTTGTTAATGAAAAAACCTATTGTTTGTAAGTTCTACACCATAGGAAAAAAAAACCTGTTCTTTTTTAAGTTTTTGAATTCCATCACTGCTTGAACTCGTTTTTTTTACAAAAACCAAGGACTCAACCCAAGTCCTCAAATCAATAATTGTTGACTTGAGGTTGTTTTTGTGTGCTTAGTAGCCTAAGCTAGGCTGTATGCAATGTATAGAAACGACTTGGGGAAAACAGTTTTATAAATTCAAATTTCTTGAACTACCATTCAAGCTTTAATGGTCTTATACTAAAATTACATCATTTTTGGTATCGTTGAACTTGAAATCGATTCGATCTTTTTGAAAAGAACTTGAACTAGGTTTGAGTTTAAGTTGTTGGACTGCCTATAGCAAGCACACAATCTATTAAAACTATATTTTAAAAATTTTTTGCCACTACATAACAGATATTCAAGCCACAGTCGTGATAGTCTAGAAAAATAATAAATTTGTTAAATTATATTTCAATAGAACTAAAAATTAAACTGACTAAATAGGTAGGCTACTATCAAAGACAAAAATCTGATATTTTTAAGCAACAAATACAAATCTGCACTTATTAAATAGCAACAAAAACAAAATGCTTTATATTATTGTACAGTATATACATAAAGCAATAACAATTAAGCCGGCCGAGCAAAATGATGATCAAATCTCAAGAATTATGCTTATTCCACAATGTAGAACAAGTTCTATCATAAGAATTGCAAAATCTGTGTCCTAAAGCACTACTAAAAAGAGAAGCTTTAGCTTTGGTTTTTGTTAAGACAAAAAAGGTTAAGAAATGCTTGTAATAGGAACCTTTGAAAAATATGTATGCCTTAATTTCTTATAAACAATAAGTTATGCAAAGTTGGAAAAAACGACGCCATGTTGTGTTTATCGAGATGATCTTCTGCGCTAAAGTACAATACAAATCAGAAAAGAAATTCTAATGTAACGTAGAATATGGCTTTAAATTAAAAAAAGCAACAGAAAATTTGGTTATAAAAATCTTGAAATTATCTGATTATTGGAATTTATTAATAATGTTTAAAATGTTAGTCTTTCGAACGATTTTTTCCAACTGTTTTGCTTAATAACACAATTTTCTTATTACGCAAAAAAGTTAGTACTAGAAAAAATAACTTTGTAAAGTTTTGAGAATTGAAAAAACAATATATAAGTACCGTACTAAAAGATTAAGAGTAATTATGGGTTGGTGTAGTGCTTCGAATTGCACATTAAGTACAAAAAAAGGTATGCGTTTGTTTCGTTTTACAAGAAACGAAGACAGACTTTCTAAATGGCTTATTAATTGTTTATCAGAAATTGAATATGACGGAAATGAGTATCCTAATTTTCTTGATCAAGAAATTCTTAAACGTTACATAACACAGTATTTTGTATAGCCCTTTTATACAATATTTAAAGGGCTTAACAGTATTTTGTAAAGTTTTTAATTGTTTGATTTATAAATTAAATTTTTTTTATTAAACTGTGTTATATATTATGTAAGCAGTACAATTCGCAACTCTGTCCAGTTACAATTACATAAAAACATAAAAGTTTTAAAACTGAAAAGCAATTTTGGTCTTTAAAAGTCTACTAAAGATTGCAAAAAAGGTCTCAACTATTGCTTCAAATTGAAGACCGACCACTAATTTTTGATGTCATTTCTATTTTGAATGTCTATAACCACAGTTACCATTTCATGCTTTGTATTATTTATTATATAGATTTGTACTTATTTTTATGAAAATTATTTTAGAGAATTCTGTCATGTTCATTACCAATTAACTATTTACAGTGATGGCTTTAATAGGGTGCCAACAGAGCAGCAGCACCAAGTCCCTTCTAAAATTAATCAAAAAGTGTCCCCCTACACAAGATATTGCTCTATTTCTTTATAGTAGCACCAGGATGTCAATGGCATGTTTGAAATAAAGAAATTTCTTAGATATTATTTTATTTTGAGACACTAAGTGGTCCCTCCTGAAACAATGACTTTTTTTAAAAGAACACACTGATTTGAAACACTTAACAGTGGTGCCCCCTAAAACAAAAACCTTTTTTTAGAGTTAAATTTTTTGATTCACCAAAAAATGAAAAAATGGTGCTTTAAATAAAATGAGGAGTGCTTTTAAAGATCACAAGAACACTTAGTAGTGGCCTCCCTAAATTAAAGAGCTATTTTTTAGCGGTGACTTTGTTCTGATACATAAAAAAGTGGCTCCCCCTATGACAATGACTTTTTCTAGAAATTGCTTTGCCTTTACACACTAAATAGTGGCCCCCCTTACTTTTCTTCCACCAAGCCCCCCTTTCTGTAAGGCCATCACTGACTATTTATCTGTCTAAGATACCAGACAATAATAGGCATTGAATTTCGTATCTACAAACCAGGTTAGGATAATTGCTTTACGATTCATTTAATGCTCCTGTAACAGCAAAGGTTACAAGTTGAGGACCAACATGTATCATAAATGAATTGAAGATTGTTTTTATAAAATCAAATGTTTGAAAAGCTTTGTTCACTCCATATAAAAGTATACATTTTTGCTGCAAGCCCCCACACCCAAATTTATCGTTAGTTGAAGTTTGTTGCTTAGATATAACTTGATTAAAAATTATTGGGCCTTATTTCCCAGGCTCGATAAATAACAAAATAATGCAGGTAAAAAAAGGATAGTTGGTAACTGTTTATGTATATGAATATTATCATATATTTATTGAATTTTAATATTTATGAGCTGTTTTGGTCCATATTTATGGGCTTGAGATGACAAGACTTCATTCACTTTAAAGTTAAACATTAATTGTGTGTGTTAATTTATTTCTTTTATGCATTTCTTATAAGTTTCCAAATCTACATTTTAATTTGTGTTTTTGTTGGATATATTTGTAAAGTTTGATATTTCAGGTGCTTAATTAAGGCTCTTAAATCTTGTTTAATTTTCTTTATATGTTTTAAGAGATCACTGAGGTTTTAAATGTTTTTAGAGTTTTTTTATGATATAATTGCTTTGCAGTAATTCAAGGTAAGGTATGGTTAATAATTACTATTTAAATTATCAAATATTAAATATTAAATTTTGTTTTAATGGAATTGTATTAGCTTTTAATGAATAGAATGTGTAAGTTTTTAAAATGTTTAACATTTTAATTTCTACTTTGCGATCAAGTATTCTTGTTTTTGCTAACCACTAAATAAGTGGCCAATAGTTAAGCAAGAATAAAAAGGCATAGCCTCAGTTTTAAATCTTGAACAATAAACTGGAATCAGTAAAATGATTTATATGCTAAAATGCACAAGAACAGCAATTATCTGAAGTAGTTATGACCAGAGGTGGTTGGGATAACTAATTTTTTTTAAATAAATTTCAAATAAATTTTAAAAAAATATGGTAATCCTGTACTTTAGTGTAATAAATAACTTAATGAATGTTTTTTACTCTACGCAATAATAACCACAAGGGGGGATCCAGGTTAGTTTCACTATCAAAACTTGGGTAATCCCATTTGTTTACTAACTCTGGTAAATTAACCTGGATCTGGATATCCTCTGTGGTTATTATTGCTTAGAACAAAAAGGATCCGTGAATTTATTTACCACGCTAAAGTACAGCATTATTAAAAATACAATCTTGCAATAAATCTTACAATAAAAACTTATCGAAGATAAGCTCACAACTGGATGTAATTTATTCTCATACCCTAGAGATCAGTGACTAAAATATTAGCAGGTCAAACTTACAATTCTTTTAAAAGCTGGCCAAGTTTTATTTAGCTTTTTATATTTTTATCATCTTGTTCGAGCTGTTGTTGAAAGTCTCAGGATATGATCCATCTGAGGAGTATGGGTTGTGTGACCCAACAGTTGATTGAACAGTACTTGATGATAGGAAAGTTGATCGAACAACAATTGATGATTGGAAAGTTGATCAAGCAACACTTGATCGAAACAATGCTTGATTGAAACAACACTTGATCTAATTTATGAATCTAATTTACAGTAACAAAGGGATTGTATAATTGCAAAAGCTTACAAAAGTAAATCTTTTTTTATCAACTGTCATTTCAATCAACTGTCATTTCAATCAAATGTCATTTTAATCAACTGTTGTTTCGATCAAGTGTCATTTTGATCAACTGTCATTTGATCAAGTGTTGTTCTATCAACTGGCATAGCACCTACGGGTTGAGATGCTTCATAAACTGTAATAGAAAAAAAAAAGCAGCAATGTTTTCAGTTTGATAACATGGGAAACCCTACTAGCTGTATTAGATTGCAATACAAAGCTGCTATAGAAATATTTAGACCTCCTTCAAAATGAGAACTTGCTGGTGATACTGCTTTTTAAAAGAGGTAAAGGACTTGTTTTCTCTAATTGTTGGTGGTATTTTATTCCAAACTAATGGCCCTCTATAACTTAAAGGTTGTTTATTTAGGTCTATTGTACAAAATAGGTGATACAAATTTGATTTACTCCTGGTTTGGCAAGATTCTTTGCTACTTAAAATAATGTATTTTTATTTAACATCCCTTCAAAGGCTTCAAGCAAATGTTTATTACAATACTTATACATGAAATAAGCTATTTCAAAAACCATGACAAAGAGACGTATTGTCATGGTGGTAGACAGTTTTGTTTTGAATATGGCTATAATATCTGGCATCTCATTAAATTCAGTTAATAGTTCTTAAAGTTACTCAAAGTTTTTTATTTAAACTATGCATATTTAAATGAAGTATGAAAAAATCTTTACAGTTGGCATACTTGTCATGAAAACCTTGTACTGATAAATAACAACCTTCCATTTCAGGAAAGTGTTTATCTATTACATTTAATGTAGACTGGTTTAAATCATTAGATGTTAGTTCATTAGAGAGTTTAATGTTGCTTAGATTTTGATAAGGAAAAAGGTTTTTGTAGCAGTTATAGCAATAGTATGATTGGCTAGATTTACCAAGTTTGTCAGATCTATTAATGTTAATTTAATAGATTTAAAATGTGTTCAGGCCTGGCATATATCACAAATAGATTTTTGTTTAACTTTACCAGATTTATTACATTTATTACAGGGATATTTCACAGGTACTATGTGTCAGACTGTCTCACTATCTATACTAGTGCTTTCCAAACTTTTTGTGTAAGTGACACACTTTTAAACCAGAAATACGAGGGTCAGTCAATAAGTAATGAGACTTTCTCAATTACTTTGGTGTTCTTGGAGTTATGCAACTGAAATTTTATGTGATGATTATGAATGGAGTTGTCATCTTATTTACAACAAAACTTGTTTATTTTCAGATTACTGTAGGTGTGACGATAAATTGAAATGACTACTAGGCTAGGAAACAGCTCATGCTTGGAACAAAGAGGAGTCATCAGATTTCTGTTGGCAGAGAGTGTAAAATCATGTGAGATTCTGTCTAGAATGCAAAGACAATATGGTCCTTCCTGTATGTCTAGAGCAAACTTCTACAAATGGGTGCAAGCATTCAAAGATGGACGCGAAAGCATTACTGATGATCTGAGAAGTGGAAGACCTGTGGATGTCTCTACCCCAGAAGCAGTACAGGCAGTTGAAGACCTGATCAAATCTGATAGAAGGGTCACTTTAGATGAAATTGCTACAAACTTGGACATCTCCCATGGCACAGTGTACGCAATTGTGCGTGAGAAGCTGCGTTTTTCAAAAGTCAGCTGTCGCTGGGTTCCAAAGATGTTAACGGATGATCACAAAATGCAGCGCCTGATGGCTTCCAGAGCATCACTACGCAGATACAGAAAGGAGGGAGATGTATTTCTATCGAGAATAGTGACAACTGATGAGACCTGGGTCTTTCATTATGAACCTGAATCGAAACGACGATCAATGGAGTGGAAGCATGTTTCTTCCCCAGTGAAGAAAAAATTCAAATCTTAGAAAAGTTTAAGGAAAGTCATGCTCACTGTGTTCTGGGACAGAAATGGGCCGATCACTATCAGTTTCTTGGAAAGGGGCAATACTGTGAACTCAGAGAACTACTGTGAGCTGCTAACTCAAGTGAAAAAAGACATTAAGAACAAACGGAGAGGACTTCAATCAAGAGGTGTGATTCTCCTTCAGGATAATGCAAGGCCCCACACAGCAGCAAGAACCCTAGCCAAAATTGAAGATTTAGGCTGGAAACTTCTAACACACCCACCCTACAGCCCAGACCTTGCACCATCTGATTTTCACCTCTTCGGCCCACTCAAAGAGAGTATGAGGGGAATTCACTTCCAGACTGATGAAGAAGTGAAGGCTGCTGTGAGCAACTGGCTAAGGACCCAGTCCACGGAATTCTATGCCAAAGGAATAGACAATCTAATATCAAGATGGAACAAGTGTGTTGCAAAGGAGGGAGACTATGTTGAAAAATAAAAAAGCATTTTTTGATTACCAGTCATTGCAAACTTGAGTTATTAAAAAAGTCTCATTACTTATTGACTGACCCTCGTAAATTGGCAACACCTCTTAATTTAATTTTAGTCAAAAAGCTTTTACCGCAAATTCTCAACATAGAATTTTAATGAGATATATGAGCTTGCTTGCAAAAACCTTAAAAATTCTTCTTCTTCTCCTTTCGGCCTTTCCCATTAGTCAGGGGTGGCCACAGCGTATCATCATTCTCCACATCTTTCTGTCTTCAATGTCCGTCTCCTTTGCACCAACTTTGTTCATATCCTCTTTTACCACATCTAAAAATTTTCTCTTTGGTCTCCCTCTTCTCCTCTTTCCTGGTAACTCCATTTCCATCATTTTTCTTCCTACATACTCTTGGTCTCCCTCATGACATGTCCATACCACCTCAGCCTGCCCTCCCTCATCTTCATTCCTAACCGTTTTACCTTAACAGTACTCCTGATGTGCTCGTTTCTAATCTTGTCTTTTCTCGTCACTCCCATAGTAAACCTCAGCATTTCTATCTCTGCGATTTCCACCTCTTCCACTTGTTTCTTTGTGACTGCTACTGTCTCAAGTCCATACACCATTGCTGGTCTTACCATTGAACTGTACACTTTTTTTTTTACTCTAGCTGGTAACCTCTTGTCGCAGATTACTCCTGATACTCTTCTCCATCCGTTCCATTTTGCCTGTACTCTCTTCTTTACCTCCCTCTCACAACCACCACTTTCTTGCACCGTTGATCCCAAATACTTAAATTCCTTTACTCTTGGCACTTTCGTATCCTCCATCTTCACTGTTTCATCGTCATTTCCTCCATTTATGCAAAGATATTCGGTCTTCGACCTACTTACTTTCATCCCTCTTCTTTCCAATGCATACTTCCAGGATTCTAATCTCTGCTCCACTTCTTCCCTGGCCTCTTCACAAATTACAATATCATCAGCAAACAGCATTGTCCATGGTGGTTCTCTCCTTACATCATCCACTAGCCTGTCCATTATCACTGCAAACAGGAATGGACTTAACACTGATCCCTGGTGCAGCCCAACCTTAACCTTGAAACTTTCTGTAGTTCCTACTGCACACCTCACCACTGTTTCGCTTCCCTCATACATATCCTGTAATAGTTGCACATACTTTTCCACTATTCCGGATTTTCTCATGCAATACTGCAGCTCTTCCCCGTGGAACCCTGTTGTAAGCCTTCTCTAGGTCCACGAATATACAATGTAGCTCTCTTTGACCTTCCCTGTACTTTTCCATTAACATTATTAAAGCAAACATGGCAAAAACCTTAAAAATAATAAGGGAAAAATTTGTTATTGTATACTGTTGCTTTCAAAAAATATATTATTGGTCAAAAGCAATGTTCCCTTTAAGCAGCATGGCAAAAGCAAGCTCCACACACCGGTGGATATTCAGTTTCCGTTTTTACTCCAAAAATCATGGTGATCGCTGAAAAAAAAGTTTTCTTTTCGATTTTGTGAGTGATTTGCTCCAACTACAACAACATGACCTTCTCTTTATTCCTTTTGTCCACCAACTTTACATGGCAGATTGCCCTTACCATAGATCTTTGTGCTCTTGATAGAAATAGTTTATTCATTTTCTCTCAAATACCATGTTTCACTTCCATATAACATACCTGTAGTTGATCTAACTTAACATAGCTCTTATATGTCTTTCTTTTCATTCGCACAGAAAATCTTTTTCCAAACAGTATCTCACCACACTCTCAAAATTTCTTCCAACCCAGTCTTGTTCTTGCAGTTACTGCGACTTCACATCCTCCACTAGCATTCAATTGCCTAATTACATAAACACTATTTGCCAAGATAGCAAAATCCCTTGACAGTTTTCACTTCATCACACATTACTTACTGTTGCACTTCTGTACACATGCAGTTTTACATCATCCACTGGCTTTCAACCTATTGCCAAGAAGAGAACGAAACAAAACAGAAATTTCTTTGTCCAGTATGTTTGACATGCACATTGCAGTTAAAAGAAAAACAATTACAAGAGATAGAAAAATAAATTACAGTAAGAAACAAGCAAATATAAAGTATTACAATTACTAGAGACAAAAATATATTACAGTAAAGAACAAGCAAATATTAAATATTACAATGCAAACTTTTTTTTTCTTTTTCTCCAAAACTTATACTTATTTTTATTTATTTATTTTATTTTTTTTTTATCTCTATATTTATCCTCCTGACTCGCAGGAAAGCGACGGAGGCGCTATACATAGGGTAAGTAATTACCCCGACCTGCTTCCGGAGATGCCAAGATATTGCTGTCCGCTAGTAATTTAATAGAGATATAACTGTAATTTAGAACTGCTTGTCAAGACCACCAAGCAGGGGAAAGTGCCATAAAGTGTCTTTCCCAAGGACACAACAGAATGGTGCAAGTGGGTTTTGAACCAAGACTATGCTGATCATCAGTCCGGTGCTTTAACCACTCGACCACGCTGCCGACTTAACCACTCGACCACGCTGCCGACAAATTTAATTAATAAGTTAGAGCACATCAAATAAATCATGACTGAACTGGACAGCAAAAGACCATTTCATGGTCATCAATTCAAAACTGTCCATTTTTATATTGTAGAATAAAACTAATTGGATCAAGTCTAATATCTGCCCAGATTAATAATCAGGTCTAATATCTGCCTGGGTTAGGGTTAGTAATCTCTTATCGGGCTTGGGTGATAATTACTGAGTGATGGGGCTCAGTAATTATTACCTAACCCTAACCCTGACCAACCTTAACCCTAACTTTAACCCTAACCATAATCCTAACTTTTTTTGTTGCAAAGATCTGCCGGGCGGGCAGATATTAGACTTGATCCAACTAATTTTACATAAACAGCAACAAATTAAGAAGAAAAGCACATATAAGCAGAAAAAAGCTAAACAAGCACAATACAATACCTATATAAAAGCTTTTATTTTATTGGATATTTTTTACTGGAGATCAGTTTTGAGTTAATATTGATTGTTTTTATTGATTTTAAACCATTCAGAGAAGCTTTGCTTTAAAAGGTTTTTTTATTTAAGGGGAATTTCATTCCAAATCTTTAGACCATTAACCCATTAAATGCACATGATGTATATATATGTCAAGGCCAAACGATCTCTCAGTGCGCATGATGGATATATACGTCTTGATCATTGCAGCTTTTCACAGCGCAGATTATTTCGCTTCTCGCACTTGCTATATTCTTGCACAAGCAACAAATATAATCAATCGAGACAAGAAAAACAGCAAGATGCGAAATTAATTACGCACCGTAACTCGGAAAACGAAAATTTAATTCCGCATTTAACAGGTTAAAAAAGTAAAAAGATTTAATATTCTGTAGTGTTACTCTTTGTAACTAATAGTTCTCATTTGTGAGAGATCTTCTTTGATAATTATGGAATTGATTAGTTGGTTTAAAGGACATGTTGAAGTTCTTAGGAAATCTTTTTTGATTGTAAGAATGTATAAATTTTGCTACTTCCAATTCATAAATATAACTGATTTTTAAAATATTTCTTGATTTATATAAGGTTGCCATTTCAACATGATCTTTCAAACATTTGAAATTCATAAGACGAATAATTTTTTGAATTGTAGTTGATAGATTAAAGTAGAATTTGTACCACCCCATGCAACAATTTTATATTTGTATGAAGATAAACAAAACTATAATAAAGGTTGATTTTAGTTTTGGGAATAAAATGTTTTACCTTAGACAAAACCCAGGAAGCATTAAGAGAGTTTATTGCTAAAAAGTGATCAGCCATTTTAAGCCCTTGTCTATTATTATACTTAAATATTTAGCAGATAGTGAAGAAGAAATCTTAAGGGCATTAACCTTTACAATAAAATTATTCAAAGCACTTCCATTATTCTTGTGATGAGGTGTAACAATAAAGTAAAAAGACTTGGAACAGTTTAAAGTTAATTGATTAAATTTCATCGAATTGTTTATAATTTCCAGTTCATGATTTACTTCAGAATCAAGGTTATGTATGTGTTTACTTTACAGAATTAACACAGTATCATTTGCAAAAATAAACTGTTGCAAAATTTAATATGTAGAAATAAATCATTAATATACATGGAAAAAATAGGGGCTCTAACGTAGAGCCTTGAGCTACACCACTATAAATTGAATTCACTTTTGATTTGATATCATTGCATTGAGTATATTGGTTATGGTTTGTCAAATAATATGAAAGAAGTGAGTGCATTTTGCCTTGAATGCCATAGCTATTGATTTTATTGATTAGAATTTTATGATTGACAGTGTTAAAAGCTTTTGATAAGTCTGAAAAGATGCAAAAAGTAAAATAATCTTCATCGAAATTTTTTCTGAAGAGTGCTTTGAAGATCAATAATGGCAATCTCAGTTGAGTAGCCTTTTCTAAACCCAAATTGTTGATAGAAATAATCATGAAGGAGGAAACATAATTTTTACTTTGAATATATAAAAGTGTATCAAAAATTTTGGCTATTGGCAATAAAATTAATATAAGCCTATAGTTACATATAGGCCCATATATATGTATATATGCAGGTATAGGCTATACATATAGGCAATCTAAATCTTTTTCATTTATTGTAATTTCAAGGTGAGAATGAAAAAATCTATAGCCATTTTATCAGTAATTTTATTTTTTTATGAAGGCAAGCTATATCAGCAAACAATTTCTTCTAGCAAATCATGCAAACAATCAGCAAACAAATTCTTTTAGAGCAGTGGCTTCCAACTGGTGTGATGCAGCACACCTATGTGCTGTGAGAGGTCTCCAAATGTGTTGTAAAAGATTTGGAAAAAAAACTATTTTGGGACGTTGATTTTTGCAGTTTTGTACATGGGATTCAGAGGGAAAAAAAGAGTGTGAGTTCAGGCAGAAACTTTTTTCAGAGATGACCATGATTTTGGGAGGAAAATTGAAAAATCATTGACAAATTTTCAGTGAAGACACACAGACAGACACACAAAAGTTTATTTTGCCCAAAACCATATAAAACAATAACAACAAAAATGCAAGAAAAAAAAACAGCAAAAAAGCACCTAAAATTTACTAGTCAAGATGCTTCTTGATTAAATTACAATTACCAATAACAATGGTATTAGTGCAAGTAAAATTAATAATAGAAAAAAACAACAAAAAACAAAAAATATATGAAACTCAACAAATTGATGTATTCTTTACGAACCCGAAGTTTTAAGACAATAATAGCTATTTTCTGGTGTTTTCAAGCATAGTAAATCAGAAACTGGAGGTTATTTCCAAGAAACAAAAAAAAAAAAATTTTTTTTTTGTTACACGGTGTTATCAAAGTAAAGCTTGTATCCTTTATTACTGGAAATGTTTTATGATAAATGTAAAACCACATTTGAACAAGCCCCTAAATCAGGATCGCTAGGATCATTTACAGGCTCAATTTTTCCAGTATATGGAAAAAAATCATGCACTATTCCGTCCTTTCCTGCTAAAACAAAAAACTTAAAACCCCATTTATATGGTTTCTTTAGATTGTACTGCTTTAGAGAGGATCTACCTTTCAAAGGAATGATACTTTCATCACTACAGAAGTCCTTGCCTAAAGGAATCTTTCTGAATCCATTTCTCAAATGCTCAACTAAAGGTCGAATTTTGGCAATTTTATTATTTCCACAAAGTTCAGTGTTATCTACAAAATAAATATTAGTTTTAATTTCTTCCCATCTATCATGAGTCATTAGACTTGTAAAGCGTTCATTTTTTAGTTCTTGACTCCAATGAAGACGAGTATCAGATATTTTGTACAAGCTAAACCAGATAGATAAGCCAAGCCATTGCTCTAATTCTTCTCTTGTAAGTTTCAGTGGATGATTAACATTTTTCAAAACTGAATATAAATTGCTTTGTTCAACAATAAGATCCAAAAATGCCTATCAACAAATCTTCTAAAGTAACATAATGGGCTTTTCAAATCATTTTCTAAATCTTCTGTTACTTCTTCATCTGCCTGAAATTCTGGCTCTGGTGGAATCACTTCACGTACACCTATTTTTTTCCAAATAAGGTTTCTTTTCTGAGCAGTTTTTGGGCGATAATCATCGTTTTCATTGACACATAACACCTCAGTGCTTGATGATAAAAAATTTTTTTCTGGATTAAAAGAATCTGAAAAATAGAGCAAATGTATTAATTTATGGACTGACACTGATATGATATTTGAAAAACAGAAGCCGATTGAAATAATTTGAACAGCGTAAATGTTATTCTTTTATTTAAATAACTTTTAAATCAAAAATTTAGATCTTGCAGGATATATATACCAATGTTATAAACTTGCTGTAATTAAATGATGTAATATTTTTCAACTTATTATACAAGAAATTTTATCTTTTTGATTATTTTTATAAAAATAAATGAAATATATTCAAATAGATAAGTTATTCAAACTGCTTTTTAGTCATCGTTCACACTCTTTCAATTATTTTGACCAAACTCTTAGATATATGCTTGAAAACAATTACTTTATATGTTTACAGTGAATCAGCTATTTATAACTTCTTATATGATTTCAAGTGATGTATTTTTATGTATTTTGTAAAGCTTCCACTAGAATCATCTGCTATACACACAAAAAATAAAAGCTTTTTTACATGAATCGGTTGAGCAAATGAACGCTTCATCTTCGGATAGTATATCTTCTTCATCACTTTTTGAAGGTAATGTTTGATATCTGTCCTTACTAATTTTATTCTTGCTGTAAAATGATCCTGTATCTATTGAAATACTTGAGCTATCTAAAGATTTGCTTGTTCCTGAAATAAAAAAAGGTAAAATTTGATCAACTATAGATGAAAATATGCCAAATACTAAAATAAAATTATTATTAAAAGAAACTTACGTTAAAACAAATAACTTTTTGACAAAAAAAATTCTTATAAAAACGAAGCAATTTTCACAATGAACCACTTTATGCTGAGGTGGCCTTTTACAAGCACCCGGTTTTACCATCCCTAAAACTAACAAATTTCAATATTTTATCTTAAAAAGCTGGCATTACATAAATGTTCTAAATTTTTACAAAGCAAAATCTCACCTGGTAAAGATTCCATATTCAATTCAATTTTGATTTGTAATCTTCAACAGTCTCAATCTGCACTAAGTTATTAACACGTGGTAAACACAATAGACACAATCTATTTGGCAGTAATGCACTATCGGACATGTAGTCTGTGCATGGCATTCAGCTTGGCACAGCTTGGCATTCACAGAAAAAAGCAGAACAATTTCTGATATTTTCATTATTATCAAGGTGACCAAAAAAAAGCACTACGGCAGTTAAGGGTTAAAGAAACAAAAGTTTACAAACAACAGCAAAAAAATTTCAATCTCACTTGATTATGCATATTAGGCCAGAGCATATTTTATTTTTATTTATATAAAAGTACATAACTGGGCTTACATTTTAGATATTGCAAAGACTATTTATATTCCATATGATTTTGAAAACAAAGTAATCTATTCATTACCTAACATGTGCTAAACTATTGCAAAACAAAACAAATTTGAAAACTTAATATTGATCAAAAAAATTTTTTTTAATTGTTTTTTTTTTTTTTGGAGATAATCATAATTTTGGGAAGAAAATTAATAAAACTTTAAATAGCTGAATAGTGTGTCACCTTGTTAAGTTACAGTTTTTCCTTTTTTAGTTGTAAAGTTCATTTTTTAATTCAACAGCCAGTGAATCACAAACAATTTGCCTAAGAGAATCATTACTTAATATTGATTCACTCATTTAGAGGCAATTATTTCCAGAAATTCTATGTCAGACTTTAAATTTTTCATAATCATCAGGCAATCAGAAAGTTGATTCAAAGAACACTTTTCTAAAAATTTTAATGATATCATAGTCTCCTGTAGTATATCTGTGTCAACCAGAATGTATTTGACAACATCTGTAATAGCTTCATGTTTATTTGCCTGCTTGCTGAATGTAGATTTGTTGACATATTTTTTCCCAGACAGGATATTGTGGTAAATTCTTCATTCGGTTTTTCCCTTTAATCAGGGGTAGCCACAACATATCATCCTTCTCCAAACTGTCCTGTCTTCAACATCCATCTCCTTCACATCAACTTTCCCATATCTTCTTTAACAACATCTAAAAATCTTCTCTTTGGTCTCCCTCTTTTCCTCTTTTCCGGTAACTCCATTTCCATCATCTTTCTTCCTATATACTTTTGTTTTCTCCTCATGACATGTCCATATCACCTCAGCCTGCCCTCCTTCATTTTCATTCCTAACTGTTCTACCTTAACTGTACCCCTGATGTACTCGTTTCTAATCATTCTAATATCACCTTGATATTGTGGTAACAACCAATCAAATTTTTAAATCACATTATTATTTTAAAACAATTAATATTTTACCCAGTCAAATTTAGCAAAACAATAAACTACATGTAATCCTTATTTAAATCTTATTCAAATAGAATGCGCAAGATGGCAAAATCCTTTCACAGTTTTGATTTCATCACACATTTCATGAAAATGCAACTTAATATAAAACTTATATTTACTGCAATCTTTATTTGCAGTCGTAGTTATTAATTAGGAAATATTTTTTGAAAAGTCAACTTGTGTTCAAAATATTATTTTTTCCTGTTTACAGCTTATTTTTTAATGCTGTATAACATACATAAAATAGAAAAATTGTTTTGGAAAATTAAATTGTGTAAAGTTAAAAATGTATTTGAAAGTAAAAATGTTTTATTACCATTACAGTAGAATAGTTACTGCTGTTTTATTACTTTATTATCATCATAAGAAATTAATAGAATCCACTATGTGTAGACCAATTCTGTACTGTGCTTCTCATGTTAGGTGGCTTAGTTTCTTATTTGCTTGTGTTTAGGTAATAGCAGTACTAGAATATCTGTTTTTCAGAATAATTTTTAATTGAATTTATTTAAAAACAACAATTTCTGTGTGCTTATGATTATACACTTTCATTGATATTTAAAAACTGTGTTTGAAATGGAGAGATAATTTTTTTGCATATTTAAAGTCATATTGAAAGTCTTAATTGTTATTGTATGAATCAACATGCCAATTTAAAAATCTAATTTAGTATAACTATTTTCAGAAATTTTGGTTTGAAATTTAGGTGAACATATGGTGTAGCCATTTTGAACATTTTTATTTGATTTGCCTTTGTTTGCCACGATGCATGACCTGATACAGTCTCTGAAAGTGGTGCAGGCCCTCCTGATATCCCCTTTGGGAAAATCATTTCATTCCTGGCGATTGCAGTCTTCAGTGAGTCCAAATTGCCATGGAAAGTGTGATTGGTTTTACTATCAAAAGCGCACCGACAGAAATAATCCAGGGGTTTTAAATTTATGAACTCAGAAACCAAAAGGCTTTAGACCAGAAGCTTGCCATATTGGTACTACAGAACTTTTTCACTTTTTTAGATGTATGGGCAGAAGCCATATTTTGTTGATGTTGTCAGGGTAAGTGGCCTTTAGCCATGGCGTACTGTGTATGTTAGAACATAGTACAGTACACATGAAATCTGATTTTCTGATCAGGTTTAAAGAAATATGGGCGCATCTTACTGCCATCTGACTCTAAGTCTCCCAGAACAATAACCTGAGCAGGATTCTTTGTTCTAAAATGACTTTTGACATCTTCTTTTGTTTGTGTAATTCAGCAGTCATTCTTTCTTTTATAAACTTGTCCACAGTGAATATTTTTTTATTGCTTATTGAGGAAAGAGAAAAATTTTTTGCACCTATCAAAGCTTTTTTGCTTTATGCTCTTGGTGAAAAGATGTTGTGGCTGCCTAAAAAAAGATTTAAGGCCCAAGCCCAGGTTGACAGCAGTTCTTATGGTCTTTGGGTCTAGATTTAAAGTCTTAGCATGTCTTCTCATGCTGATTGTAGGATCCTCTGTGATTTTGTCCTTGAGTGTCTTGAGGAAGACCTTGCTTCTCTTCCTGTGGTGGCCCCCACTGCCAGGAGATCTCTTTGTACCTCTATCAAGTTTTTGGCATGCTGGATGTGCTGCACAGTTCTCTCAGTCACACCAACAATCTTGGCAATTTCCTTCTGGGGTGTATGTGCATCTAAGAGATCAATAATGTTTGACGTTGTTATCATTTAAGTATTGGAAATTGTTTTAAGTCCATGGTATTTTTAACTGTCTTTTTTTTTAAAGAAAATGTGTCCAAGAATGAAAATTTGTAGAAGGCAAGTATAGAAAAATGAAAGCCACTTTTCCACAAAACAGTTGGAACAGAAGTATCTTTATTAGGTGATGTTATCCTAGGTTTTGCTGATATTTTTTATACTACTGATTATTTATGATAAAGTAATTATAAACTCTATTAATGCTAATTGCTTAAATATTCAATTATTTTACTTTTAAGAATTGTAGATTTAAGTTGATTTGTATTTACTGCTAATATTGACAATTTTTTTACTTCTAATATGATCATTCCTATTTTCTCTAAATCAGGACCCTGAAAATAGTTGTGTTGTCCTGTTTGTTGTTATATGTCAACTGTATATTTTGGTATGCCCATCATGCTAAGCAGCTGCTGTAACGTAAAAAGTAGTCAATAATCATACTGTTGCACCTTAAAATTGATAACATAAATGCGTCTTTGTACAGCTTTGTAGAACTATTAAAAATGTTTAATTTATTTCCCTAATTCCAGTGTAAAAAGCGAAAATATTGTTCCATGTAAATCAAAACACTATCTTAACAGCTTTACAAAATTACGTCATTCATAATATTTGTTTACAAAAACGATAAAGCTTATTGTTTACATAACTTGATCTGCTCTTTGTGGAATCTTTAACAACAGGACACTTTTCAGTAGAATTTTTTTAAGACAGATACATATTGGAAATTTTTCTACTATTAACAAATCATGTACTTTGTTTTACATTGGAAGCTACTGTTTAATAGGAGGTTTTATGAGTGTGATGCCATAAAGTTGATGTAGTTTTGCTAAAAAAATTGCAATTAAATTTTTTACTTTTTTGTAATTTCATTTTTTATTGTTTAAACAGGTTTCAAGAAAGACAACAAAGATGTTGTCATCGTCGTTTGGAAGGGCATCCACTTCTGGTCAGACATATACAGTTATCCTTTTACTACAAGGCTGCTGTACTGCCCAGATCAGATCCTGGCTTTGTTTGTTAAGCCAGCATTGAGTTTCATCATCCAAAGCCGTCAGACCTCGTGCTCTGTGCGAGCAAGATTGATTTTTAAACATTTCAATCCCTGTCTAAAATGCCTTGCTATTAAAAATTCAAACGACTTACCAAAAGCACTTTATGATAAAGATTTTTGGTGTTACTTTTTGGATTTGTGTTGTTTTTGTTTATCAGATAATTCTAATATAAAAATTGATAGCATTCAGGCACTATCAAAATATGCAATAAACAGCAGGTTAAATGAATCATGCATTGACCAATCATCTTGCAGTTCTAGCATTTTAAATGAGATGTGACTAGTAAGTTTAATATTATTTATATTTAACTGTTTCAAGCTGAGTTTGGAATGTTTAAATGAAGTAATTTATTGCAGCACTAGTTTTTTGACACTATTTTTTAGATATTTATTGATGCAATTATTGTTAAGTTATTGTTCTTTGTTTTTGTTATATCGACATTTCTTGTTAAAGTTTTTTAAATTATCTTTATCATAGTTATTGTTATTTTTTTGTCAAAAGCAAGTGCCTGAGTTATTATTTAAATTTATATACAGATTTTACATCTAAAGTGTTAATTACTTAAATGTCAATTCCAAATTTTAATTTATTTAATAAGTTTTGTATTGATGAAGCTGATGAAACATTGTCACATGTTTCTAATTACTGCTCTCTGAATAATATATGATCAAATTTATTTTACATCAACAATAATGTCAGTTTCTCTATATTACATATTTAATATTTAAAGTCTTACAAAAACTGAAGAAAAGTTGGAAGAAGTATTGATACACTTCCATTCACTTCTACTATAATAGTTTTAAGTGAAACTAATTTAAATCCAAATAAGCTCAATAAAATTAATATCGATCAGTTTAAGTTTGACTCATGGAGGGGTTGGTTTATACATTGATAAAAATATTTCTTTTACTATTCAAGATGATTTAAATTTCCTATGTAATAAATGTGAAAATGTTTGAATAAAAATATCTTTAAATGAAAGAAAATTTGTAATTGTTGGTATTGTATATAGACATTCTGGTTACGATTTTAAAGAATTTTGCGATTGTATTACAAAAAACATTTAAAAACTAACTTATAATATGTACGAGTATACATTTGTTATATGTGGAGATATTAATATTGACCTTGTAAAATATGATAAAGACACTAAAGTTAATAATTATGTTAATGATATTACAAGCATGGGATGTATTATTTCTATTGACAGATCTGCTACAATAACAGAAACTAGTAACACTATTTTGGATCATTTTTGGAGTAGCCATCCCTAAATCCCTCAAAGGAGCCAATCTCTAGATTCCCACTCTTGAATTACCTCTGCTGCTTCTAAAGGATTTTTCAAAGACTAGTAGTGTTGTGTTGGTAGTTGACTGCAGTTAAAGAGACGATTAGTGTCACGTGTGTGAAACAAGCATAGTGGACATTGTGACGTGTAAGTTTCAGGGTTAACTATATGTAGGTAACTTTGCATGAGTGGTGATTTGTTGGCTCTAAGCTGTGCCAGATTTTTATGCATATGACGTACCGGTAGTAATGTTTGTTCTGATAACAGAATGGCTTGGGGTGTGGTGTTAGTAACTTTGTTGCATTTTATATAATTGAGGTATTGTAAGGTGATGGTAGTGTGAATGTGTTTGAGGTTTTCTCTACATTCCTCAGGTGTTATGTCTGGTTTTAAGATGATGATGTTTGTATGAATCAGGGCATGCAAGTGATGCGTATCATGACCAAATTTTTAGGAATTGCATGACGAACTTTTGCGCGATCAGGTAGATATCGTTGAATTCGATAAGAAATATTACTTGTTTGGGATAAAATCTGAGGCCAATCCGAGATGAAGACCCATTTTTGTGTTAATTTAGAGAATACCGTGAATTTAGGACGATAAGTTAGAAATCGGAGACTGGTTTGAAGTGATGACCTTTTTTTTTTTTTAGAGATCACTGCATTTCGAGGAAGAAAAGTGCATTACCCGGAACAATTTCAAGCGACGACCTTATAGAGATCACAATATTTTCAGGAAAAAAAGTGCATTACCAGGCAATAATTTCAAGTAATGACCTTTTTATTTTTTAGTGATCACTGCATTTTGACGGCAAAAAGTGCATTACCGGGAACGATTTCAAGCGATTATTTTTTTTAGAGATCACTGGATTTCTGGGACGAACACTGCATTACCAGGGAATCACTTTAAGTGATGACCTTTTTTTTCGAAATCACCTAGAATCTAGGACTATAAGGTAATATTGAATGAGGGTGTGGCAAAGCAGCACCGTATGGTGGTATGCAAAACGGTTCTTATGGTGAAAAAGAAAGAAGAAGAGAAAGTAAAGCCAAAGATACGATGGTGGAAACTGAAGGAGACAAGCTATCAAGAAGCGTTTAGGCAAGAGGTGACCAGGATTTTGGGAGGTAAGGATGGGTTACCTGATGAGTGGAACAAAACAGCAAAAATGCTAAAAAAAACAGCTGAAACTGTACTGGGAGTGGCATTTGGGAAACGAAAAGGAGACAGGGAGACTTGGTGGTGGAATGAGGAATTACAGAAGAGCATAAAAGAAAAGAAAAAGGCAAAGAAAGCATGAGGCAAAACAAGAAATGAAAATACTAAAAAGATATACAAAGAAGAGTAAGGCAAAGAAGGCAGTTGCGATGGCAAAGGGACGTGCCTATGAAAATTTGTATGCTAGATTGGAAACAAAAAGAAGGTGAAAAGGAGTTGTACAGATTGGCTAGGCAGAGAGACAGAGCAAGGAAAGATGTGCAACACGTGAGAGTTATAAAGGATGAAAATGGTAATGTGATGGTAAATTCGGAAGCAGTGTTAAAGAGATGGAAGGAGTACTTTGAGAAACTGATGAACAAGGAAAATAACAGAGACCCTAGGACAGAGGAAGCAGAAGTGGTTAATGAAGAGGTAAATTGTGTGAGTAGAGAAGAAGTAAAAAATGCACTAAAAAAAGTAGGAAAAAGGTAAAGCAGTTGGGCAAGATGAGTTGCCAGTAGAAGTTTGAAAGTGCATGGGAGAGATGGGGATAGAGTTTTTGACCAGACTGTTCAACAGACTATTAATGGGTGAACAGATGCCAGAAGAATGGAGAAGGAGTGTGCTTATCCCAATCTATAAAAACAAAGGGGAAGCACAGTGCTGTGGAAACTACAGAGGAATAAAGCTAATGAGCCACACAATGAAGGTATGGGAAAGAATTATTGAAGCCAGGTTAAGGAATAGTGTGGAGATCAACAAACAGCAATATGGATTTGTTCCTGACGCACGTGGAGTCTGCGACAGCCACAGAAACTAAATTGCTTGGGAATAGCTGTACTGTGAAAAGAAACAGCCAAATAGTCCAGTCTAACTATTTAATTTAATTTCCAATATAATTCACTTCAATTTCTTTAATTATTTCAATTACTTTTACAATTCAACTTATTCAAATAGATAAACCAACAGTTCCAATATTTCTCTTTAGTTAAAAACTGAACTATAAATTTCTAAGTTGCTTATTCGAAGGAAACGCATTGAAAAAGATGCTACAATAAAGAATTAAATGTGGCCAGCTTGTAACATCTGTTACGTCACAAGCGCCAAATGACTCAATGTTTTACGAGCTATTTAGGCAACGGAAAATGAAGTTAACAAAGTTAATCGTTCGGACCATAGGCGGCCCCCATTATGTGTGTCGGCATCAGCGCATACATAATGTAAAACAACTAAACAAGGGGGAGAACGATGTATCAAATTTACAAACAAAGTAAGTAACACAAAGAATTCACAACAGTTAAGTTCTAGGCATATACGTATACGATAAATGAAAAGGCAATTAAACAAGATGCAACAAAACTGTCAAAGCGTGTATGTACAATACTGTATAAGTGATTTCGTAAACGAACACAATAATGTCACATAGCATTACTCCAATTCCAAAGGCGCAATTTTCGAAATGTCACGATCAATATACGTAACAACGGGTTTACCATTACAATCACAAGACGATACTGCAATCTTAGCTCGACGTACCAAGGCTTTGTCCCTTCGCATTTGTGGGAGGACCTCTGAGATATGTCCAAGCCTATAATTTCCCCTTTTGTTGAAGTCACCCGGACCCCCGACTACTACCATCTGCCCAACGTGGAGATTGTCAGCAACCGTTAACCATTTCTTACGTTTTTGGAGAAGGGGAAGGTAAAATCTTATCCAACGCTCCCTGAACTGTTGTGCAAGTGATATGTTGTATCTATAATCGCGTCGGAGATGATCCTTATTGTGTGGTTGTCCAAGCGGTGTGTGTGGATCATTTAAAGGTGTCAAGAGTGAAGACGGTGATATTGCAGTGTAATCACGCAGATCGTCAGAAAGAGGTGTCAGTGGACGATCATTAACTATGCGCGTAGCATTGCAGATGTATGTTTGCAGTTCAACCAAGGTAGGTGTTCTAGGAAACTTAGTGACTTGTATGAGTGTGCGTTTGAACACCTTTATAAGGGACTCCCAAGCGCCACCTTGAGAGGGACTATATGGTGGAATGAATTCCCACGAAATTTTCTTTTTCCTAAAAAACGACTGAAGTTTGTCTGCCTCAAGAAGTTCGGGCAGCACGTGGGCGGCGGCTTTGAAAGTAGTTCCATTATCCGAGTACATACTAGATACAGAACCTCGCAGGTCTACAAATCTAGAAAAGGCCATTATGAAATTGCTGAAGTCAAGAGAAGTGGCTAGTTCAACGTGAATCGCACGGGTTGATAAACAGGTGAAAAGTAGCCCCCATGCTTTCCTTTCACTTCGGCCTTCTTTGTATGGCAATGGGCCGAAGTAATCACAGCCAGTATTAAAAAAGGGCTTATTGTGAGCAGCCAACCTAGAAGCAGGGAGGTCCGCTATAAGTTGACGAACGGGCCTCGCCTTTTGCAAGTTGCAAGCGTTGCACTGATTTAAATAATGCCTGACGCTAGACAATCCTTTTATAATCCAATATTTTTGGCGAGTCAGCATCAGAGTGTATTGAATCCTTGCATGTGCAATTTCTTGGTCACAATTTAGTATCACTAACCTAGTAAGTGGGTGTCGTGATGGGAGAATGACAGGATGTTTTGCGTCTGTGGGAAGATCAGCTTCTCCCAATCTTCCTTCGATTCGAAGTGTTCCATCTGTAAAGGCAGCGGGGCGAAGACAACGGATTGAGCGTAAATCTTTAATGTGTCTGCGTTCAGAATTTGATAACGTTTTAGCGTTTAGCCGTTTGATTGCATCTTCCAAAGAGTCAGGAGATTCTGCTTGCAAGCTGTCGAAAACTGTGCAGAAACATTCTCGCTGCACATATAGCACTGTAGAGTGTAATGCTTTTTCAAGATATATAGCGTTTAAGCGTGGCTTATGAAACTCTAGTTTCTTTGCTTTTGCAATCACAAATTCTACAAAGGCAGCAAGGTATCCCAACCTCTTTTTCAGAGTGTACAAGTTTGGTGAAGTCTGTATAACACGAGTGAGTGTTGCCTTTGGTTCTTTGCAAAAAGTTGTTCTCCATTCAATTCGAGCATCACGTACAGTTAAAGGAATACTGTTTACGTTGAATTTATCAGGTGGCAAATGAAAAAATTGTGGACCTTCGATCCAAAGTTTTGTGCAGGTTTCAAAGTGTTTGTTAGCTAGAGGTCTCGTGGCCACATCTGCTGGATTACTTTCGGTTTCGCAATAACGCCAATCATTTGAGGAAGAGACTCGGCGTATTAATTCCAGACGACGTGAAATAAACTTTGGTAATCTCAGATTAGGGTTAATGACCCATTGAAGAACTACTTTAGAATCACACCAAAAATGTCGAGAGTAGTGCGGTAATCCTAAAGCTTTAGCAGCGCTCGCCATGAGTTCTGCACTCATCACAGCAGCTACCAGCTCTTTTCTTGCTATAGGCCAGTTTTGTTGATGTATCAAAATTACACGGCTTTTTCCATAAACAAACGCCGCATGGGCATGATTATCAATGATTCTACGAAGGTAGATTACGCTACCGTACGCTTCCATGGATGCATCCGAAAACGCATGCAGCTCATAAAGAGTTTCAACGGTAACTTTAACCTGTGGAGCATTTGCAAAGTACCATCTGGGAATAGAGATTTCTTTTAATTTAAGAAGTGTTTGACTCCAATCTTTCCACGCTCTCTCATGCTTTGCAGGGACGGGTTCATCCCAGCTCAACTGATCCACAGCGAGTTGTTGCAGAATGAGGCGTCCTTTCAAGAGAAAAGGAGCAGTATATCCCAGTGGGTCATATTGTTGGCTGATTTGACTTAACATAACACGTCGAGTATATTTGTCGAGCAGATGAAAGCCAAACTCGACTTTCAGAGTATCTTGTTCACCATTCCAAATGCAACCTACTGCTTTGAATTGTGGAAGTGGGTCCTCATCTTTTTTCAGGTCGATCGTTCTGACGGATGATACCAGTTTATTTTTATCTACATTAGCAAGGACGGACTTGGCCGCTTGGTTTGCAGTCCATTTCACAAGTTGAAAACCGCGGCTGGCCAGAAGATTGATAGACTCAGTGGCTATGGTTTCGGCTTCTTCTAGGGTGTCTGTGCTAACTAGAAGATCATCCATGTACATGCAATGTTGAATCGCGTGTAGAGTGGGGTTACTGGCATTGGTAGGATTTTCCTTGGCTATCTCTCTTATACTACGGCAAGCGATGTATGGAGAACTGACCACACCCCAGACGTGTCTAGTAAATTTATATGGTTTAAGCTTTCCATTTAAAATGTCATCATTGTCGTACCACAGGATTCTAAATAAATTCTGTTGGTGTTCAGGTAAAAGAATTTGAAAGAAACACTTGGTAATATCTGCCATTATTGCATATTTTCCTATGCGAAATCTTGCTAAAACATGGGCCAGAATGTTAAGCATGTCAGGACCAGAATAAATAAAATCATTGATGGACCATCCCGACCACTTAGCAGAGCCGTCATAGACAACTCTGGGTTTTGCTTGATTAGTAATAAAGTATGGGAGATAGTTCGTTTGTTGATCTGTGTTTTCTTCAGCGAGCATAATGAATTTGTTCTCTTTAAGTCCTTGAATGGCATTAACAAGAGATAATTGTAGGTCAGGTTGTCGTAACATGTGCTTGCGCAGTCCATTAGCACGTCTTCTAGCTAATTCGTAATTACTTGGCAGTTTATGGATGTCTTCCTTTAGAGGAACAGGTATCTGATATCGACTATCAATGACTCTAATGTTATCTTCGACTAGTTGTTGAGCTTTTTTGTCGTTTACCGAGGGCTGTATGACCTCGTCCTCTTTTGTGAATTCACGAACAAGTTGTTCTAATTCTTTAATTCTGATATTGTCACTTACAAAAATTTTGTGAGAATTTTGAGAAAATTTTGCAATTCATTCCTTTCTGGAATTTTCCTCCAGATGCTATCCACCCGAGTGGGGTTTCAATAGCATGAGGTTCGCCTTCATTACCAGTTCGCTCTTGTAAAACCCTCATTAAGGCAGAGTTGTCAAGACCTATCAGAACATCAACACCCAAACGCTCAGGAATCATGTATGGAACGACATCATCAAATTATGGGTACTCCGACAAATCCTGACAGTGAGGCAGAGTGTAGCCCTCATCAGACCATGGTGAGACTACCAATGCCTGCAGCCCAAGAAAGTGTTTGTTATTGTGTAGTGATTTGAGGTTGAACACTACATTCTCCAGCTCGCTTGTTTCACTGGATGAAATTGTATGTAGGGTAATTTGTGATTTTCCTACAGATACAAGATCGAGTTCTTCCAATAGTGTTTTAGATATTAGTGTCACTTGTGACCCAGGATCATGCTACGCATAAACCAAGGTATTTTTTCCTGTGCATGGGTTGCTTATTTGTACAGCAGATATACGTGTCAAAATACCTGTTTGTTGTGCCTCTATCTTCCTCACTACTGAGGTACTAGCCTTTTGATTATAAGATGGGAGTGAGGCGGCCCCAACAGCCACCCTTTCAGTAGAGCTGACATTTTCGCTGGGATATGTGGGAAAGGACGTATTATATATTTCGTGTAGTAAAGTAGTATGCTTAGGCACTGCCATGCGTTGTTTGCAGTGCTTACATTTGCAAGGAAACTTACAATCTTCTACAGAGTGAGACTGCAAGCAATTAAGGCAACGATGAGCCTGAATAATAGCGTTTCGTTTTTCTTCTGGGGTCAAACGTTGATAGTTATCGCAATTGTATAAGAAGTGCCGTTTCTCTGATGTTTCAGTGGAGCACATGAAACACCTAAGAGATTGTTGCCATTTAGATGCTTCACTTGGTGCACTTGCTGCAGGTGCTGATCTTGTTATTATAGACGTTGTTGTCGCCGAATTTCCCGTTTTTGTTTGGACATTTGTGTGATGTACTTTAGCCCGTTGCGTAGATCGATTCTTCTCTCCTCTGTCAGAAGAGCACAAAAATCGCTCTGCAAAAGTTGTTTTAACAACCTGTAGCTCTCTGTTAAGGAATTGTTTGAAAGAGTCGAATGATGGTTGCTCCGTGCTGCCAAAGTTATCATGTAAGAAATATGTGTACTGCTTCTTAAAGTTGTAAGGGAGTCGTTCACCCACATCGACAATAAAGTTACTGTCAAGACTGTGCATTTGTTGGTGGGCCCTGGCATACAGTTCGCAGTCGTTAAGGTCAGAGATTAGTTTCTCTAAGGTTCCTGCATCCATACGGGGTAATTTTGCTCCTGAACGAATTTGCCTTACAAGTGGTTCCGCAAGAAAACTGCAGCATCCATAGCGAAGTCTGAGTCCTTCCAGGGCTCGCGTGATTTGTGTGTCTATATCCCAACCTGGTACAGGTGGCACCAGAGCCGAAATGGCTTCTCGCGCGCCTTCCTGACAGGAAGCACGGAGAAGATCCATTTTACGGTGTGAAATGGGACATCGCTTAATCAGTTCTCTTATCTGATTTTGGAAAAAGATGAAGGGAAGGTTGCGACCAGAGTATCTGATTTCGCGAGCCTCCTCTAATAGAATATGGTATTCTTGCAGGGCAATATGTGAAGAAAATTACTACTGTGAGGGCTTCCTTGGAATTCTTGATTTTTAAGTGTTGAAACCCTATTCTGTGAATAAGGGTCGTGCTGTGTAGAGTACCCTCTGTAGTTTTGCAATGGAGTAGACTTTGTGTTAGCAATACTTTCCATTAGTGGTTTGTATAATTGAGCATGTGGTTGAGCATTAGCAAATTCTTCTGTGTGTTCAGGTGTAACGTCACAAAGCCTTTTCCTAGGTTGCGTATGGGGAAGTGGCTTGCAAACCGTTTGTTGATTTCGTGAACGAGCACTTACAACGGAGTTTGGATTTGATAAGTGCAACATTTGCTCCTCGGCGTCTAGTTCAGCCTGTCTGAGCTCGAATTCAATTTCCCGTTGTTTTTGCTGGAATTCAGCTTTTTGTCTTTTAAGCCGCAGCGAGATTTGTTTTCTGGCTAGTTGCGATGATGTGCAACTTCTTGAGCTGCCACTCCCAACATTGCTAACAGAGTCGGAGGGTTCGATGTTTGGCATGTTTGTGTTAGTGTTCGAGAGCATTTGATATTGTGATGAATGTGTTTCAATGTCTAGCGGAGTGAGCCCACTATTGTTTTGAACGCTAGCATGCCATTTCTGATAAACATCTATGATATTTAGTCTCAGTGCTCCCAAACGATTGTATATCCCCTGACTTTCGCTTTTACCTTCCCCAGACGCCTGCCCCTGACACGCAAGTATCTCGGCATCGAGCGCATGGTACTTATCATTAATAAGGGCAACATTTTCGTAACCCGTACTTTCATTAAGTGTCGCAATAAAAGATTCGCCAGCGGACATTAATTCCCGTACTTTAGCACGGTGATTTCGCATTTCCTTTTGACTATCATCGGTAACATCCCGAGACATAAGCGACTGCTTTGGGCTAGACCCTTCAGCCATATTAATTTGTAAGTAAGGAATGAAAATTACTTTACACGACGGTAAATAAATTATAACTTGAAAAGGTGAAATAAATATAAATATATCACGCAGTTTGCCAGTTAATACAACGCAAAATTTGTTATATAGTTAATCAAGTAGGTTAATAATATAATTAATAACAATTATCCTACTGTTCGTTATGCTTGCTTTTTGATTGTAGTTGCTTGATTGACAGTTGCTGGTAAGATGGCTTCTTTCTTCCAGCTAGCGAGTGTGAATTTGAGAAAAGCGGATTGAATCTTCACTCTTCAGAACTTGCTATTGCTTTGCGTTTTTAACTGGAGTTTTCAGAAATTTTATCTTGATATAATTTTATCCAACTTAGAAATTTATCTTTTTCTATGTTCCTGACGCACGTGGAGTCTGCGACAGCCACAGAAACTAAACTGCTTGGGAATAGCTGTACTGTGAAAAGAAACAGCCAAATAGTCCAGTCTAACTATTTAATTTAATTTCCAATATAATTCACTTCAATTTCTTTAATTATTTCAATTACTTTTACAATTCAACTTATTCAAATAGATAAACCAACAGTTCCAATATTTCTCTTTAGTTAAAAACTGAACTATAAATTTCTAAGTTGCTTATTCGAAGGAAACGCATTGAAAAAGATGCTACAATAAAGAATTAAATGTGGCCAGCTTGTAACATCTGTTACGTCACAAGCGCCAAATGACTCAATGTTTTACGAGCTATTTAGGCAACGGAAAATGAAGTTAACAAAGTTAATCGTTCGGACCAGGATTTATACCAGGAAAGGGAACCACCGATGCCATGTTTGCTCTAAGAATGTTGATGGAAAAGTACAGGGAAGGTCAAAGAGAGCTACATTGTGTATTCGTGGACCTAGAGAAGGCTTACGACAGGGTTCCACGGGAAAAGCGTGGTACTGCATGAGAAAATCCGGAATAGTGGAAAAGTATGTACAACTAGTACAGGATATGAATGAGGGAAGTGAAACAGTGGTGAAATTTGCAGTAGGAACTACAGAAAGTTTCAAGATTAAAGTTGGACTGCAGCAGGGATCAGCGTTAAGTCCGTTCCTGTTTGCAATGATAATGGACAGGCTAACGGATGAAGTAAAAAGAGAACCACCATAGACGATGCTGTTTTCTGATGATATTGTAATTTGTGAAGAGACCAGGGAAGAAGTAGAGCAGAGATTAGAATCCTGGAAGTATGCATTGGAAAGAAGAGGGATGAAAGTAAGTAGGTCGAAGACCGAATATCTTTGCATAAATGGAGGAAATGACGACGAAACAGTAAAGATGGAGATTACGAAAGTGCCAAGAGTAAAGGAATTTAAGTATTTGGGATTAACGGTGCAAGAAAGTGGTGGTTGTGAGAGGAGGTAAAGAAGAGAGTACAGGGAGGATGGAACGGATGGAGAAGAGTATCAGGAGTAATCTGCGACAAGAGGTTACCAGCTAGAGTAAAAGGAAAAGTGTACAGTTCAATGGTAAGACCAGCAATGGTGTATGGACTTGAGACAGTAGCAGTCACAAAAAAAACAAGTGGAAGAGATGGAAGTCGCAGAGATAAAAATGTAGAGGTTTACTATGGGAGTGACCAAAAAAAAGATCAGAAACGAGTACATCAGGAGTACCGTTAAGATAAAACGGTTAAGAACGAAGATGAGGGAGGGCAGGCTGAGGTGGTATGGACATGTCATGAGGGAGACCAAGAGTATGTAGGAAGAAAAATGATGGAAATAAAGTTACCAGGAAAGAGAAGAGGGAGACCAAAAAGAAGATTTTTAGATGTAGTGAAGGAAGATATGGGGGAAGTTGGTGTGAAGGAAACGGATATTGAAGACAGAAAGATGTGGAGAATGATGATACGCTGTGGCCACCCTTGACTAAAGCGAAAGGCCGAAAGGAGAAAAAAAGAAAACCTTGAATCTAGGACGAAAATTGGTCTTGAATTTATCCAATTTTATGATCCGGTTTTGGCATGCCAATTGCATGACTAGTCTCCTCACCGCACGCCATTGGTATGCTCACTGTTATAGGAAAGATTGTGGCTTTTCTATTTCTGGGAGGATTTAAGTATGCATTAAGATCATGTAAAGGGTGTGTTTGTGTTTGAGTCAGTTGCTTAAGTTGAGTGGCATGAAGCTTGAGATGGGCATCCATTGGAAAGACTTTGGTTTCGTCGTGTAGGTGTTGAGTGTTTGTATCTCATGTGCAGCCAGTAACGATTCGCAAAGCTGTGTTTTGAATGGTTTGCAGTTTCTTGATGTTGGTGTTTAATATGATAGGCCTCCATATGGTGTTTAAACTGGGGCGAGTGATAGCTTTAAATGTGGAGATTCCTTTTGTTTTTACATTTGGTAGAAGTGAATGGTTTTAGAATGCTAAGGGTTAGTTTTGTTTTATTGATGCTTTATGTGTTGTGAATGTAGTAAAAATGTTAGTTTTGGATCAAGAGTGACACCAAGAATTTTTGGGAGTTTTGTAGTTGGTAGGAGAAAGTTGGGTATTATGCATCCCTTGAGCAAAACTCTGGGTAAAAATTTTATTTTTAATTTTCCAAACACAAAATTATTATGACGCAATGTCATTAACCCAGACTTTTTTTTATTCAAATATCAACCAGCCTGTAAATTGTTTTATGTAAGCTGTGATGACTCTGCAAACTGCAAACAAGCGCTTCTAAAACAAAAGTACTTTTATTGCAATTAAGTCCAATTTGCAAAATAAGCTTTAATTTCTTATAACGTCATATTAAATCTCTAAAAAGTTGTTGAAATAGGTAGAGATACATAACGAAAGTAATAAAAACGCCATTTAGGTTTTTTCCATCATTAACTCTGATTAGCCAGAGTTTTTGAAAACTTTAAACCTCATTTGTTCAAAACTGACATTATGCGACTTAGGTACATTTAAAACTAAGCCCTTCAAATGGTTCATAACAATTACTGAATAATCAAGTAAAGACTATGAAACAAGCGTTAAAGACAGGTAATGTTAACACTTATATTAAGGAAAAATTTATACCCTGTAATGACTTGATAATCAAGTAAAATCCATGAAACAAGCGTGGGTTAAAAACGGTAATAACACTAGCTCTTGTAGTAAGCAACATTTGATTGTCTGGATAATCAAATGAAAACTATGAAGCAAGCGCGAATTAAAAACGGGAGTAATATTAACTCTTATAGTAAGGAAGAGTTTATCCACAATGCGCGGATTAAAAATTGACTATGACACAAGTGCGTATTAAAAACGGGACTGATATTCACTTTTATTGTAAGCAGCGATTGGTCCATAACAATGACTTGCTAATCCAGTGGAAACTATGAAACACACGTGGATTAAAAATGGAACTCATATTAACTTTTATAGTATGGAAGAATTTATCCACAGTAATGATTTGATAATCAAGTAAAAACTATGAAACAAGGGTTAAAAATGGAAATAATATTAACTCCTATAATAAACAACATTTGATCCATGACAATGATTGGATAATCAAATGAAGACTATGAAATAAGCGTGGGCGAAAGACGGGAGTAATATTACCTCTTATAGTAGGGAAGATTTTATCAACAACAATGACTTAATAATCAATGTGAAGACTATGAAACCTGCTCGGGTTGAAGACGGAAATGACCTTGACTATCTTGAAGAGTAGCAATTTCTTTAGCATAAATTGAACCACAACAATGACTACGTAAAAAACGGGATAATATTAACTCATTTAGTAAGCTAGAATTTATCCATAAAAATGAATGGGTTAAAAACGAGAGTAATATTAACTCTTAAAATAAGCAACAATTGGTCCATCACACTGACTTGCTAATCAAGTCAAAACTATAAACAAGCGTAGATTGATAACGGACATAGTATTAAGCCTAATAATAAGGATGAAATTAGCCTTAGCAATGACTGGGTTAAAGACGGCAATAATATTAACTTTTATATTCAATAGTAAGCAACAATTGGTCCATCACACTGACTTGCTAATCAAGTCAAAACTATAAACAAACATACATTAAAAACGGAAATTGTATTAAGCTTTATAATAAAGATGAAATTAGCCATAGCAATGACTGGGTTAAAAACCGCAATGATATTAACTTTTATATTCAATAGTAAGCAACAATTGGTCCATAACATGGACTTGATAACCAAGTGAATACAATAAAAGAAGCCTGGGTTAAAAACAGGACTAATATTAACTTTTATTTTAAAACAGATTTTATTCACAATGATGACTTAATAATGAAGTGAAGACTATGAAACAAGCGCGGGTTCAAGACCGGAGTAACCTTGACTGTCTTGAAATGTAGCAATTTCTCTAGGAAAAACTTATCCATAACACTAACTAAGTTAAAGACGGGAGTAAGATTAACTCGTTTTATAAGCAAAACATTTTTTCATAATATTGCTTTATAGTCACAAAAAAATTTATCCACAGCATTGATTAGATTAAAATCATGATTAATCTTAACTCATTCAGTACATAAGACTTCATTCAAAACAATAATTAAATTAAAAACGGGAGTAATATTAACTCATAGTAAACAACAATTTATCCACAACAATGATTTAAAAATTAAGACTATGAAACAAATGAACAAATGGCTTAAGACTATGAAACAAGTGTGGCTTAAAAACGAAAGCAATATTAACTCTTATATAAAGCAACAATAGTCAATAACATTGACTTGACAATCAAGTGAAGACTATTAAAAAAGTACAAGTAAAAACAAGAGTATTATAAACTGTTATAGTAAGCAAAAACAATGACTAAATAATCAAGTGAAGACTATGAAACAAGCTTGGGTTAAGACGGAATTAATATTAACTGTTATTGTAAATCGTCGGCAGCGTGGTCGAATGGTTAAAGTACCGGACTGATGATCAGCATGGTCTCTGTTCAAAACCCACTTGCGTCATTCTGTTGTGTCCTTGGGAAAGACACTTTATGGCACTTTTCCCTGCTTGGTGGTCTTGACAAGCAGTTCTAAATTGCAGTCATATCTCTACTAAATTACTAGCGGACAGCAATATCTTGGCATCTCCGGAAGCAGGTCGGGGTATTTGCTTACCCTATGTATAGCGCCTCCGTCGCTTTCCTGCGAGTCAGGAGGATAAATATAGAGATAAAAATAAATATAGAGATAAAAAAAATCCACAACCCTAACTTGATAATCAAGTGAAGACTAGGAAATAAGCGTGGCATAAAGACAAATGTAATATTAACTCTTATAGTAAACCACAATTGTGTATTGCATAATTTTAAAAAAGCTTTGTGTTTTACATGATTTAAACAGCGCATTGTGTAGTTTGCGTTTTGCTTAACATACTGTACATTAAAAAACACAAATGGCTAATAGCGTTTTGATTAACATAGTTCCAAAAACTTTGCGCTTGATTTCCACTGCTTAACTTGATTGGAGAAATGTATTATGCTCATTGCACTGTACTTAGATTCAATCAAAAATAGCATCCGTTAATTGCTTTGTGTTTTACATGATTTAAAAAACAAATTTTGTTTAAATGCACTGTGCTTAAATTTACAAAAAACGTAATACATTAAATGCTTTGTATTTTGCATGATTTAAAAAACACAATGCATTGTTATGTTAGGCACTTTGTCTAACATACGTAAAACCACAAATCGGCAGTGCTGTTGTATTTAACATAGTTCAAAAAACATTGCGCTAATTTTGCATTGCTTAACTTAAGTTAAAACACATTGTGCTTATTACATTATCCTTAGATTAATTAAAAACAGAATTTGTTAATTACTTTGTGTTTTAGATGATTTAAATGACACTATGTGTTATTTGTGTTTTGGTTAACATGCGTTAAAAAACACTATATGCAAGTTGTGTTTTGTTTTACATAGTTCAAAAAATACGTTGTGTTATATTTGCAGTGCTTAACTGAATTTAAACAACATATTTTGCTTATTGCATTACGCTTAGCTTCATTAAAACAAAAACACAAAACGCTTGTTGTGGTTTGCTTAACATAGCTTAAAAGAATCCATGCGCTGGTTTTATATTTACTAATTCGATTTAAAGAACACATTGCGTTTATTTCATTATGTTTAAGTTTATTAAAACAGAATGGCGTTATTTGTTATGTGTTTTACATGATTTAAAAAACAAATTGCATTATTTGGGTTTTGCTTAACATGCGTTAAAAACACAAAACGTTAGTTGTGTTTTGTTGAACATAGCTTAAAAGAAACCATGCGCTGGTTTTACATTTATTAAGGAATATCTAATATGCATCAATGTTTTAATGATCAAATGCAATCTATAAAACAAACGCGGTTTAAAGACGAGAGTAATGAGAACTTAACTTTTATAGGAAGCAACAATTGGTCCATTACAATGACCTGACAATCAAGTCAAGACTATGAAACAAACGTGGATTATAAACGTTAAAAATATCAATCGTTATATTAATATAATTATGTAATGTAATATAAGTAAGTATGTCACAACAATTTATAAATAAATAAATAAAATAAAAATAAAAAAAGTAAGCAAAAATTATCAAATACAATGACTGAGTTTAAAACATAAATAATAATAATTCCTGTAGTAAGCAACATTTGGTCCATAGCAATGATTAATAAATCAAATCAAAACTATGAAATAAGCGTGAGTTAAAGACCGGAATGATATTTACTGTTATGATAAAGAAAAATTTATCCACAACAATGAATTAATAATTAAATGAAAATTATAAAACAAGCGCGGCTTATAGACGAGAGTAATATTAACTTTTACAGTGGGGCAGCAATTGGTCAATAACAATGACCTGCCAATCAAGTGAAGATTGTGAAACAGGCGTGGGTTAAAGACGGCAGGATGTTTAACTGTTATATTAAGGAAGACTTAATACACATCAATGTCTTAATGATCAAGTGAAATCTATAAAACAAACGCGGTTTAAAAACTAGAATAATGAGAACTTTAATAGTGAGGCAACAAATGGTCCATAACAATTGCTTCTTCCTTTTTCTAACCCCGTCTTTAACAACACACAAACTTCTCAACATTTTGTTATTTTGTTTATGTGGCGGAGCAGAAATAAAAGAAAACTGAACTAAACTGAACTGAACAAGACTTGCTAATCAAATGGAAACTATGAAACAATCATAGCTTAAAGATGGCAGTAAGTTTAACTTTTATAGTAAGCAACAATTCGTCCACTACAATGACTGGATAATCAAATAAAAACTATTAAAGAAGTGTGGGTTAGAGACGAGAGTAATATTAACTTTTATAGTAAGGAAGACTTTATACATAACAATGGCATAATCATCAAGTGTAGACTATAAAACAAACACGATTTAAAGACGAGAGTAATTAGAAATTTTATAGTGGGGCATAACTAGCCAATAAAAACGACCTCATAATCAAGTGAAGACCATTAAACAAACATGAATTAAAATTGGGAGTAATATTAATGTTTATAGTAAGCAACAATTAGACCATAACAATGACTTGATAAACAAGGAAAGATTATGAAACAAGCAAGAGTTAAAAACGGGAGTAATATTACTTTTTACAGTAAAGAAAATTTATTCAGAACAATGACTTAACAATCTAGTAAAGCAATGAAACAAGCATTGGTTAAAAACGGGAGTAACAACAACTTTTAAAGTGAGAAAAATTAGTCCGTAACAATGACTTGATAATCAAGTGAAGACCATGAAACAGACGTGTGTTAAAGACGACAAAAACATTAACTTTAAAATAAGCAGGATTTTATCCGAAACAATGACTGGTTTAAGGACGGGTGTATTAATAACTTTTATAATAAACAACAATTGGTCCATTACAATTAATTGATAATCAAGTGAAGATTATGAAACAAGCTTGGGTTAAAAAAAACAGTACCATTATTTCTTAAAAGAAACAGAATTTTTTCCTTAACAAACTTTGCTCAATGTTTGTATTGTTTAACTTGATTTAAATAACATATTGCGCTTATTGCGCTATGTTTAGATTGATTAAAACAGAAATGGTTAATTGTTTTGGGTATTACATGATTTAAAAGTACTTGGCATTGTATACGTTTTGCTTAACATGTGTTGAAGAACACAAACCGCTATTGGTGTTGTGCTTAATATAATTGAAAAAAAGCATTTTGCTAGTTTTGCAGTGTTTAACTTTTTAAATAGCAAATTTAAATAGCACACTGCGCTTATTGAACTATTCTTAGACTAATTAAAAGCAGATTGCGTTACTTGTTTTGTGTGTTAGATGATTTGAAAACATTCTGCGTTGTTTCAGTTAAGTGTTTTCATAAAAAGGATTGCTCTAATTTTACAGTGCTTAATTAAACTCAAATAACGTATTGCGCTTAATGCACTATACTTAGATTTATAAAAACAGAAAGCATTAATTGTTTTGTGTTTTACATGATTTAAAAGATACATTGCGTTATTTGCGTTTTGTTTAATATGTGTTGAAAAACACAAAATGCTAGTTGTGTTTGGTTTCGCATAGTTCAAATAAAGCATTGCTCTAGTTTTTCAGTGTTTAATTTGATTTCAATAACACATTGCGCTTAATGCACTATGCTTACATTAATTAAAATAGAAAGCGTTAATTGTTTTGTGTGTTTTATGATTTGAGAGATACTTATCGTTATTTCGTTTTGCTTAACATGCATTGAAAAACACAAAGTGCTATTGGAGTTGTGCTTACTGTAGTTTAAGTAAAGTATTACTTTAGGTTTGCACTGCTTAACTTGATTCAGATAACACATTGCGCTTAATGCACTATGCTTAGATTGATTTAAACAGATTCTGCGTTGAATGTTTTGTGTGTTACATGATTTAAAAGATACATAGCGTTATTTGTGTTTTGCTTGATTTGCATTGAAAAACACAAAACGCTAGTTGTGTTTAACATTGTTCAAAAAATACATTGCGCTAGTTTTGGGTTTTGCTTAAATTGATTTAAATAGCACATTGTGCTTAATGCACTATGCTTGGACTCAATAAAACAAAAATGCACTAACTGCTTTGTGTGTTACATGATTTAAAAAACACATTTCGGTATTTGCGTTTTGCCTAACATGCGTTGTAAAACATAAAGTGCTATTGGTGTTTTGTTCAACATAGTTCAAAAAAATCATTTCACTAATTTTACAGTACTTAACTTTTTTCAAATAACACATTGTGTTCAATGCTTTATGCTTACATTCAATAAAACACAAAGCATTAATTGTTTTGTGTGTTACATCATTTAAAAGCTGCATTGCGTTATTTGCGTTTTGTTTAACATGTGTTAAAAAACATAAAATGCTAGTTAAGTTCTGTTTAATATAGTTCATATAAAACATTGTGCTAGTTTAGCAGTGCTTAACTTGATTCAAATAACACATTGAGTTTATTGCACTATGCTAAGATTGATGAAAACTAAATGCGTTACTTGTTTTGTGTGCCACATGATTTAAAAGACATTATGTGTTATTTGCAATTTGCATAATGATATTTGCATAATATTTGCGTTTTGCTTAACATACCTTGTAAAACACAAAACACTAGTTGTGTTTGGTTTAACATAGTTCAAACAAAACATTGTGCTAATTTTTCAGTGCTTAACTTGATTCAAATAACATATTACGCTTAATGCACTATGCTTAGATTGAATGAAAACAGACTGCATTAATTGTTTTGTGTGTTACAATTGGGTAAAAGGTGACTTCCTTTGGACATTGCCAAGTGATTGGCTAAAAGGAAACGAAATTTGAGTTTAAATATAAAGCAAAATTTTTCCAATGCAAAAAACCATTAAACATTGATTTTATATTTTGGGATTGTTGCATTTGTGTTAAGAGGTTTTTGTTTCGTATTCTTTTTATATGTTGGAAAAGTCAAATTTAATATTTACACTGCAGCCTAAACGCTTATTTGAATTTGTGTTTTTTAACAATTTAGAATGCATACATTCTTTAAAAAAAAGGTCTTCGGCGTTTTGCAATTGGCAACTGATTTGCTTTCAAAAATATTGGACCTAGATTTTGTTTCACTAATAAAACTTTGTCATTGAAAGCAATCCGAACTGCAACTCGCAAACAATTTTATATATTTTTGATTAGTAAAATTTTTGTATCCATTACATACACCAAAAGAAAAACGTATTAATTGGTCAAAAAATCCATTTTAATGTCAAAATACATATAACTTCTATTCAATCTAATGTAAGTCTTGGGTGTCTTACGATTTGTTTAAATGGCTTCAATTTTAGAACAGTTTTTTACGGGAATGCGCAATCTACGAGTTATACCGTATAGAATATCTATGATCACTCTGCTTAGGTTTGGCATTGAATTCGCGTCGTGCTGATATTAAATCGATTGCTTAAGCGCTCGAGCTAAAACGATTGACTCACATGCAAAATAACTTAAATTTTGGTTTGAAATACAATAGTCTCTTATAGGCATACAATGAATATTGAGTAGTGATAGATATTCAAAGTTAAGGACCTGAGGCATAATTTCAATCACGGGACACAAAAAATGACTTCGATTACCATTTTAGCAATGCCATATAGAAAGATGAGCTACCAAATATAGAAAAAAATTGATACTGATATGAAACTTGAAATTTAATAACTAAAATCAGTGGCAGACACAAATATTTATCATGGTTGATGGGTTTGCAAACCAAAACCACAGTTAATATAACAGTTAAAATAAAGTGAAAATCTTTTTTTGTACACTTTTATTGTGCTCTATTCCTTTCTAATTGTTTTGCATATCCGTCATTCTTTAACGGGAGGGCAGGATCACTTTTAAACTAAATTCCTCCCGTGCACGTGCCTATAACTAAACTTAATTTTTTTACTTGAAAAAGTCTTGGACACACTTGAATTCAGTGATGGGATTGAGGGAGTTTGCACCTTTTTGCGTGAACATGTTCTTGGAATGTCATAACGTTCAGGGAGTGGGCTATTAATTAACGTAATCTCTGTACTCCTATATTTTTGTTAATGAAAAAACCTATTGTTTGTAAGTTCTATACTATAGGGAAAAGAACCTGTTCTTTTTTAAGTTTTTGAATTCCATCACTGCTTGAACTCGTTTTTTTTACAAAAACCAAGGACTCAACCCAAGTCCTCAAATCAATAATTGTTGACTTGAGGTTGTTTTTGTGTGTTTAGTAGCCTAAGCTAGGCTGTATGCAATGTATAGAAACGACTTGGGGAAAACAGTTTTATAAATTCAAATTTCTTGAACTACCATTCAAGCTTTAATGGTCTTATACTAAAATTACATCATTTTTGGTATCGTTGAACTTGAAATCGATTCGATCTTTTTGAAAAGAACTTGAACTAGGTTTGAGTTTAAAAGTTGTAAGTTTTGTTGGACTGCCTATAGCAAGCACACAATCTATTAAAACTATATTTTAAAAATTTTTTTGCCACTACATAACAGATATTCAAGCCACAGTCGTGATAGTCTAGAAAAATAATAAATTTGTTAAATTATATTTCAATAGAACTAAAAATTGAACTGACTAAATAGGTAGACTACTATCAAAGACAAAAATCTGATATTTTTAAGCAACAAATACAAATCTGCACTTAATACATAGCAACAAAACAAAAATACTTTATATTATTGTTCTGTATATACATAAAGCAATAACAATTAAGCCGGCCGAACAAAATGATGATCAAATCTCAAGAATTATGCTTATTCCACAATGTAGAACAAGTTCTATCATAAGAATTGCAAAATCTGTGTCCTAAAGCACTACTAAAAAGAGAAGCTTTAGCTTTGGTTTTTGTTAAGACAAAAAAGGTTAAGAAATGCTTGTAATAGGAACCTTTGAAAAATATGTATGCCTTAATTTCTTATAAACAATAAGTTATGCAAAGTTGGAAAAAACGACGCCATGTTGTGTTTATCGAGACGATTTTCTGCGCTAAAGTACAATACAAATCAGAAAAGAAATTCTAATGTAACGTAAAATATGGCTTTAAATTAAAAAAAGCAACAGAAAATTTGGTTATAAAAGTCTTGAAATTATCTGATTATTGGAATTTATTAATAATGTTTAAAATGTTAGTCTTTCGAACGATTTTTTCCAACTGTTTTGCTTAATAACAAAATTGTGTTATTAAGCAAAAAAGTTAGTACAAAAAAAAAAAATTTGTAAAGTTTTGAGAATTGAAAAAATAATGTTTAAGTTTAGAAACTTATAAGTACCCTACTAAAAGATTAAGAGTAATTATGGGTTAGTGTAGTGCTTCGAATTGCACATTAAGTACAAAAAATGTAACGAAGACAGTTTGTTTCGTTTTGTTCGTTTTTTCGTTTTCCAAGAAACGAAGACAGACTTTCTAAATGGCTTATTAATTGTTTAATTTAAATTGAATATGACGGAAATGAGTATCCTAATTCTCTTGATCAAGAAATTCTTAAACGCTACATAACACTGCGTGTAAACATTTATGCTCAGAAATAATTTTGAACATGTATAACTTCTGTACAGTATGCAAGTAAGATAGCTGCTTGAAGTTTTGTTAAGTAATTTTAGTGTTTATTTTCTGTGTAGACAAAATCATAGGGAGCTAGAGGAGGACCTGGAGATTTGGAGAAATGCACTGGAGAGAAGAGGCCTGAAAGTGAGCCGGAGCAAGACAGAATATATGAGGGTTGGGGGTGTGGATGATGGAGAAGAGTTGAAGTTGCAAGAAGAAAAGGTAAAGAAAGCCAAAAACTTCAAATACCTGGGGTCAACAGTTAGTAATGATGGAAGATGTGAAGAAGAAGTAAGGAGAAGGATCCAAGCAGGATGGATGAGTTGGAGGAAGGTATCTGGAGTTCTGTGCGACAGGAAGCTATCAGCAAAGGTTAAGGGTAAAATATACAAGAGTGTTGTTAGACCAGCCATGCTTTATGGAATGGAAACGGTGGCAGTGACTGAACGGCAAATGGGAAAAATAGAAGTTGCAGAGTTGAAAATGGTGAGATGGGCACTGGGAGTGACAAGAAAGGACAAGATAAGAAATGAATATGTGAGAGGGACTGCAAAAATTACAAAGCTGGGAGAAAAACTTCGGAATGTGAGGCTACGTTGGTATGGACATGTAAAAAGGAGAGAAGAAGACTACGTGGGGAAAAGGATGATGGAAATGGCAGTGCCAGGCAGAAAGAAAAGAGGAAGGCCAAGGAGAAGGTGGATGGATTTGGTGAGAGAAGACATGGAAAGGGTTGGAGCTAGGGAAGGAGATGAAGTAGACCGAGTGAAATGGAGATTACTATCGCGCTGTGGCGACCCCGAGTAGGGAGAAGCCGAAAGAAGAAGAAGAATTTTAATGTTGCTTTATACTTAAATTCTGTCTTTTGTGAGAAATTGCTGAAAATGTATTGGTTATTGTTTTTGCTTTTACTTAGTTGTAAAGGGCTACAGTATTTTATAAAATTTTTAATTGTTTGATTTTTAAATTATATATTTTTCATTAAACTGTATTATATATTAGTTATAGTAAGTAGTACAATTCCCAACTCTGTCCAGTTATAATTACAAAAAACGATAAAAGTTTTAAAACCAAAAAGGAATTTCGGTCTTCAGTTGAAGTTTACACCAAATTTATCTTTAGTTGAAGTTTGTTGTTTAGATGTAACTTGATTAAAAATTATTGGGCCTTATTTCCCAGGCTTGATAAATAACAAAATAATGCAGGTAAAAAAAGGATAGTTGGTAACTGTTTATGTATATGAATATTATCATATATTTATTGAATTTTAATATTTATGAGTTGTTTTGGTCCATATTTATGGGCTTGAGATGACAAGACTTCATTCACTTTAAAGTTAAACATTAATTGTGTGTTTTAATTTATTTCTTTTATGCATTTGTTACAAGTTTGTAAATCTACTTTTTAATTCATGTTGTTGTTGCATATATTTGTAAAGTTTGATATTTCAGGTGCTTAATTAAGGTTCTTAAATCTTGTTTAATTTTCTTTATATGTTTTAAGAGATCACTGAGGTTCTAAATGTTTTTAGAGTTTTTTTATGATATAATTGCTTTGCAGTAATTCAAGGTAAGGTATGGTTAATAATTACTATTTAAATTATCAAATACTAAATGTGAAATTTTGTTTTAATAGAATTGTATTAGCTTTTAATGAATAGAATGTGTAAGTTTTTAAAATTTTTTAACATTTTAATTTCTACTTTGCTATCAAGTATTCTTGTTTTTGCTAACCACTAAATAAGTGGCCAATAGTTAAGCAAGAATAAAAAGGAAGCCTCAGTTTTAAATCTTGAACAATAAACTGGAATCAGTAAAATGATTTATATGCTAAAATGCACAAGAACAGCAATTATTTGAAGTAGTTACGACCAGGGATGGTTGGGATAAATGATTTTTTTCAAATAAATTTTTAAAAAATACGGTAATCCTGTACTTTAGCATAGTAAATAACTTAATGAATGTTTTTTACTCTATACAATAATAACCACAGGGGGATTCAGGTTAGTTTCACTATCAAAACTTGGGTAATCCCATTTGTTTACTAACTCTGGTAATTTAACCCAGCTCCGGCCCAGATGGTAGGTGCTTTCTCGCAGCCTGGGCCGTGAGTAAGTCTGTTCATTGATTTTAAAATGACAGACCGAAACTGAACCTACCAAAACGGAAGGGTATCCACCCATTCCGATGTTCAGTGTGGGTCTGCTAATCGGCAAACGTCCTTTTCAGGACGGGGCAATGTCAGGATAAAACTGCCCTTTTCAGGGCACATTGCCAACAAGTTCCGAAGACCCACTATTCTTCAGCTGAACATCGAAGGCCTCACTGCAAGCAAGATGAATGTTCATCACCTCGCTATGCAGTCTGAGGCACTCGTCATCCTACTGCAGGAGACCCACTGCACTGATGCAGAGAAGTTGGTGCTACCAAACTACCAACTAGCTGGGTCTTCTTTAAGCAGGAAGCATGGCCTTGCCACGTTTGTTCACGAGCGACTGAGATACACGCTTTTGGACCAATCTCCACCGACATCGGTGATCGAGTGGCTGTGTGTGGACGTTGATGGTTATAAAATAGTCAACGTCTAACAAACCACCGCCAACGCGATTGCGAAGCCTGGATCTCCCAGTGTTTCCTCACCCCTGTCTGTACGCTGGCGATTTTAACTGTCGTCATGCTGACTGGGGTTATGATGACAACAGTCCGGATGGTTAGTGCTTGGCTGGATGGGCAAGTATTAATTGTCTTGCCCTCCTATATAATGTCAAGGACGTCGCCAGTTTTTATTCCGGCCGCTGGAACACTGGTACCAATCCAGATCTAGCTTTCGCCAGCGTAGGTCCAAACAGTTGCTTACCGGATAGACGTGTCCTTGAGAAGTTTCCCAGGTCACAACATCGACCTTCGCTTATTACACCACCAAGGTTTGCTATGGCAGTGCCAAGCATGCCTGTTAAGCGATGGAACTTCCGCAAGGCCAATTGGAGTCACTACATTGCTTTGACGAATAAATTCGCAAAGACTTTGTTGCCGCCTGATTCACTTGATGTGGATGCGGCTTACCAGGACTTCTGTAACATCATTAAGAAAGCAGCCAAGAAGACTATCCCACGCGGGTATCGAAAAAACTATATTCCGTGTTGGGATGCAGAGTGTGAATCCCTCTATAAAACCTTTCTGCAGTCTCCTCAGAGAGACGACTCAAGTTTGGCTGCTACAACTCTGCTTGCCAAGCTTGACAAAAAACGGAGGGATCGATGGTCCGAAGCAGTTCGGTGCATTGACTTCTCACACTCTAGTCGAAAAGCGTGGAGTATTTTGAACAACCTTACTGGTAGGTCACGACACTCTCCTCGTCATTGTCCCGTTTCAGCCGATGCTATTGCATCTCAGTTGGTTAGAAATGGGAAATACGAGGCTGTTGATCGCAAGTCATCTCGATTTGTCTTTCAAAAAGTGTCTGACCTTTGGAGGGCCACAACACCAGACGCAGTAAGTATCTCTGACAATTTTTTACAGAGAGAATTTGCTGCTGCCCTTCAACATTTAAAACCAGGTAAAGCTCCGGGTCCTGATTCCATCTGCCCCGAGCTTATACTCCATGCTGGAGCTGCTTTGAAGTCCTGGTTACGTGACTTCCTTTCTTCCTGTTTGCGCCGACTCAAAATTCCCAAGATCTGGAGAAGAGCGATTGTGGTCGCGATCCCAAAACCAGCAAAGCCCGTGGGGGACCCAAAGAGTTATCGACCGATATCTCTACTCTGTGTCCCCTACAAGATCCTCGAGAGGCTTATCTACGCCCGCGTTGAACCATTAATCGATCCACTGCTCCCTAAAGAGCAGGCTGGGTTTCGACGCGGGAAGTCAACCGTAGATCAAGTTGTTCTGCTAACCCAGAACATCGAGGATTCTTTCGAGGCTAAAAAGAAGGCCGGTGCCGTATTTATCGATCTGACAGCTGCTTATGACACTGTCTGGCACCGTGGTCTTACCTGCAAGCTGCTGAGACTACTTCCGGATAAGCACATGGTCAAAATGATCATGGAGCTTGTCCGAAATCGAAGTTTCACCCTTACCACCGGTGACAGCAAGCAAAGCAGGCTACGCCGTCTTAAAAACGGCGTTCCTCAGGAATCGGTCTTGGCTCCCCTCCTATTTAACATCTATACGTACGATCTTCCTTCCATGATTTCCAGAAAGTTTGCTTATGCTGATGATTTAGCATTGCTGCACTCTTCTGGAAACTGGAAGGACTTGGAGGGGACATTAAGCCAAGACATGTCCACACTGTCAGCGTATCTCCAGACTTGGAGGTTGAAGCTCAATCACACTAAGACGGTGACGGCAGCCTTTCACTTAAACAACCGAGAGGCCAAACGTGAGCTAAAGGTCTACAACAATAGTAGACTTTTACCGTTCTGTCCAACCCCTACATACCTTGGGGTAAAACTGGACAGATCGCTCACGTTTCGTCACCATTTAGTGGCATTGCGCAAAAAACTATCATCGCGCGTCACACTGTTGAGACGACTCGTGGGCTCGGGATGGGGTGCTGGTGCTAAAATACTACGCATAGCCACCTTGTCTCTAGTCTACTCAACAGCTGAGTACTGTGCGCCAGTCTGGTGTCGCAGTGCTCACACTCGCCTCATTGACAGTGTCTTGAATGACGCCTTGAGCGTAATTACTGGATGCCTGCGTCCCACTCCAACGGACCACCTACCTATACTCTCAGGCATCCAGCCAGCTGAGCTTCGCCGACTGGGAGCGACACTCTCCTTGGCTTACCGTGGATCTCTGGACCCCGATCATATTTTGCATGGTCTGTTAAATGGGTCCTCAGATACTGGCCAAGTGAGACTAAGATCCAGACGCCCGTTTGTGCCAGGTGCGCGGAATCTCTTGGACAATCTTGCCAGACTTGGCATCCGCGCCTCTGAATGGACAAATCACAAATGGAACGCGGAGTACTGTGAAAGTGCTTCCAGGCTCCGTGCTTTTGTGCCCGGGACCAGTGTCAGGCCTGTTGGGATGGGCTTACCCCGAGCAGCTTGGGTTAAGCTCAACCGCCTGCGGACTGGTGTTGGGCGATTCTATTCGTTCATGCACAAATGGGGTCTCGCTCCTTCACCGAATTGCGAGTGTGGCGCCTCAGAGCAAACCGCAGACCATGTACTAACAATGTGCCCTATACATCGGGCACCACATGGAGCACGCGGTCTGACGGTTTTGGTTGACGAAACTCGATGCTGGCTTAATAACATCACTGCCAGCATCTGATCCAGGCAGTGCAGCAGTCTGGGGTAGTAAAAGGATAAACCCTCGGCCCCAGTTCTGTTTGTGTCTGGCCTGGAGTGGATGCCCTTCAAACGATGACGACGACGACGAACCCAGCTCCAGATCTCTCCTGTGGTTAATATTGCTTAGAACGAAAAGCATTTGTGAATTTATTTACCATGCTAAAGTACAGGATTATCAAAAATACAATCTTGCAATAAATCTTACAATAAACACTTATCGAAGATAAGCTCACAACTGGATGTAATTTATTCTCATACCCTAGAGATCAGTGACTAAAATATTAGCAGGTCAAACTTACAATTCTTTTAAAAGCTGGCCAAGTTGAATTTAGCTTTTTATCTTTTTATCATCTTCTACGAGCTGTTGTTGAAAGTCTCAGGATATGATCCATCTGAGGAGTATGGGTTGTGTGACCCAACAGTTGATTGAACAATACTTGATGATTGGAAAGTTGATCGAACAACACTTGATCGAAGCAATGTTTGAGTGAAACAACACTTGATCTAATTTATGAATCTAATTTACAGTAACAAAGGGATTGTATAATTGCAAAAGCATACAAAAGTAAATTTTTTTTATCAAGTGTTGTTTTGATCTATTGTCATTTCAATCAAATGTCATTTTGATCAACTGTTGTTTCGATCAAGTGTCATTTTGATCAACTGTCATTTGATCAAGTGTTGTTCCATCAACTGGCATAGCACCTATGGGTTGAGATGCTTCATAAACCTATAATAGAAAAAAGAAAGCAGCAATGTTTTTAGTTTGATAACATGGGAAACCCTACTAGCTGTATTAGATTGCAATACAAAGCTGCTATAGAAATATTTAGACCTACTTCAAAATGAGAACTTGCTGGTGATACTGCTTTTTAAAAGAGGTAAAAGACTTGTTTTCTCTAATTGTTGGTGGTATTTTATTCCAAACTAATGGCCCTCTATAACTTAAAGGTTGTTTATTTAGATCTATTGTACAAAATAGGTGATACAAATTTGATTTACTCCTGGTTTGGCAAGATTCTTTGCTACTTAAAAGTAATGCATTTTTATTTAACATCCCTTCAAAGGCTTCAAGCAAATGTTTATTACAATACTTATACATGAAATAAGCTATTTCAAAAACTATGACAAAGAGACGTATTGTCATGGTGGTAGACAGTTTTGTTTTGGATATGGCTATAATATCTGGCATCTCATTAAATTCAGTTAATAGTTCAAGTTTCTCAAAGTTTTTTATTTAAACTATGCACATTTAAATGAAGTATGAAAAAATCTTTACAGTTGGCATACTTGTCATGAAAACCTTGTACTGATAAATAACAACCTTCCATTTCAGGAAAGTGTTTATCTATTACATTTAATGTAGACTGGTTTAAATCATTAGATGTTAGTTCATTAGAGAGTTTTACGCTGCTTAGATTTTGATAGGGAAAAAGGTTTTTGTAGCAGTTATAGCAATAGTATGATTGGCTAGATTTACCAAGTTTGTCAGATCTATTAATGTTAATTTAATAGATTTAAAATATGTCCAAGCCTGGCATACATTACAACAAATAGATTTTTGATTAACTTTACAAAAGATTTATTACATTTATTACAGGGATATTTAACAGGTATTCTGTGTCAGACTGTCTCACTATCTATACCAGTGCTTTCCAAACTTTTTGTGTAAGTGACACACTTTTAAACCAGAAATAAATTGGTGACACCTTTTAATTTAATTTTAGTCAAAAAGCTTTTACCACAAATTCTCAACATAGAATTTTAATGAGATATATGAGCTTGCTTCCAAAAACCTTAAAAATAATAAGGGAAAAATTTGTTATTGTATACTGTTGCTTTCAAAGAATATATTATTGGTCAAAAGCAATGCTCCCTTTAAGCTGTGTGGCAAAAGCAAACTCCACACAGCAGTGGATATTCAGTTTCCGTTTTTACTCCGAAAATCATTGAAAAAAAGGTTTTCTTTTCGATTTTGTGAGTGATTTGCTCCAACTACAACAACATGACCTTCTCTTTATTCCTTTTGTCCACCAACTTTACATGGCACATTGCCCTTACCATAGATCTTTGTGCTCTTGTACCACATTTCAATTCCATATAACATACCTGTAGTTGATCTAACATAACATAGCTCTTATATGTCTTTCCTTTCATTCGCACAGAAAATCTTTTTCCAAACAGTATCTCACCACACTCTCAAAATTTCTTCCAACCCAGTCTTGTTCTTGCAGTTACTGCGACTTTACATCCTCCACTAGCATTCAATTGCCTAATTCCATAAACACTATTTGCCAAGATAGCAAAATCCCTTGACAGTTTTCACTTCATCACACATTACTTACTGTTGCACTTCTGTACACATGCAGTTTCACATCATCCACTGGCTTTCAACCTATTGCCAAGAAGAGAACGAAACAGAACAGAAATTTCTTTGTCCAGTATGTTTGACATGCACATTGCAGTTAAAAGAAAAACAATTACAAGAGATAGAAAAATAAATTACAGTAAGAAACAAGCAAATATAAAGTATTACAATTACTAGAGACAAAAATATATTACAGTAAAGAACAAGCAAATATTAAATATTACAATGCAAACTTTTTTTTCTTTTTCTCCAAAACTTATACTTATTTAATTAATAAGTTAGAGCACATCAAATAAATCATGACTGAACTGGACAGCAAAAGACCATTTCATGGTCATCAATTCAAAACTGTCCATTTTTATATTGTAGAATAAAACTAATTGGATCAAGTCTAATATCTGCCCAGATTAATAATCAGGTCTAATATCTGCCTGGGTTAGGGTTAGTAATCTCTTATCGGGTTTGGGTGATAATTACTGAGTGATGGGGCTTAGTAATTATTACCTAACCCTAACCCTGACCAACCTTAACCCTAACTTTAACCCTAACCATAATCCTAACTTTTTTTGTTGCAAAGATCTGCCGGGCGGGCAGATATTAGACTTGATCCAACTAATTTTACATAAACAGCAACAAATTAAGAAAAAAAGCACATAAGCATATATAAGCACATATAAGCAGAAAAAAGCTAAACAAGCACAATACAATACCTATATAAAAGCTTTTATTTTATTGGATATTTTTTACTGGAGATCAGTTTTGAGTTAACATTGATTGTTTTTATTGATTTTAAACCATTTAGAGAAGCTTTGCTTTTTAAGGGAAATTTTATTCCAAATTTTTAACCCATTAAAAAAGTAAATAGATTTAATATTCTGTAGTGTTACTCTTTGTAACTAATAGTTCTCATTTGTGAGAGATCTTCTTTGATAATTATGGAATTGATTAGTTGGTTTAAAGGACATGTTGAAGTTTTTAGGAAATCTTTTTTGATTGTAAGAATGTATAAATTTTGCTACTTCCAATTCATAAATATAACTGATTTTTAAAATATTTCTTGATTTATATAAGGTTGCCATTTCAACATGATCTTTCAAACATTTGAAATTCATAAGACGAATAATTTTTTGAATTGTAGTTGATAGATTAAAGTAGAATTTGTACCACCCCATGCAACAATTTTATATTTATATGAGGATAAACAAAACTATAATAAAGGTTGATTTTAGTTTTGGGAATAAAATGTTTTACCTTAGACAAAACCCAGGAAGCATTAAGAGAGTTTATTGCTAAAAAGTGATCATGTCATTTTAAGCCCTTGTCTATTATTATACTTAAATATTTAGCAGATAGTGAAGAAGAAATCTTAAGGGCATTAACCTTTACAATAAAATTATTCAAAGCACTTCCATTATTCTTGTGATGAGGTGTAACAATAAAGTAAAAAGACTTGGAACAGTTTAAAGTTAATTGATTAAATTTCATCGAATTGTTTATAATTTCCAGTTCATGATTTACTTTAGATTCAAGGTTATGTATGTGTTTACTTTACAGAATTGACACAGTATCATCTGCAAATAAACTGTTGCAAAATTTAATACGTATGTAGAAATAAATCATTAATATACATGGAAAAAATAGGGGCTCTAATGTAGAGCCTTGAGATACACCACTATAAATTGAATTCACTTTTGATTCAATATCAATGCATTGAGTATATTGGTTATGGTTTGTCAAATAATATGAAAGAAGTGAGTGCATTTTGCCTTGAATGCCATAGCTATTGATTTTATTGATTAGAATTTTATGATTGACAGTGTTAAAAGCTTTTGATAAGTCTGAAAAGATGCAAAAAGTAAAATAATCTTCATCGAAATTTTTTCTGAAGAGTGCTTTGAAGATCAATTATGGCCATCTCAGTTGAGTAGCCTTTTCTAAACCCAAATTGTTGATAGAAATAATCATGAAGGAGGAAACATAATTTTCACTTTGAACATATAAAAGTGTATCAAAAATTTGGCTATTGGCAATAAAATTGATATAAGTCCAGTGGTTCTTAAACTGGGTTCGATGAGTCAGTATCAGGGGTTCGGCAGAGATCAGGATAACTATACACACGTTATGTGTATGTTGTGGCGACCACAATGTTCTCTTTACTTAAGCCACGGTTCTTGCTCATTGTGACGTAGCATAATCTCTCCTTCTTTCTCTTGGAGGTAATGCTGTATTTTGCCGGCCACATCAGATCAAGTCTTTCAAGTCTGGAGCGCAAGCTTTATCGATTTATATATTGAGCAATTAGTTTTTGACATTATTTTGTCATAATTTTTTAGTTGTTGTGTTATAATGCAGGGTTTTAATCTTCTGTAATTCTATTTGAAGTTAAACAAGCACAATTAGGCACTAAAGATGCAATTTTTTTCCTTTACAAATTAAATTTAATCTGTTCTAGACATTTACCTTTTTATAGTATTTTGATCTTTTTGTATTAACTATGTCGATAAAAAAAAGAAGTGGTCAGAAAAATATGTACAATGTGGATTTACGTATATCACAAAAAGTGATGGGAGTCTGCGTCCTCAGTACATGATTTGCTACGCCAAGTTGAGCAGTTGTTGTTTAGTACTGGAAAAACTAAAAAAATAATTTTGAAAGGTTCGTGGCAATAGAAAATACTGGAACACCACGCTCGCTGAATTTAAAATGAAGAGAGCCAGATTTCATGAAAATGCTACTATGCAGGTTTTCGGCTTTGTACTCATTGACAAACTAATCCTCACAGCATCGTACAAAGCTGCGTACTTGATTGCAAAACAGGGAAAACTACACAACATTGGTGAAAATTTTGTAAAACCAGCTGCGTTAAAAGAAGGCGAATATCATATTTGGAAAAGCAACCGAAAATAAGTCATCACAAATTTGTCTTTCTAATGGCACCATTAGCAACAAAATTGATGAGTTTAAAATTCATTCGTTCTTCTGGTAAAAATCAGCAAGTTAAACTTTAACAAATAACAGAAGGCATAATATATTATCAAAGAAAAACGTAATATATTATGCCTTTTGTTATTTGTTAAAGTTTAACTTGCTAATTTTATCTGAAGAACAAATGAATTTTAACCTAAGTAATATCCCTAGTAACAGTGTTTACATTAAAATTGATACGATGAACGATGACATCTTGGCTCAAATAGTTTCAGACTTGATTTCGGACACGGCAAAATTCAGCCTCCAATTTGACGAGGCCACAAACGTTTCCAATCTGAGCCAGCTTGCTGTATTCGTGCACCACGGAAAAGAAGACGTGAAAAACGAAGATTTTTATTTTGTCAGTCCCTTATAACAACAACTAAGGCTGCCAAGGTTAAGAAATTTGTAGATAATTTCTTCAGAGACAATGATCTTTTGTGGGATATTGTTTATGCAATTTGTTTAGACGGAACTCGAGTCATGTTGGAACGAAATTCTGGTTTTGGTACGCTACTGAAAGTCGATGCACCCCACATAACTGTAACGTATTGTCTTTTGCACTGGCATGCATTGGCAACAAAAACTTCACTCCAAAACTGGAAGAAGTATTAAAAATTGTGGTGGAATATGTGAACTATGTGCGAAATAATGCTATGAAATACTGCATATTTAAGCAGCTGTGCAATGAAATGAGCTCCAAATTCGAGGTACTTCTGTACTATTCTAATGTTTGGTGCTTATCCCGGGGAAAGATACTGAACTGTGTTTTTACCTTGCGTGTGAAATTAGCCGTGTTATTGCAAGAGCACCAACATCGTCATGCAGATTGTTTTGAAAATTCTGAGTTCATTCTTGTTTTGGCATACATGGCCGATATCTTCGATGCTCTCAATAATCTCAATCAACAGATGCAGGGTGGTGGAGTCAGCATTATCGAAGCGGAAAAATATCTGAAGACTTTTCAAAAAAAAGAATAACTAAACGGAAACAACGAATGGAGAATGATAACTTGACCAACTTTCCTCTGTTTGACGATTGTGTGAGTAAGATCAAAGATGTGTCTGGAAATGGGAACATTTCCATACCGAGAGAACTGAAGCAAGCAATTTCCATGCAGTTAAATGAGCTTGCAAAGTCTCTCGACGGATACTTCCGACCAGAGAATCATATCCAGCATAGGTAAGACAGCCATTCACGTTTAGTGCTGATAAAGAAGATGTCAATGATGAATACCTCAATAAAATTATTAAACTTCAGCAGAGCCAGTTTTAACAGCAACTCTTCAGAACAACAACGCTCTCAACATTTTCGTGTCACCAAATCGTAGCTTAACCTCTTCTTGCTAAGAAAGCCCTTGAGATACTCATACAATTTGTTGCAACGTATCTTTGCAAGCAGCTCTTTTCGAAGATGGTAGACATAAAAATAAAAAAAGAAACAGACTTTGTTGCTATGAGTTTTGCCAAAGTAAAGCTGCTCATTTTTAGAATTGTTTCCAAAATGCAACAGCATAAGACGCATTGACTTGTCGTAAATACTTATTGAGTTGTGTTTTTGTGTGTAGTTCATGTTTTGTTGGTTTTGTTTCTGTGAAATGATTTTTTGTGCAACGGATGCATAATTTACTTTGGGCTCATGTTCGTTAATAAATATTTTTTGAAATTTAAGGAAGGGTTCGGTGAGTGCCTGCATGAAACTTGATGGGTTCGGTATCTCCAACAAGTTTAAGAACCACTGCTATAGTCAGTGGTGGATATTCCAATTTAGGGGCCTGAGGCAAGAATTTTCAAAAATTGATGTTGTCTGAGAAAAAAAAACAGGTCTGATCTGGGCTTGCATATTTTTCTCCCAAAATCAAGGCGTTCTTTAAAAAAAAAAAAAAAAGGTCTTCACTCAGAATCGTCCTCTGAACAAACATTTGCAGCCTGAGGCGACTGCCTCATTCGCCTCACCCAATATCCACTACTGCCTATAGTTACATATAAGCCTATATATACAGGTATTGGCCTATACATATAGGCAATCTAAATCTTTTTCATTTATTGTAATTTCAAGGTAAGAATGAAAAAATCTATAGCCATTTTATCAGTAATTTTATTTTTTTATGAAGTCAAGCTATATCAGCAAACAATTTCTTCTAGCAAATCATGCAAACAATCAGCAAACAAATTCTTTTAGAGCAGTGGCTTCTAACTGGTGTGATGCAGCACACCTGTGTGCTGTGAGAGGCCTCCAAATGTGTTGTAAAAGATTTAGAAAAAAAACTATTTAGGGACGTTGATTTTTGCAGTTTTTGTACATGCGATTCAGAGGGAAAAAAAAAGCGTGAGTTCAGGCAGAAACTTTTTTTCAGAGATGACCATGATTTTGGGAGGAAAATTGAAAAATCATTGACAAATTTTCAGTGAAGACACACAGACAGACACACAAAAGTTTATTTTGCCCAAAACCATATAAAACAATAACAACAAAAATGCAAGAAAAAAAAACAGCAAAAAAGCACCTAAAATTTACTAGTCAAGATGCTTCTTGATTAAATTACAATTACCAATAACAATGGTATTAGTGCAAGTAAAATTAATAATAGAAAAAAACAACAAAAAACAAAAAATATATGAAACTCAACAAATTGATGTATTCTTTACGAACCCGAAGTTTTAAGACAATAATAGCTATTTTCCGGTGTTTTCAAGCATAGTAAATCAGAAACTGGAGGTTATTTCCAAGAAACAAAAAAAAAAAAATTTTTTTTTTGTTACACGGTGTTATCAAAGTGAAGCTTGTATCCTTTATTACTGGAAATGTTTTATGATAAATGTAAAACCACATTTGAACAAGCCCCTAAATCAGGATCGCTAGGATCATTTACAGGCTCAATTTTTCCAGTATATGGAAAAAAATCATGCACTATTCCTTCCTTTCCTGCTAAAACAAAAAACTTAAAACCCCATTTATATGGTTTCTTTAGATTGTACTGCTTTAGAGAGGATCTACCTTTCAAAGGAATGATACTTTCATCACTACAGAAGTCCCTGCCTAAAGGAATCTTTCTGAATCCATTTCTCAAATGCTCAACTAAAGGTCGAATTTTGGCAATTTTATTATTTCCACAAAGTTCAGTGTTATCTACAAAATAAATATTAGTTTTAATTTCTTCCCATCTATCATGAGTCATTAGACTTGTAAAGCGTTCATTTTTCAGTTCTTGACTCCAATGAAGACGAGTATCAGATATTTTGTACAAGCTAAACCAGATAGATAAGCCAAGCCATTGCTCTAATTCTTCTCTTGTAAGTTTCAGTGGATGATTAACATTTTTCAAAACTAAATATAAATTGCTTTGTTCAACAATAAGATCCAAAAATGCCTATCAACAAATCTTCTAAAGTAACATAATGGGCTTTCCAAATCATTTTCTAAATCTTCTGTTACTTCTTCATCTGCCTGAAATTCTGGCTCTGGTGGAATCACTTCACGTACACCTATTTTTTTCCAAATAAGGTTTCTTTTCTGAGCAGTTTTTGGGCGATAATCATCGTTTTCATTGACACATAACACCTCAGTGCTTGATGATAAAAAATTTTTTTCTGGATTAAAAGAATCTGAAAAATAGAGCAAATGTATTAATTTATGGACTGACACTGATATGATATTTGAAAAACAGAAGCCGATTGAAATAATTTGAACAGCGTAAATGTTATTCTTTTATTTAAATAACTTTTAAATCAAAAATTTAGATCTTGCAGGATATATATACCAATGTTATAAACTTGCTGTAATTAAATGATGTAATATTTTTCAACTTATTATACAAGAAATTTTATCTTTTTGATTATTTTTATAAAAATAAATGAAATATATTCAAGTAGATAAGTTATTCAAACTGCTTTTTAGTCATCGTTTACACTCTTTCAATTATTTTGACCAAACTCTTAGATATATGCTTGAAAACAATTACTTTATATGTTTACAGTGAATCAGCTATTTATAACTTCTTATATGATTTTAAGTGATGTATTTTTATGTATTTTGTAAAGCTTCCACTAGAATCATCTGCTATACACACAAAAAATAAAAGCTTTTTTACATGAATCGGTTGAGCAAATGAACGCTTCATCTTCGGATAGTATATCTTCTTCATCACTTTTTGAAGGTAATGTTTGATATCTGTCCTTACTAATTTTATTCTTGCTGTAAAATGATCCTGTATCTATTGAAATACTTGAGCTATCTAAAGATTTGCTTGTTCCTGAAATAAAAAAAGGTAATCTGATCAACTATAGATGAAAATATGCTAAATACTAAAATAAAATTATTATTAAAAGAAACTTACGTTAAAACAAATAACTTTTTGACAAAAAAAATTCTTATAAAAACAAAGCAATTTTTCCGAGGTGGCCTTTTACAAGCACCCGGTTTTACCATCCCTAAAACTAACAAATTTCAATATTTTATCATAACAAGCTGGCATTACATTCTTTGATACTTACATAAATGCTCTAAATTTTTACAAAGCAAAATGTCACCTGGTAAAGATTCCATATTCAATTCAATTTTGATTTGTCATCTTCAACAGTCTCAATCTACACTAAGTTGTTAACACAATAGACACAATCTATTTGGGAGAAACGCACTATCAGACATGTAGTCCGTGCATGGATTAAAAAGAACAGCTTGGCATTCACAGAAAGAAAGCAGAACAATTTCTGATATTTTCATTATTATCAAGGTGACCGAAAAAAAGCACTACGGCAGTTAAGGGTTAAAGAAACAAAAGTTTACAAGCAACAGCAAAAAAATTTCAATCTCACTTGATTATGCATATTAAGATAGAATTAGGCCAGAGCATATTTTATTTTTACGTATATATGTAAAAGTACTTACGTTTTACATATTGCAAAGACTATTTATATTCCATATGATTTTGAAAACAAAGTAATCTATTCATTACATAACATGTGCTAAACTATTGCAAAACAAAACAAATTTGAAAACTTAATATTGATCAAAAAACTTTTTTTTAATTGTTTTTTTTTTTGGAGATAACCACGATTTAGGGAGGAAAATTAATAAATGATTGACAAATTTTCAATGAAGTCCATTTTATTCTTAACCAATATAATGGTTGTGCTGCAAAACTTTAAATAGCTGAATAGTGTGTCGCCATATAAAAAAGGTTGGAAGCCACTGTTCTTGAGTAGTGTTGTTGATTATCCAACGTTATATCTAAATTGTCCTTTTGACTTGTTAAGTTGCAGTTTTTCCTTTTTTAGTTGTAAAGTTCATTTTTAAATTCAACAGCCAGTGAATCACAAACAATTTGCCTAAGAGAATCATTACTTAATATTGATTCACTCATTTAGAGGCAATTATTTCCAGAAATTCTATGTCAGACTTTAAATTTTTCATAATCATCAGGCAATCAGAAAGTTGATTCAAAGAACACTTTTCTAAAAATTTTAATGATATCATAGTCTCCTGTAGTATATCTGTGTCAACCAGAATGTATTTGACAACATCTGTAACCGCTTCATGTTCATTTGCCTGCTTGCTGAATGTAGATTTGTTGACATATTTTTTCCCAGACAGGATATTGTGGTAAATTCTTCATTCGGTTTTTCCCTTTAATCAGGGGTAGCCACAACATATCATCCTTCTCCAAACTGTCCTGTCTTCAACGTCCATCTCCTTCACATCAACTTTTCCATATCTTTTACAACATCTAAAAATCTTCTCTTTGGTCTCCCTCTTTTCCGGTAACTCCATTTCCATTATCTTTCTTCCTATATACTTTTGTTTTCTCCTCATGACATGTCCACATCACCTCAGCCTGCCCTCCCTCATTTCATTCCTAACTGTTCTACCTTAACTGTACCCCTGATGTACTCGTTTCTAATCATTCTAATATCATCTTGATATTGTGGTATCAAGTTATGATATTGTGGTAACAACCAATCAAATTTTTAAATCACGTTATTATTTTAAAACAATTAATATTTTACCCAGTCAAATTTAGCAAAACAATAAACTACATGTAATCCTTATTTAAACCTTATTGAAATAGAATGTGCTAGATAGCAAAATCTCTTCACAGTTTTTATTTCACACATTTTATGAAAATGCACCTTAATATAAAACTTATATTTAGTGCAATCTTTATTTGCAGTCGTAGTTATTAATTAGGAAATATTTTTTGAAAAGTCAACTTGTGTTTAAAATATTATTTTTATCCTGTTTACAGTTTATTTTTTAATGCTGTATAACATACATAAAATAGAAAAATTGTTTTGGAAAATTAAATTGTGTAGAGTTAAAAATGTATTTGAAAGTAAAAATGTTTTATTACCACTACAGTAGAATAGTTACTGCTGTTTTATTACTTTATTATCATCATAAGAAATTAATAGAATCCACTATGTGTAGACCAATTCGTATCGTGCTTCTCATGTTAGGTAATAGCAGTACTAGAATATCTGTTTTCCAGAATAATTTTTAATTGAATTTATTTAAAAACAACAATTTTTGTGTGCTTATGATTATACACTTTCATTGATATTTAAAAACTGTGTTTGAAATGGAGAGATAATTTTTTTGCATATTTAAAGTCATATTAAAAGTTAATTGTTATTGTATGAATCAACATGCCAATTTAAAAATCTAATTTAGTATAACTTTTGTATTTTCAGAAATTTTGGTTTGAAATTTAGGTGAACACATTGTGTAGGCATTTCGAACATTTTCATTTGATTTGCCTTTGTTTGCCACGATGCATGACCTGATACAGTCTCTGAAAGTGGTGCAGGCCCTCCTGATATCCCCTTTGGGAAAATCATTTCATTCCTGGCGATTGCAGTCTTCAGTGAGTCCAAATTGCCATGGAAAGTGTGATTGGTTTTACTATCAAAAGCGCACCGACAGAAATAATCCAGGGGTTTTAAATCATATGAACTCAGAAACCAAAAGGCTTTAGATCAGAAGCTTGCCATATTGGTACTACAGAACTTTTTCACTTTTTTAGATGTATGGGCAGAAGCTCCATTTTGTTGCCACACATCAATGTTGTCAGGGTAAGTGGCCTTTAGCCATGGCGTACTGTGTATGTTAGAACATAGTACAGTACACATGAAATCTGATTTTCTGATCAGGTTTAAAGAAATATGGGCGCATCTTACTGCCATCTGACTCTAAGTCTCCCAGAACAATAACCTGAGCAGGATTCTTTGTTCTAAAATCACTTTTGACATCTTTTGTTTGTGTAATTCAGCAGTCATTCTTTCTTTTATAAACTTGTCCACAGTGAATATTTTTTTATTGCTTTTTGAGGAAAGAGAAAAATTTTTTGCACCTATCAAAGCTTTTTTGCTTTATGCTCTTGGTGAAAAGATGTTGTGGCTGCCTAAAAAAAGATTTAAGGCCCAAGCCCAGGTTGACAGCAGTTCTTATGGTCTTTGGGTCTAGATTTAAAGTCTTAGCATGTCTTCTCATGCTGATTGTAGGATCCTCTGTGATTTTGTCCTTGAGTGTCTTGAGGAAGACCTTGCTTCTCTTCCTGTGGTGGCCCCCACTGCCAGGAGATCTCTTTGTACCTCTATCAAGTTTTTGGCATGCTGGATGTGCTGCACAGTTCTCTCAGTCACACCAACAATCTTGGCAATTTCCTTCTGGGGTGTATGTGCATCTAAGAGATCAATAATGTTTGACATTGTTATCATTTGAAGTATTGAAAATTGTTTTAAGTCCATGGTATTTTTAACTGTCTTTTTTTTAGAGAAAATGTGTCAAAGAATGAAAATTCGTAGAAGGCAAGTATAGAAAAATGAAAGCCACTTTTCCACAAAACAGTTGGAACAGAAGTATCTTTATTAGGTGACGTAATTCTAGGTTTTGTTGATTTTTTTTTATACTATTGATTATTTATGATAAAGTAATTATAAACTCTATTAATGCTAATTGCTTAAATATTCAATTATTTTACTTTTAAGAATTGTAGATTTAAGTTGGTTTGTATTTACTGCTAATATTGACAATTTTTTTACTTCTAATATGATCATTCCTATTTTCTCTAAATCAGGACCCTGAAAATAGTTGTGTTGTCCTGTTTGTTGTTATATGTCAACTGTATATTTTGGTATGCCCATCATGCTAAGCAGCTGCTGTAACATAAAAAGTAGTCAATAATCATACTGTTGCACCTTAAAATTGATAACATAAATGCGTCTTTATACAGCTTTGTAAAACTATTAAAAATGTTTAATTCCCTAATTCCAGTGTAAAAAGCGAAAATATTGTTCTATCTTAACAGCTTTACAAAATTACGTCATTCATAATATTTATTTACAAAAACGATAAAGCTTATTGTTTACATAACTTGATCTGCTCTTTGTGGAATCTTTAACAACAGGACACTTTTCAGTAGAATTTTTTTAAGACAAATACATATTGGAAATTTTTCTACTATTAACAAATCATGTACTTTGTTTTACATTGGAAGTTTTATGAGTGTGATGCCATAAAGTTGATGTAGTTTTGCTAAAAAACTTGCAATTAAATTTTTTACTTTTTTGTAATTTCATTTTTTATTGTTTAAACAGGTTTCAAGAAAGACAACAAAGATGTTGTCATCGTCGTTTGGAAGGGCATCCACTTCTGGTCAGACATACACAGTTTTCTTTGTACTACAAGGCTGCTGTACTGCCCAGATTAAATCCTGGCTTTGTTTGTTAAGCCAGCATTGAGTTTCATCATTCAAAGCCGTCAGACCTCGTGCTCTGTGCGAGCAAGGAATCCCTGTCTAAAATGCCTTGCTATTAAAAATTCAAATGACTTATCCAAAGCACATTATAATAAAGATTTTTGGTGTTACTTTTTGGCTTTTCATGTTGTTTTTGTTTATCAGATAATTCTAATATAAAAATTGATAGCATTCAGGCACTATCAAAATATGCAATAAACAGCAGGTTAAATAAATCATGCATTGACCAATCATCTTGCAGTTCTAGCATTTTAAATGAGATGTGACTAGTAAGTTTAATATTATTTATATTTAACTGTTTCAAGCTGAGTTTGGAATGTTTAAATGAAGTAATTTATTGCAGCACTAGTTTTTTGACACTATTTTTTAGATATTTATTGATGCAATTATTGTTAAAACATTTCTTGTTAGAGTTTTTTAAATTATCTTTATCATAGTTATTGTTATTTTTTTGTCAAAAGCAAGTGCCTGAGTTATTACAGTATTTAAATTTATATACAGATTTTACATCTGAATTGTTAATTACTTAAATGTCAATTCCAAATTTTAATTTATTTAATAAGTTTTGCTTTGATGGAGGTGATGAAACAGTCACATGTTTCTAATTACTGCTCTCTGAATAATATATGATCAAATTTATTTTACATCAACAATAATGTCAGTTTCTCTATATTACTACATATTTAATATTTGAAGAAGTATTGATACACTTCCATTCACTTCTACTATAACAGCTTTAAGTGAAACTAATTTAAATCCAAATAAGCTCAATAAAATTAATATCGATCGGTTTAAGTTTGTTTTTAGTAAACTCATGGAGGGGTTGGTTTATACATTGATAAAACTATTTCTTTTTCTATTCAAGATGATTTAAATTTACTATGTAATAAATGTGAAAATGTTTGAATAAAAATATCTTTAAATGAAAGAAAATTTGTAATTGTTGGTATTGTATATAGACATTCTGGTTACGATTTTAAAGAAGTTTTTGATTGTATTACAAAAAACATTTTAAAAACTAACTTATAATATGTATACATTTGTTATATGTAGAGATATTAATATTGACCTTGTAAAATATGATAAAGACACTAAAGTTAATTGACAGATCTACTACAATAACAGAAACTAGTAACACTATTTTGGATCATTTTTGGGGTAGCCATCCCTAAATCTCTCAAAGGAGCCAATCTCTAGATTCCCACTTTTGAATTACCTCTGCTGCTTCTAAAGGATTTTTTCAAAGACTAGTAGTGTTGTGTTGGTAGTTGACTGCAGTTAGAGGCAATTAGTGTCACGTGTGTGAGACAAGCATAGTGGACATTGTGACGTGTAAGTTTCAGGGTTAACTGTATGTAGGTAACTTTGCATGAGTGGTGATAAAGCTGTGCCAGATTTTTATGCATATGACGTACCAGTAGTAATGTTTGTTCTGATAACAGAATGGCCTGGGGTGTGGTGTTAGTAACTTTGTTGCATTTTCTATAATTGAGTTATTGTAAGGTGATGGTAGTGTGAATGTGTTTGAGGTTTTCTCTACATTCCTCAGGCGTTATGTCTGGTTTTAAGATGTTGATGTTTGTATGAATCAGGGCATGCAAGTGATGGTATCATGACCAAATTTTTAGGAATTGCACGACGAACTTTTGCGCAATCAGGTAGATATCGTTGAATTCGATAAGAAATATTACTTGTTTGGGATAAAATCTGAGGCCAATCCGAGATGAAGACCCATTTTTGTGTTAGTTTAGAGAATACCGTGAATTTAGAACGAAAAGTTAGAAATCGAAGACTGGTTTGAAGTGATAAGGCAAAAAGTGCATTACCGGGAACGATTTCAAGCAATTACTTCTTTTTTAGAGATCACTGGATTTTTGGGACGAACACTGCATTACCAGGAAATGACTTTAAGTAATCACCTTGAATCTAGGACAAAAATTGGTCTTGAATTTATCCAATTTTATGACTCGGTTTTGGCATGCCAATTGCATGACTAGTCTCAGAGGTCACCGCACGCCATTGGTATGCTCACTGTTATAGGAAAGATTGTGGCTTTTCTATTTCGGGGTGGATTTAAGTATGCATTAAGATCATGTAAAAGGTGTGTTTGTGTTTGAGTCAGTTGCTTAAGTTGAGTGGCATGAAGCTTGAGATGGGTATCCATTGGAAAGACTTTGGTTTCGTCGTTTAGGATCTCATGTGCAGCCAGTAACGATTGGCAAAGCTGTGTTTTGAATGGTTTGCAGTTTCTTGATGTTGGTGTTTGATATGATAGGCCTCCATACGGTGTTTAAATTGGGGCGAGTGATAGCTTTGAATGTGGAGATTCCTTTTGTTTTTGCATTTGGTAGAAGTGAATGGTTTTAGAATGCTAAGGGTTAGTTTTGTTTTATGTGTCGTGAATGTTGTAAAAATGTTAGTTTTGGGTCAAGAGTGGTACCAAGAATTTTTGAGAGTTTTGTAGTTGGTAAGAGAAAGTTGGGTATTATGCACCCCTTGAGCAAAACTCAACATTATTGTGACGCAATGTGACACAAACACAAAATTATTGTGACGCAATGTCATTAACCCAGACTTTCTTTTATCCAAATATCAACCAGCCTGTAAATTGTTTTATGTAAGCTGTGATGAAAAAGAGATCCAGTTTAAAAGCTGTGCTTGTAATAAAGGCCCAAACTAAACACTTTCTCTAAGATGTATAAATTTATTTATTAAAAACTCTCAAAGCAACGTCTTAAAAGTCTTAATTTATTAAAAGCCATCAAAAGCAAGGACGAAACATATTCTAATCCATTGGCATCAATCGAGTTTGTCAATCATTCAGTCTTATCCCGTAGACATTAATACAATAAAACTCATATTAATATGAAACAAGCAAAAAATGCAGAATAAGACACAAGACCAAGCAATGCACTTATTATTTGCAAGTAAGCTACAACATGTGTTATCACATTACACTAGCAATAAAGGTTCAGTGATAAATAAGCAAACATCACTCATAAATAATCCACAACAACTTTTTAATATGTGACGGAGTCGCAAAATTGCCTGTCCTTCCAGCTCCTCACAAACGCGCTTCACGACCAGCACCAAACTTTATTAAAACAAAAGAATAATGGAGATGCCAGTCCAAAACGGTTTCCTACAAACAAATATTGCATAAATTAACTTAAACGCGCAAACACATTGCCCGCTGACTCACAGACGATGTTGGGCGGATGAGCAAATATAAATATTAACACGATTGCCAAACTGCTACCGAATGTAGCCACGGGGATCAATAATTGTTAGCAGCTTATTCAAATAGAAAGTCTGCAATCAAAACATGATCTTTCTTCGATCGCAGAGCTCGTTTCGTTGCATGACTCATTTGAAAAAGAAAAACTTATGTCCAAAAACAAAGTAGCAAGCAACCCTTGTCCAATACAACGTGGCAGCACTTGATGCCAAACAGCCGCGCGAGAACGTATTAAAAAGCAGCGCTGATTATTTAGCGTTAATACAAAATGCGCGTCGGTTCGAAGCCCGCTAGCGATTACCTAGTTTGCAAATACTTACGCGTACGACGTAACATAATATATATTGGCAGAGCTTATAATCAAGCTGCCGGTGATACAAAAATTAGTTGCTTTCTAAACTTAAAAAAAAGACAAGGCTGCATCAAAATATTAACTCTTATAGTAAGCAACAATTTGTCCATAACAATTACTTGATAATCAAATGAACATTATGAAAGCAACGCGGGATAAAGACAAGATAATATTAAATCTTATAATAAGAAAAAAGTTTATCTACAACAATCATTTAATAATCAAGTGAAGATTATGAAACAAGTGTGGATTCAAAACTGGAGTAATATTAACTTTTATATCTGATAGTAAGCAACAATTGCTCGATAAGAATGACTGGATAATCAATAAAGACTATGGCCCAGATGGTAGGTGCTTTCTCGCAACCTGGGCAGTGAGTAAGTCTGCTCATTGCTGTTTAAATGACAGACTGAAAGCAAACCTACCAAAATAAAAGGGTATCTACACATTCCGATGTTCAGTGTGGGTCTGCTAATCAGCAAACGTCCTTTTCAGGACGGGGATATGTCAGGATAAAATGTAGGCTAAAGACTGGAGTAATATTTACACTTATACTAAGAACTTATCCACAACAATGACCTAATAATCAAGTAAAGACTGTGAAACAAGCGCCTGTTAAAGAAAAAATTAATGTTACTTGTAGTAAGCAACAATTAGTCCATAACAATAAATTGATAATCAAGTGAAGACTATGAACCAAGCGTTAACTGAAGACAAAAGTAATGTTAACTCTTTTAGAAAGGAAAAATTTATCCATAACAAATACATATTAATCAAGTAAAGAATATGAAACAAGCGCACGTTAAAGACAGGAGTAATATTAATTGTTATAATAGACAAATAAAGGTCTTATTTCTAAAAGTACTTAAATCATATTTTCGAAAAAATCAGATAAACTGAAAAAATTGTTCGTTTACTCGTCAAAAATATTTTGACAAAAATTTATCAGGATAATGTACGGAAATCTCCTTTTGAGGTTTAAAATCTTAGCGTGTTTTCCTTCTAGAAGTACCGAAATCCAACTGACTTATGTTAAAAATTCTTATACACACTTGATAGCTTATTAAAACTATTGTTTGAAGGCTCGACCAGCAAAGCGGCTTACCTAAACAAATTTTTTTGCTTTTCTCAATAAAGCTTGAAATAGGAGCTTTTGAAAGTTTGTCAAAGGTTAACGATATGAAAGTAACGCAAGCATTATATTGAAATAATAGGCAAGCTTATTAAATAACTTATTTTTGCATTAGGTTTACCTATATTATTATTTTAATCATTATTTTTAAATTAATTGGAAATTTTAACGTTTTATTTGAAGCTTGTGATTTCCGTCTATAATTTAATAATTTAGTTACATAGCAATCTACATGTATTGGAGTCACGAAGCATCAACTCATCTATTAACATTCAGAAACACTTTTTAAAAAAATTTGTACTTAATAGCTTTATATTTATTGATGAATGGATGAAATGGAGGGAACAAATCGAAGGATTGGTTTAATGAAAAAAGATGTGGCAGATTGATGCAGGTGGAGAAAAGGTGTAAAAAGAGTTGCACAAGTAGTAAGATGCATCTGGCCACCTTTAGTCACTGGGGATAAACCAGATTAAAGCTGGATTGATGATGATAAGTTTTTTATTAATTGGCTGAAATGAACAATGGTTTGCAAAATTTAATAAATAATAAATTTTATTAAATAATTTAATTACTGCACAACTCCAGTCTCAAACTAAGTAAATGCATAAAAAATACTTTTACAACTCTATTAAACACAATAACTTAAATTGAAATGATTATTTTCCTAATTTATACATTTATTGATTTTAAAGAAATTGTTTAAATTCCTTGAAGTGTAGTGGTTTACAACCAAAAGTTAGGTCCATGAGTTATTCATGCATAAAAATCATTAGTTTGTGCAGTGCAAAAACCAAACTCTACTCACAATCTAGCACAAAATATAAACCATATGAACAAATATGTTTATTTACTTCAAAACGATATTGCAGAAATAAACGTCAATGCAAAATTTTAACATTGTTTGTTTCTGCAGATTTACCAGATCAACCAGATTACAACAACCTACTTCACCAGACATAACTACTGCTTCAGCAGACTTGCATGCACTACTGGGAAGACCATTCACTCACTTACATCCAGTCACTTACCTTTACTCACCACCCTCAATATACATCATGAGACCGAACAAACTTTGTTGTCAGCATGGTTGAGTTGTTAAAGCGCCGGGCTTGTAACCAACACAGTCTCGGTTCAAAACCCACTTGCACCATTCTGTTGTGTCCTTAGGAAAGACACTTTACAGCACTTTCCCCTGCTTGGTGGTCTTGGCAAGCAGTTCTAAATTTAAATCATACCTCTATTAAATTACAAGCGGTCAGCAATATCTTGGCATCTCTGGAAGCAGGTTGGGGTAATTGCCTACCCTATGTATTAGCGCCTCCATTGCTTTCCTGTGAGTCAGGAGGATAAATATAGAGATTAAAATAAAAAAAAAAAAAACTTGCTTTCACTTCACTAAAATAATAATAAACTACCAAAAGGCCGATTGGACTTCATTTAAACAAAATGTTTAGAATCTCATCTTCAACAGACTCCACAGCACAAATGTTCATTAGGCAAACAAACACCTTATCAAGGCAATTTTGGATGCTGACAGACTCTTTATCCCTAAAGGGAATCACAACAGCACAAATCACTCACCCATGCATATCCACAAGTTATCCATCATTGCCAACAAAACAGATCAGACCCACAAATCATTACTCTTAACAATCATATAAACAAACAAATACAGTATATGAACATGAAACAGACACCTAAAAACAACATCTTGACAAAATTAATCATCAATAAAAAACCACCTACACAACAAAACAGAAGCATTTGCTTCCATACTAAAATAACCATCACTGACATAGACAAAGCAAAAGCTTTTAATAAACAATTCACAACGTCACTCCATATAGCACAAACAAAATCAACAGCCACATAGACCATACACTCAAGACCCTTCCAATCAAGGAAATATGACTTACCGTTACACAAGTGCAATTGGCCATTTTAAATAGTACAAACAATAATTACACTAGACCTGATGGCATAAACATCAAACACCTCAAACATCTAGGGCCACCTTACAAATATGCTCACCTTACAAATATGTACAATATTGCCCTCAAGATTAACACAATGCCCCATCTTTGGAAAGGTGTCACAATCATTCCCATTCTAAAACCAAACAAAGACCACAACATTGGCACAAACTACTGACCCATATCATTTCTATCATGCATTGCCAAAACACTAGAGAAAACACTATTACCATACATAATAAAAAAAACAACAAAACATTTTAATTATTTCTCATCAACATGGATTCAAACATAAACACTCAACACACACTGCTTTGCACAACAATTGCCACCAAATCACAAAAGGTTTCAACAATCCAAGGTTTCCATAATGCACTGTAGCTGTAGCTTTAAACATGAGCAAGGCACTTGATGCAGTGAACATACACAAACTTATACACAAACTCACACTAACAAACACTCCCAACATCATCATCATCATCAAGTTCATAGCAAACTACATGTACATAAAAGGACAACAAGCATGCACTCAATACAATGGCACACTCTCAAAACTCAAAACAAATCAACACTGGAGTACCACAAGGTGGAGTTTTATCTCCAACATTATTCAACATTTACACTTCTAACATTCCACTTTCCCCAAAAGACATACAAATCACAACATATGCTGATGATGACATAACAATCACTGTATCTTACACCAAACACTGTAAGGCCCAACAATTCATTCAACCATATCTTAATAAAATCTATGAATAACCCACCAATAATAATCTCCATATAAACACAGAAAAAAATACCAGCACACTTTTTACACCAGACACAGCTCAACAGGACACAACTCTATCACTTAATTCTATTTGAACAGATTCTATTTGAATAAGGACATGGTTTAGGTGTTGGTAAAATTTAATTAGGTCTTATACATATATGTAATATATATTGTTGTTAATTGAACCCCAATAATTACCAAAACTTGATTGTTGCTAATCAAAAAAAAAGAAAGCACTTTCTGAACAACTAAAGGAAGTCATGAATACCCTTTATGACATAAAAGAATAACAAAAAAATATTAAGCTGATTTCCATCAACAACATTGTGAATTAAACTCACTTTGCAAAGATGAAAAAATAACTGGAAATTACCAATTTACCCAATTTAACTTCCTATCCAAATCAATAGCATGTATTAAGAAGAAAATTCAAGGCCTAAAAAGAAACATCCAAAACTTAGAACTGCACTTGGATGATCTAGAACAATACCGAAGGTCTAACTGCCTCATTTTGCATAGAAGTGACATTGCAAATAATGAAAACTATAATGAGTTTCTAAAAGAAGTGATTAATGTATTGAACATCAAACTTAAACTGCCATCAACAGATGTCATCCAAAAACAAGATATTGATATTTGTCCATTGCCTACCAGCTTCAAACATAAGTAGACAGGACAGAGCTGGAACTAAGTATACTCCTCCTATCATAATTAAGTTTGCGAGTTGTTCTGTACAAAACTATATCTACTCATCAAAATCCAAACTTGTTTTTTCTGAATTGTTTATAACAGAGTCACTTACAAGAAAAATACTTCATTTTTTAAAGGTGGCTCAACAACAATTTCAAGTTCAAAACACATGGTCCTTAAAAGGTTCAATTTTTGTGCATATTAAAGGTGAAAAGAAGATGATAAAAACCATGGATGACATTAATGATATACTTGATAACTTCAACAAATAGATTGTGAAAAGATGGCCAGACTAGTTAATTTTGCTAAATATTTCAATATTTATACTTTTTATATCAATAAGCAGATTGCAATCTCTTAAATACTGCACCTCCTTTAACTGTAAAATTTCTCAGACCCTTATTTTACATCTAAAACTCCTGTAAGCATTTATTGTTTTGCTTAAATTAAACTGTTTAGTTAGTATTTCATTTTTTACCTTAATCTTTTTACTCTTGATATACTGTATTGTATAGATCAGTGCTCTCCAAACTGTGTGTTGCCAACTGGATTTAAAGCAATATTTGACACTAGCTATTTACAGTTCATTCAACTATTTTATAGGCGCTTTTGACCAACATTCCCTCTAAGAGCTTGCTTAGTGTGTGCGGAATGAAAGGCCATATGAGCAATGGTGGATATTCAAATTTAGAGATTTGAGGCAAGGAATTTCAGAAAGAAAAGGAATTTTAATCTCTACTATCAGTTTTCTCTAGAAAATCAAGGTGTTCTCTAAAAAAGAAAAAAAAAGGTCTTCACGTAAAATTGTTCTCACTATTTCCCAATTTTGGTCCTGACTTTTTGGGGTGAAACCTTTTGTTTTGAAGAACACCTTGATTTTGCGAACAAAATTAGGAAATCACTCACAAAATTGAAAAAAAAACTTTTTTTCAGCGATCACCATGATTTATGGAGTAAAAACTGAAAGTATGAACGCTATTTAAATATCCACTGCTGTGTGGAGCTTGCTTCTGCCACACAGCTTAAAGGGAACATTGCTTTTGACCAATAATATATTTTTTAAAAGCAAAAATATATAATAACAAATTTTTCCCTTATTATTTTTAAGGTTTTTGCAAGCAAGCTCATATATCTCATTAAAATTCTATGTTGAGAATTTGTGGTAAAAGCTTTTTGACTAAAATTAAATTAAGAGGTGTCGCCAATTTATTTCTGGTTTAAAAGTGTGTCACTTACACAAAAAGTTTGGAAAGCACTAGTATAGATAGTGATACAGTCTGACACATAATACCTGTGAAATATCCCTGTAATAAATGTAATAAATCTGGTAAAGTTAAACAAAAATCTATTTCTGATATATACCACACCTGGACACATTTTAAATCTATTAAATTAAATTTAAATAAACTCTCTAATGAACTAACATCTAATGATTTAAACTAGTCTACATTAAATGTAATAGATAAACACTTTCCTGAAGTGGAAGGTTGTTATTTATCAGTACAAGGTTTTCATGACAAGTATGCCAACTGTAAAGATTTTTTCATACTTCATATAAATATGCATAGTTTAAATAAAAGCTTGAGAAACTTGAAGAACTATTAACTCGATTTAATGAGATGCCAAATATTATAGCCATATCCAAAACAAAACTGTCTACCACCATGACAATACATCTCTTTGTTATGATTTTTGAAATAGCTTATTTCATGTATAAGTATTGTAATAAACATTTGCTTGAAGCCTTTGAAGGGATGTTAAATAAAAATACATTACTTTTAAGTAGCAAAGTATCTTGCCAAACCAGGAGTAAATCAAATTTGTTTCTCTTATTTTGTACAATAGACCTAAATAAACAACCTTTAAGTTATAGAGGGCCATTAGTTTGGAATAAAATACCACCAACAATTAGAGAAAACAAGTCCTTTACCTCTTTTAAAAAGCAATATCACCAGCAAGTTCTCATTTTGAAGTAGGTCTAAATATTTCTATAGCAGCTTTGTATTGCAATCTAATACAGCTAGTAGGGTTTCCCATGTTATCAAACTAAAAACATTGCTGCTTTCTTTTTTCTATTACAGGTTTAAGAAGCATCTCAACCCATAGGTGCTATGACAGTTGATGGAACAACACTTGATCAAACGACAGTTGATCAAAATGACACTTGATCGAAACAACAGTTGATCAAAATGACATTTGATTGAAATGACACTTGATCAAAACAACAGTTGATTGAAATGACAGTTGATAAAAAAAGATTTACTTTTGTATGCTTTTGCAATTATACAATCCCTTTGTTACTGTAAATTAGATTCATAAATTAGATCAAGTGTTGTTTCAATCAAGCATCGCTTCGATCAAGTGTTGTTTGATCAACTTTCCAATCATCAAGTGTTATTCGATCAACTTTCCAATCATCAAGTGTTATTCGATCAACTTTCCAATCATCAAGTGTTATTCAATCAACTTTCCAATCATCAAGTATTGTTCAATCAACTATTGGGTCACACAACCCATACTTCTCAGATGGATCATATCCTGAGACTTTCAACAACAGCTCATAAAAGATGATAAAAAGATAAAAAGCTAAATTCAACTTGGCCAGCTTTTAAAAGAATTGTAACTTTGACCTGCTAATATTTTAGTCACTGATCTCTAGGGTATGAGAATAAACTATATCCAGTTGTGAGCTTATCTTTGATAGGCTTTTTATTGTAAAATTTATTGCAAGATTGTATTTTTAATAATGCTGTACTTTAGCATGGTAAATAAATTCACGAATCTTTTTTGTTCTAAGCAATAATAACCACAGAGATTATCCAGATCCAGGTTAATTTATCAGGATTAATAAAAAAATGGGATTACCCAATTTTCAATAGTGATACTAACCTGGATTCCTCCCTGTGGTTATTATTGTGTAGGGTAAAAAGCATTTATAAAGTTATTTACTATGCTAAAGTACAGGATTACCGTATTTTTTAAAAATTTATTTGAAAAAACTCAGTTATCCCAACCACCTCTGGTCGTAACTACTTCAGATAATTTCTTATGCATTTTAGCATATAAATCATTTTACTGATTCCAGTTTATTGTTCAAGATTTAAAACTGAGGCTATGCTATTCTTTTTTATTCTTGCTTAACTATTGGCCACTTATTTAGTGGTTAGCAAAAACAAGAATACTTGATAGCAAAGTAGAAATTAAAATGTTAAACATTTTAAAAACTTACATGCTCTATTCATTAAAAGCTAATACAATTCTATTAAAACAAAATTTCATATTTAGTATTTGATAATTTAAATAGTAATTATTAACCATACCTTACCTTGAATTACTGCAAAGCAATTATATCATAAAAAAACTCTAAAAACATTTAGAACCTCAGTGATCTCTTAAAACATATAAAGAAAATTAAACAAGATTTAAGAGCCTTAATTAAGCACCTGAACTATCAAACTTTGCAAATATATCCAACAAAAACACGAATTAAAATGTAGATTTGGAAACTTATAACAAATACATCAAAGAAATAAATTAAAACACACAATTAATGTTTAACTTTAAAGTGAATGAAGTCTTGCCTTCTCAAGCTAATAAATATGGACCAAAATAGCTCATAAATATTAAAATTCAATAAATATATGATAATATTCATATACATAAACATAAACAGTTACCAACTATATCATTTTTTTAGCTGCATTATTTTTGTTATTTATCGAGCCTGGAAAATAAGGCCCAATAATTTTTAATCAAGTTACATCTAAGCAACAAACTTCAACTAACGATAAATTTGGGTGTGGGGGCTTGCAGCAAAAATGTATACTTTTATATGGAGTGAACAAAGCTTTTCAAACCTTTGATTTCATAAAAACAATCTTCAATTCATTTATGATACATTTTGATCCTCAACTTGTAACCTTTATTGTTACAGGAGCATTAAATGAATTGTAAAGCAATTATCCTAACCTGGTTTGTAGATACGAAATTCAATGCCTATTATTGTCTGGTAACTCAGACAGATAAATAGTCAGTAATGGCCTTAGAGAAAGGGGGGTCCAGTGGAAGAAAAGTAAGGGGGCCACTATTTAGTGTTTGAAGGCAAAGCAATTTCTAAAAAAATCATTGTCATAGGCGAAGCCACTTTTTAATGTATCAGAACAAAGTCACCGCTAAAAAATAGCTTTTCAATTTAGGGAGGCCCACTACTAAGTGTTCTTGTGATCTTTAAAAACACTCCTCATTTTATTTAAAGCACCATTTTTTTATTTTTTGGTGAATCAAGAAAAGTTAACTGTAAAAAAAGACTTTTATTTTAAGGGGCACCACTGTTAAGTGTTCCAAATCAGTGTGTTCTTTTAAAAAAAGTCATTGTTTCAGGAGGGGCCACTTAGTGTCTCAAAACAAAATAATATCTAAAAAAATTCTTTATTTCAAACATGCCATTGACATCCTGGTGCTACTATAAAGAAATAGAGCAATATCTTGTGTAGGGGGACACTTTTTGATGTATTTTAGAAGGGACTTGGTGCTGCTGCTCTGTTGGCACCCTATTAAAGCCATCACTGTAAATAGTTAATTGGTAATGAACATGACAGAATTCTCTAAAATAATTTTCATAAAAATAAGTACAAATCTTAGGAGCATTAAATGGTAACCGTGGTTATAGACATTCAAAACAGAAATGATATCAAAAAGTAGTGGTTGGTCTTCAATTTGAAGCAATAGTTGAGACCTTTTTATGCAATCTTTAGTAGACTTTTAAAGACCAAAATTGCTTTTCAGTTTTAAAACTCTTATCTTTTTATGTAATTGTAACTGGACAGAGTTGGGAATTGTACTGCTTACTATACATAATACATAATAGAGTTTAATGAAAAATATTTAATTTAAAAATCAAACAATTAAAAACTTTACAAAATACTGTAGCCCTTTACAACTAAGTAAAAGCAAAAACAATAACCAATACATTTTTAGCAATTATCACAAAAGACAGAGTTTAAGTGTCGTCATCGTCGTTTGAAGAAGTATCCACTCCAGGTCAGACGCAAACAGGACTGGGGCCGAAGGTTTATCCTTTTACTACCCAAGACTGCTGCACTGCCTGGATCAGACGCTGGCAGTGATGTCATTAAGCCAGCATCGAGTTTCGTCATCCAAAATCGTCAGACCTCGTGCTCCATGTGGTGCCCGATGTATACGGCACGCTGTTAGTACATGGTCTGCGGTTTTCTCAGAGGCGCCACACTCGCAATTCGGTGAAGGAGCGAGACCCCATTCGTGCATGAACGAATGGAATCGCCCAACACCAGTCCGCAGGCGGTTGAGCTTAACCCAAGCTGCTCGGGGTAAGCCCATCCCAACAGGCCTGGCACCGGTCCTGGGCACAAAAGCACGGAGCCTGAAAGCACTTTCGCAGTACTCCGTTTTCCATTTAAGATTTGTCCATTCAGAGGCACGGATGCCAAGTCTGGCAAGATTGTCCAAGAGATTCCGCGCACCTGGCACAAACGGGCGTCTGGATCTTAGTCTCACTTGGCCAGTATCTGAGGACCCACTTAAAAGACCATACAAGATATGATCGGGGTCCAGAGATCCACGGTAAGCCAAGGAGAGTGTCGCTCCCAGTCGGCGAAGCTCAGCTGACTGGATGCCTGAGAGTATAGGTAGGTGGTCCGTTGGAGTGGGACGCAGGCATCCAGTAATTACGCTCAAGGCGTCATTCAAGACACTGTCAATGAGGCGAGTGTGAGCACTGCGACACCAGACTGGCGCACAGTACTCAGCTGTTGAGTAGACTAGAGACAAGGTGGCTATGCGTAGTATTTTAGCACCAGCACCCCATCCCGAGCCCACGAGTCGCCTCAACAGTGTGACGCGCGATGATAGTTTTTTGCGCAATGCCACTAAATGGTGACAAAACGTGAGCGATCTGTCCAGTTTTACCCCAAGGTATGTAGGGGTTGGACAGAACGGTAAAAGTCTACTATTGTTGTAGACCTTTAGCTCACGTTTGGCCTCTCGGTTATTTAAGTGAAAGGCTGCCGTCACCGTCTTAGTGTGACTGAGCTTCAACCTCCAAGTCTGGAGATACGCTGACAGTGTGGACATGTCTTGGCTTAATGTCCCCTCCAAGTCCTTCCAGTTTCCAGAAGAATGCAACAATGCTAAATCATCAGCATAAGCAAACTTTCTGGAAATCATGGAAGGAAGATCGTACGTATAGATGTTAAATAGGAGGGGAGCCAAGACCGATTCCTGAGGAACGCCGTTTTTAAGACGGCGTAGCCTGCTTTGCTTGCTGTCACCGGTGGTAAGGGTGAAACTTCGATTTCGGACAAGCTCCATGATCATTTTGACCATGTGCTTATCCCGAAGTAGTCTCAGCAGCTTGCAGGTAAGACCACGGTGCCAGACAGTGTCATAAGCAGCTGTCAGATCGATAAATACGGCACCGGCCTTCTTTTTAGCCTCGAAAGAATCCTCGATGTTCTGGGTTAGCAGAACAACTTGATCTATGGTTGACTTCCCGCGTCGGAACCCAGCCTGCTCTTTAGGGAGCAGTGGATCGATTAATGGTTCAACGCGGGCGTAGATAAGCCTCTCGAGGATCTTGTAGGGGACACAGAGCAGAGATATCGGTCGATAACTCTTTGGGTCCCCCACGGGCTTTGCTGGTTTTGGGATCGCGACCACAATCGCTCTTCTCCAGATCTTGGGAATTTTGAGTCGGCGCAAACAGGAAGAAAGGAAGTCACGTAACCAGGACTTCAAAGCAGCTCCAGCATGGAGTATAAGCTCGGGGCAGATGGAATCAGGACCCGGAGCTTTACCTGGTTTTAAATGTTGAAGGGCAGCAGCAAATTCTCTCTGTAAAAAATTGTCAGAGATATTTACTGCGTCTGGTGTTGTGGCCCTCCAAAGGTCAGACACTTTTTGAAAGACAAATCGAGATGACTTGCGATCAACAGCCTCGTGTTTCCCATTTCTAACCAACTGAGATGCAATAGCATCGGCTGAAACGGGATAGTGACGAGGAGAGTGTCGTGACCTACCAGTAAGGTTGTTCAAAATACTCCATGCTTTACAACTAGAGTGTGAGAAGTCAATGCTCCGAACTGCTTCGGACCATCGATCCCTCCGCTTTTTGTCAAGCTTGGCAAGCAGAGCTCTAGCAAGCAAGCTTGAGTCGTCTCCCTGAGGAGACTGCAGAAAGGTTTTATAGAGGGATTCACACTCTGCATCCCAACACGGAATGTAAGTATTTCGATACCCGCGTGGGATAGTCTTCTTGGCTGCTTTTTTAATGATGTTACAGAAGTCCTGGTAAGCCGCATCCACATCAAGTGAATCAGGCGGCAACAAAGTCTTTACGAATTTATTCGTCAAAGCAATGTAGTGACTCCAATTGGCCTTGCGGAAGTTCCATCGCTTAACAAGCATGCTTGGCACTGCCATAGCAAACCTTGGTGGTGTAATAAGCGAAGGTCGATGTTGTGACCTGGGAAACTTCTCAAGGACACGTCTATCCGGTAAGCAACTGTTTGGACCTACGCTGGCGAAAGCTAGATCTGGATTGGTACCAGTGTTCCAGCGGCCGGAATAAAAACTGGCAGCGTCCTTGACATTATATAGGAGGGCAAGACAATTAATATTTGCCCATCCAGCCAAGCACTCACCATCCGGACTGTTGTTATCGTAACCCCAGTCAGCATGACGACAGTTAAAATCGCCAGCGTACAGACAGGGGTGAGGAAACACTGGGAGATCCAGGGTTCGCAATCGCGTTGGCGGTGGTTTGTTAGACGTTGACTATTTTATAACCATCAACGTCCACACACAGCCACTCGATCTCCGATGTCGGTGGAGATTGGTCCAAAAGCGTGTATCTCAGTCGCTCGTGGACAAACGTGGCAAGACCATGCTTCCTGCTTAAAGAAGACCCAGCTAGTTGGTAGTTTGGTAGCACCAACTTCTCTGCATCAGTGCAGTGGGTCTCCTGCAATAGGATGACGAGTGCCTCAGACTGCATAACGAGATGATGTAGAACGTTCATCTTGCTTGCAGTGAGGCCTTCGATGTTCAGCTGAAGAATAGTGGGTCTTCGGAACTTGTTGGCAATGTGCCCTGAAAAGGGCAGTTTTATCCTAACATTGCCCCGTCCTGAAAAGGACGTTTGCCGATTAGCAGACCCACACTGAACATCGGAATGGGTAAATACCCTCCCGTTTTGGTAGGTTCGGTTTCGGTCTGTCATTTTAAAATCAATGAACAGACTTACTCACGGCCCAGGCTGCGTGAAAGCACCTACCATCTGGGCCAGTTTAAGTGTAAATAGTTTAATTGTAAATAGCAACATTAAAATAAACACTAAAATTACGTAACAAAACTTCAAGCAGCTATCTTACTTGCATACTGTACAGGAGTTATATATGCTCAAAATTATTTCTGAACATAAATATTTACACGCAGTGTTATGTAATGTTTAAGAATTTCTTGATCAAGAAAATTAGGATACTTATTTCCGTCATATTCAATTTCCGATAAACAATTGATATGCCATTTAGAACATCTGTCTTCGTTTCTTGGAAAACGAAACAAAGGCATACCCTTTTTGTAGTTAAAGTGCAATTCGAAGCACTAAACCAACCCATAATTACTCTTAAATCTTTTAGTATGGTACTTATAAGTTTCTAAACTTAAACATTGTTTTACGATTCTCAAAACTTTACAGTTATTTCATTTTTTCTAGTAATAACTTTTTTGCGTAAAAACACAATTTTGTTATTGTGTTATTAATGAATTCCAATAATCAGATAATTTTAAGATTTTTCTAACCAAATTTTCTGTTGCTTTTTTTATTTAAAGCCATATTCTACGTTACATTAGAATTTCTTTTCTGATTTGTATTGTACTTAAGCGCAGAAGATCGTCTCGATAGACACAACATGGCGGCGTCGTTTTTTCATACTTTGCATAACTTATTGTTTATAGGAAATTAAGGCATACATATTTTTCAATGCATTACAAGCATTTCTTAACCTTTTTTGTCTTAACAAAAACCAAAGCTAAAGCTTCTCTTTTTAGTAATGCTTTAGGCTACAGATTTTGCAATTCTTATGATAGAACTTGTTGTACTTTGTGGTATGAGCATAATTCTTGAGATTTGATCATCATTTTGCTTGGCCGGCTTAATTGTTATTGCTTTACGTATATACAATAATATAAAGCGTTTTTGTTGCTATGTAATAAGTGCAGATTTGTATTTGTTGCTTAAAAATATCAGATTTTTGTCTATGACAGTAGCCTACCTATTTAGTCAGTTCAAATTTTAGTTCTATTGAAATATAATTTAACAAATTTATTATTTTTCTAGACTATCACGACTTTGGTTTGAATGTCTGTTATTTAGAATTTAAATTTAAATTAAAAAATACAGTTCTAATAGATTGTGTGCATGCTATAAGCAGTCCAACAACTTACAACTTTTAAACTCAAACCTAGTTCAAGTTCTTTTCAAAAAGATCGAATCGATTTCAAGTCCAACGATACCAAAAATGATGTAATTTTAGTATAAGACCATTAAAGCTTGAATGGTAGTTCAAGAAATTTGAATTTATAAAACTGTTTTCCCCAAGTCGTTTCTGTACATTGCATACAGCCTAGCTTAGGCTACTAAGCACACAAAAACAACCTCAAGTCAACAATTATTGATTTGAGGACTTGGGTTGAGTCCTTGTTCGAGTTCAAGCAGTGATGGAATTCAAAAACTTAAAAAAGAACAGGTTCTTTTTTCTATAGTATAGAACTTACAAACAATAGGTTTTTTCATTAACAAAAATATAGGAGTACATAGATTACGTTAATTAATAGCCCACTCCCTGAACGTTATGACATTCCAAGAACATGCATTCCAAGAACACGCAAAAAGGTGCAAACTCCCTCAATCCCATCACTGAATTCAAGTGTGTCCAAGACTTTTTCAAGTAAAATTAAGTTCAACTAAAAAAATTAAGTTTAGTTATAAGCACGTGCACGGGAGGAATTTAGTTTAAAAGTGATCCTGCCCTCCCGTTAAAGAATGACGGATATGCAAAACAATTAGAAAAAATAGAACACGAAAAAAGTGTAGAAAAAAAAGATTTTCACTTTATTTTAACTATTATATTAACTGTGGTTTCGGTTTGCAAACTCATCAATATATATTTGTGTCTGCCACTCAGTTTAGTTATTAAATTTCAAGTTTCATATCAGTATCAATTTTTTTCTATATTTCGTAGCTCATCTTTCTATATGGCATTGCTAAAATGGTAATCGAAGTCATTTTTTGTGCCTCAGGTCCTTAACTTTGAATATCTATCACTACTCAATATTCATTGTATGCCTATAAGAGACTATTGTATTTCAAACCAAAATTTAAGTTATTTTGCATGTGAGTCAATCGTTTTAGCTCGAGCGCTTAAGCAATCGATTTAATATCAGCACGACGCGAATTCAATGCCAAACCTAAGCAGAGCGATCATAGATATTCTATACGGTATAACTCGTAGATTGCGCATTCCCGTAAAAAACTGTTCTAAAATTGAAGCCATTTAAACAAATCGTAAGACACCCAAGACTTACATTAGATTGAATAGAAGTTATATGTATTTTGACATTAAAATGGATTTTTTGACCAATTAATACGTTTTTCTTTTGGTGTATGTAATGGATACAAAAATTTTACTAATCAAAAATATATAAAATTGTTTGCGAGTTGCAGTTCGGATTGCTTTCAATGACAAAGTTTTGTTAGTGAAACAAAATCTAGGTCCAATATTTTTGAAAGCAAATCAGTTGCCAATTGCAAAACACCGAAGACGTTTTTTTTAAAGAATGTATGCATTCTAAATTGTTAAAAAACACAAATTCAAATAAGAGTTTAAACTGCAGTGTAAATATTAAATTTGACTTTTCCAACATATAAAAAAATACGAAATGAAAAGCTCTTAACACAAATGCAACAATCCCAAAATATAAAATCAATGTTTAATGGTTTTGTATAAGTGACACTGATCATCCAATCCAATCCAAGAGTAGAGTAGCCTATATGTTGGGTTCTTTAAAGAGTTTTAAAAAAATCAACATCGGAGGAAGGCAACAACAAAAATAAAAATCTACCCACAAACTAACAATCTTTTATGAATTGCTTTGTAAGTTTTTGCTTTTTCCTCAGTTAAAATAACAGGTTTACTGACTCTTTGAGCGTTTTGTTTTATTTATATATTCAACTTTTTAGTTTTTAAAAACTATTAGTTTAGCTTATTGTTCCCGACGCCAGCAAACCTAGTAAAGGTGTGTTATAAAATATTAAAGTAATTTTATCAACGCTTTTTATTGTTTAGATCAGGGGTCTCCAAAGTATGGCGAGCGGAGCTCTTTGTAAAAAACATTTACACTCACTTTGAACCACAGCTGGATAGAATTATGTCGGAAATGCCCATAGCCATACCTGCCCGGGGCAGGGGGGGGAAAGCCAGGAGTTTTAGGGCAGTGACAGTGATCAACTGTGAAAATTAAGTAGTTACCAAATTTAGGCGACGATCTTTTTTTTTAGAGATCACATAGATTTGAAGACAAAATTTGTTCTTCGTCCGAAAATCTTAGAGCATTTTTTGTCCTATCCCAAATGCATTAGAAAATCATAATTTGGGCAAACGTCACAAAATTGGCCAAAACTTCATTGCATCCCAAATTTTTTTTGGCTGGTACACTTATGGAAACGCTTCAGTTCATGTTTTTCTAAAAAAATGAAATCATGGTGATCTCTAAAAAAAGGTCTTCACTTTGTTTACAGTTATTTATTAAATGTTTTTTGCAAATTGTGTTTTTGGTTTTGGTCCGAGGAGGTCCAAAAAATTTTACATACGGCTTCCTGCTCGAAATGTTTGCAGACCCCTGTTTTAGATGGTCATTGCTCTTGAAGTAATTGGTGAGATTAGAAGATAAAGCTTACTCTTTTATTGCTACTGTCCGCGGCCTATTACTTTCTACTATTACTCTTACAATTCTCTAGACTGGGAGTATCTCTAACTTCCACATAATTTGTAACATACCTAAACTGCAAGTGTTATTTAAAAAATTGATTAAAAGTATAATAAAAGTTTAGAACCTGGGTCCGCCCTGAGTTTTTTATGCGGCCTCCATGACAATAGAATTATGTGAGAATGATTACTGCTAATTAAAAACCTTTTTTTTTGAAGAACACTATAATTTAAGGACGAAACTTAAGAAAATCCAGACAAATTCAAAGCAAAGACCTTTTTTTAAAGATTACTGAATTCAATTAAGGGAAGAAAATTAACCATTCTGAGTCGGATTCAACCTAAAGACTTTTTTTTGGAGAAAAAAATTTAAAAAACCAAGACGGATTCAAAGTGATTATGCAATTTTTTAAGTAATTTAACATAACTTATGCAATTTTTTAAGTAATTTAAGATCTAACCATCCCTATTTGAAATTTTTTAATAATGCATTTATGTAAACCTTAAATTGCTCAAACCAATTTTTTCTCTTTAAGCTTATGCAAACAGAACAAAGTAAACTAATTTTTTAATTTTTTGGACAAAATCGTCTCGTTGTCGCTAATTTTCAGTGGAAATAAGTTGTCGGAGCGCACGCATTTCCTAAAACAAGAGCAACATTTGAAAATCTTCGTGTAAGTGGGATTGCCCTGTTGCTGTCCTATCGGTTTTCAGTGGGAATCCCGCTTTAGTGAAATAATTTTTTTGAACTACGTTAAACAAAACACCAATAGCACTTTGTGTTTTACAACGCATGTTAGGCAAAACCCAAATACCGAAACGTGTGTTTTAAATCATGTAACACACAAAGCAGTTAGCGGATTTTTGTTTTATTGAGTCCAAGCATAGTGCATTAAGCGCAATGTGCTATTTAAATCAATTTAAGCAAAACGCAAAACTAGCGCAATGTATTTTTTGAACAATGTTAAACACAACTAGCGTTTTGTGTTTTTCAATGCATCTCTTAAATCATGTAAGATACAAAACAATTAATGCATTCTGTTTTACTAAATGTAAGCATAATGCTTTAAACTCAACGTGTTATTTGAATCAAGTAAAAGCACTACAAACCTGGAGCAATGATTTTTTTAAACTATAAGAAGCACAACTCCAATAGCACTTTGTGTTTTTCAACGCAAGTTAAACAAAACAAACTAACAATGAGTACTTTTAAATCATGTAGCACACAAAACAATTAACGCTTTCTGTTTTAATCAATGTAAGCATAGTGCATTAAGCGCAATGTGTTATTTAAATCAAATTAAGCATTGCAAATCTAGAGCGTTGCTTTATTTGAACTATGCGAAACCAAACACAACTAGCATTTTGTGTTTTTCAACACATGTTAAATAAAACACAAATAACGCAATGTATCTTTTATATCATGTAAAACACAAAACAATTAATGCTTTCTGTTTTAATGACTCTAAGCATAGTGCATTAAGCGCAATACGTTATTTAAGTCCAATTAAGCACTGCAAAACTAAAGCAATGCTTTTTATGAAAACACTTAACCCAAACAACGCAGAATGTTTTTAAATCATCTAACACACAAAACAAGTAACGCAATCTGTTTTTAATCAGTCTAAGAATAATTCAATAAGCACAGTGTGCTATTTAAATCAAGTTAAACACTGCAAAACAAGCACAATGCTTTGTTTTCAATTATATTAAGTACAACACCAATAGCGGTTTGTTTTTCTCAACGCATGTTACGCAAAACGTACACAATGTAAAGTATCTTTAAATCATGTAACACCCCAAACAATTAACGTTTCTGTTTTAATCAATCTAAACATAGTGCAATAAGCGCAATATGTTATTTAAATCAAGTTAAGCAATACAAACATTGAGCAAAATTTGTTAAGAAAAAAATCCTGTTTTTTTTAAGAGATAATGGTACTGTTTTTTTTAACCCAAGCTTGTTTCATAATCTTCACTTGATTATCAATTAATTGTAATGGACCAATTGTTGTTTATTATAAAAGTTATTAATACACCTGTCTATAAACCAGTTATTGTTTCGGATAAAATCCTGCTTATTTTAAAGTTAATGTTTTTGTCATCTTTAACACACGCCTGTTTCATGGTCTTCACTTGATTATCAAGTCATTGTTACGGACTAATTTTTCTCACTTTAAAAGTTGTTGTTACTCCCGTTTTTAACCAATGCTTGTTTCATTGTTTTTACTAAATTGTTAAGTCATTGTTCTGAATAAATTTTCTTTATTGTAAAAAGTAATATTACTCCCGTTTTTAACCCTTGCTTGTTTCATAGTCTTTCCTTGTTTATCAAGTCATTGTTATGATCTAATTGTTGCTTACTATAAACATTAATATTACTCCCAATTTTAATTCATGTTTGTTTCATTGCCTTCAATTGAATATTAACTCAATTGTTCTGGATAAATTCATTTCTTTCATTACTCCGTTTTTATCCCAAGCTTCTTTCATAGTCTTCACTTACATATCAAGTCCTTGTTATGGACCAATTGTTGCTTACTATAAAAGTTAATAGTACTCTTGTTTTTAACTACGTTTGTTTCATAGTGTTCCCTTGTTTGACAAGTCATTGTATAAAACCAATTGTTGGTTATTATAAATGGTAATAATAGTCTTGTTATTATTTTCCTTTGTTTCAAAATCTTCACTTGCTTATCAAGTCATCGCAATGGACCAATTGTTGCTTACAATAAAAGTTAAACTTACTCCCATCTTTAAAACATGTTTGTTTGATAGTTTTCATTTGATTATCAAGTCATAAACCAATTGTTGGCCCACGATAAAAGTTAGTATTATTCTCGTTTATAAACCGCGCTTGTTTTATAATCTTCATTTGATTATCAAGTCATTGTTGTGGATAAATTCTTCTTGTTGTAACAATTAATATTACTCCAGTTATTAACCCACGCTAGTTTCATAGTTTTCAATTGATTATGAAGTCATTGCTATCGACCAAATGTTGCTTACTATAGGAGTTATTAATATTTATGTCTTAAGCCCAGTTATTGTTTTGGATAAATTTTTGCTTAATATAGCAGTTGACATTACTCCCGTTTATAATCCACGCTTGTTTCAATAGTCTTGGTTTAATTATCAAGTCATTACTAAGAACCAATGGTTGCTTACAATAAGAATTAAACTTACTACTCACTTTAATCCAGGCTCTTTTCATAGTCTTCACTTCATTATTAAATCGTGGTTGTAAAATAATTTTTTTTTACAGTAAAAGTTAATATTACTCTCGTGTTTAATTCATGCTTGTTTAATGGTCTTCACTTGATTATGAGGTTATTTTTATTGACCAATTATGCCCCACTATAAAATTTGTTATTACTCTCGTCTTTAAATCGTGTTTGTCTTATAGTTTACACTTGATCATTTAGTCATTGTTATGTATAAAGTCTTCCTTACTATAAGAGTTAATATTACTCCCGTCTTTAACCCACGCCTGTTTCACAATCTTCACTTGATTAGCAAGTCATTGTTATTGACCAATTGTTGCTCCACTGTAAAAGTTAATATTACTCTTGTCTATAAGCCATGTTTGTTTTATAATTTTCACTTAAATATTAAGTCATTGTTGTGGATAAATTCTTTATTATATCAGTAAATATCACTTTGGTCTTTAAATCACGTTTATTTCATAGTTTTCATTTAATTATCAAATCATTGCTATGGACCAAATGCTGCTTATTACACGAATTATTATTATTTATGTTTTAAACTCAGTCATTGTATTTGATAAATTTTTGCTTACTTTTTTTATTTTTATTTTATTAATTTATTTATAAATTGTTGTGACATACTTACTTATATACATAATTATATTAATATAACGATTTAATATAACGATTTTTAACGTTTATAATCCACGTTTGTTTCATAGACTTGACTTGATTATCAAGTCATTGTAATGGACCAATTGTTGCTTCCTATAAAAGTTAAGTTCTCATTACTCTCGTCTTTAAACCGCGTTTGTTTTATAGATTTCATTTGATCATATAGACATTGATGCATATTAGATATTTCTTAATAAATGTAAAACCAGCGCATGGTTTCTTCTAAGCCAGGGGTTGGCAAACTGCGGCCCCTGATGACGTTTGTGTGGCCCACGGACCTCTTCTTAAAAAATACATACCCTCACTTTGAGCCACAGTTGCATAGAATTATGTCGGGAATATCCCAGTTTCAGTTTCTTATGTTTTAATGCTTTTAAAGAACACACCAAGATTTTGGGAGAGAAATAGTGAATCACAGAACAAATGTAAGCGAAGACCTTTTTTTTTGAGATCACTACAATTTTGGGAAAAAAATAGCGAAATTTCAGATCAAATAAAAGAGAAGACCTTTTTTTTTTTTTTTTAGTGATCACTACGATTTTGAAAAAAAAATGGCGTAATTTGCGACCCAAGAACAAATTCAACATCCAAATGCGGCCCTCAGTTAGCTTCCACGGCCGCAATGCGGGCCGCAAGCTAAAAAAATTGCCCACCCCTGTTCTAAGCTATGTTAAACAAAACACAACTAACGTTTTGTACTTTTAACGCATCTTGCGCATGTTAAGCAAAACACAAATAATGCAATATATTTTTTTTAATCATTTAAAACACAAAACAAATAACGCCATTCTGTTTCAATAAAGTTAAGCATAGTGCAATAAGCGCAATGTGTTCTTTAAATCAAATTAGGAAATGTAAATACAACGCATAGTTTCTTTTAAATTATGTTAAGCAAACCACAACAAGCGTTTTGTGTTTTTGTTTTAATGAATCTAAGCATAATGCAATAAACAAAATATGTTATTTAAATTCAGTTAAGCACTGCAAAAGTAGCACAAAGTATTTTTTGAACTATGTAAAACAAAACACAACTTGCATGTTGTGTTTTTTAACGCATGTTAATCAAAACGCAAATAACACAGTGTCATTTAAATCCAAAACACAAAGTAATTAACAAATTCTGTTTTTAATTAATCTAAGGATAGTGTAATAAGCGCAATGTGTTTTAACTTAAGTTAAGCAATGCAAAATTAGCGCAATGTTTTTTTGAACTATGTTAAACACAACAGCACTGCCAATTTGTGGTTTTACGTATGTTAGGCAAAGTACCTAACATAACAATGCAATGTGTTTTTTAAATCATGCAAAATACAAAGCATTTAATGTATTACGTTTTTTGTAAATTTAAGCACAGTGCATTTAAGCAAAATTTGTTTTTTAAATCATGTAAAACACAAAGCAATTAACGGATGCTATTTTTGATTGAATCTAAGTACAGTGCAATGAGCATAATACATTTCTCCAATCAAGTTAAGCAGTGGAAATCAAGCGCAAAGTTTTTGGAACTATGTTAATCAAAACGCTATTAGCCATTTGTGTTTTTTAACGTATGTTAAGCAAAACGCAAACTACACAATGCGCTGTTTAAATCATGTAAAACACAAAGCTTTTTTAAAATTATGCAATACACAATTGTGGTTTACTATAAGAGTTAATATTACATTTGTCTTTATGCCACGCTTATTTCCTAATCTTTACTTGACTATCAAGTTAGGGTTGTGGATAAATTCCTTTTTACAATAACAGGTAATATTAGTTCCGTCTTAAACCCAAGCTTGTTTTATAGTCTTCACTTGATTATTTAGTGATTGTTGTGGCCTAATTTTGCTTACTATAACAGTTTATATTACTCTCGTTTTTACTCGTACTTTTTTAATAGTCTTCACTTAATTGTCAAATAAATGTCAACAATTGACTAATTGTTGCTTTATATGAGTTAATATTGCTTTCGTTTTTAAGCCACATTTATTTCATTGTCTTAGGTCATAGTCTTAATTTTTAAATCGTTGTTGTGAATTAATTGTTGTTTACTATAAGAGTTAATATTACTCCCGTTTCTAATTTAATTATTGTTTTGAATGAAGTCTTACGTACTAAAAGAGTTAAGATTAATCATGATTTTAATCTAATCAATGCTGTGGATAAATTTTTTTGTGACTATAAAGCAATATTATGAAAAAATTTTTTGCTTACAAAACGAGTTAATATTACACACGTCTTTAAACTTAGTGTTATGGATAAGTTTTTTCTAGAGAAATTGCTACATTCAAGACAGTCAAGGTTACTCCCGTCTTGAACCCGCGCTTGTTTCATAGTCTTCACTTCATTATTAAGTCATCATTGTGAATAAAATCTGTTTTAAAATAAAAGTTAATTACTCTTGTCTTTAACCCAGGCTTCTTTTATTGTATTCACTTGGTTATCAAGTCCATGTTATGGACCAATTGTTGCTTACTATTGAATATAAAAGTTAATATTATTGCGGTTTTTAACCCAGTCATTGCTATGGCTAATTTCATCCTTATTATAAGGCTTAATACAATTTCCGTTTTTAATGTATGTTTGTTTATAGTTTTGACTTGATTAGCAAGTCAGTGTGATGGACCAATTGTTGTTTATTATAAGAGTTAATATTACTCTCGTTTTTAACCCATTCATTTTTATGGATAAATTCTAGCTTACTAAATGAGTTAATATTATCCCGTTTTTAACGTAGTCATTGTTATGGTTAAACTTATGCTAGGGAAATTGCTATTCTTCAAGATAGTCAAAGTCATTTTTGTCTTCAACCCGAGCAGGTTTCACAGTCTTCACATGATTATTAAGTTATTGTTGTTGATAAAATCTTCCCTACTATAAGAGGTAATATTACTCCCGTCTTTAGCCCACGCTTATTTCATAGTCTTCACTTGATTATCCAGTCATTAACATGGATCAAATGTTGCTTATTATAGGAGTTAATATTATTCCCATTTTTAACCCTTGTTTCATAGTTTTTACTTGATTATCAAGTCATTACTGTGGATAAATTTTTTCATACTACGTATAAGAGTTAATATGAGTTCCGTTTTTAATCCACGCGTGTTTCATAGTTTCCACTGGATTAGCAAGTCATTGTTATGGACCAACCGCTGCTTACAATAAAAGTTAATATCAGTCCCGTTTTTAACCACTTAAAGTACTAGAACGAGATATCTCGGGCAAGCACGTCTGTGCAAAAACGCGCTTGCCCGAGATATCTCGTTTTGTACATTGAAATGATTTTTTTCGCCCGTGTTAATTCGTTTGTCCCCGGTCATTAGCGCCATCGGTACATAAATATTATTTCAAGGTTGACTGATCAGAACTTTGAGAAAAGCACCTTCTGAAAGCTTTTTGCTTCAATACGAAATGGAAGTTAGTGGACAAAAGTAACATAACGACTGTGCTTTCTTTTTTAGCATTGAAAAATACTTTGTGATAGAAATGTATTTTAGCGAAAGTGATGATGATAATATTAGTTTGGAAGTGTCAGGAAGTGACACTAGCTTTGATGACTTCAGCTCTTCTGAAGAGAATGATGACAGTACTCCACCTACTGTGGCTATTGGTCCAAATTCAGTAGGCTGGACAAAACTTAGCAATGAGGGGATGACACGACCACCTTTTCCCTTCACTGGGAATAGTGATGTTCACTTTGATGTCGATCAAGCCACTGGGTTACTGCAGTACTTTGAAAAGTTTTTTGACAATGATATAGTGGACCTGATTGTTGAGGAAACAAACACATATGCAGATCAATGTGGATCTACTGATTGGAAATGTCTCTCTTCCAATGAATTCAGAGTATTTTTGGCTGTAAACTTTTTGCAAAGTGTAGTGCAAAAACCACAACAACAAATGTACTGGACCAAAGATCCAGTGTTGGAAACTCCATTTGTTAGGAAATGCATGCCTTTCAAAAGATTCAAAAAAATAAAGCAATACCTACACTTCGTGAATAACAGGACATACGACGAAGCTACCCACCCTAATCCAAAGCTGAATAAAATCTGGCCAGTTTAATCCAGATTTGTAGAAAAGTGTAAGAACTTGTACACCCCAGACAAAGATGTCACAATCGATGAAAGTCTGATGTTGTACAAAGGAAGACTGGGCTGGGTGCAGTACATCCCACTAAAAAGAGCCCGTTTTGGTATAAAGTATTACATGCTTTGTGAATCAAAGTCAGGCTTTGTCTGTGATTTCATTATATACACTGGGGCAAGTACCATTTTTGATGCAGCCTATAATAATTTGCCAGTTTCTACCAAAGTGGTAATGACTCTGATGTAGCCTTTGCTCAACCAAGGTTATTGCCTTACAGTTGATAATTTCTATACATCACCACAACTTGGACATCTTTTGGTGCAGAATCAAACTGATATGTATGGAACTGTCAGACTGAATAGAAAAAATCTGCCAGTTGGAATAAAAAAAGAAAAACTAAGGAAAGGTGAAGTGTCTGCCTACATAAAAAACAAAATGATGGTGTTAAAATGGAAAGACAAAAAGGATGTAACACTCCTTTCAACTATACACAATGCAGAAATGGTTGATGTCACAACAAGAAAGAGAACCATTCAAAAGCCAAAACTTGTCATGGACTATAACAATACTATGGGTGGGGTGGACAGGGTCAATCAACACTTGTCATGCTACCCCACCCCCAGAAAAAGGGGGAAAAAGTATTATAAGATTTTTTTCCACCTGGTTGATTTGGCGATTATGTTTTATGTTTTGTACATAAAGTGTGGTGGGAAACATACACCCCTTTCTTTTAGAACTGATCTGATAAAGGATATTATTGGAAAATATTACTCACCAACAGATGCACCTAGACCTGGAAGACCATCCCAAACAGAAACACCTTTACGACTGACAGAAAGGCATTTCCCTTGTTATGTCCCAGCCACTGAAAAGAAAAACTGTCCCACCAGAGTTTGTGCTGTGTGTAGCCAAAAACGAGACAGCAACGGCAAAAAAATTCGTCGCGAAAGCCGCTACCAATGCAATGATTGTGATGTTGGACTATGTGTAGCACCTTGTTTTCAGACGTATCACACAAGGACTGCATTTTGATGGCCTTGTTATGATTTTGGTTAATTTACTGTTGTGTCAATGTCTTTTTTCTACTGCTTTTTTGCCTACGATTTTTTGGAATATACAACATTTCAAATGTCAATATCTCAAAAAATACTTAGCTTTGAGCAGAAAGTTTGGTATCAAAATGATTGGTATGTGTAGCAGAAACCGAATAAGCCTTAAAAAAATTAGACATTTTTTTTACCCACCAACTCGAAAATAATTGGTATGTTAAGTGGTTAATCCGCGCTTGTGTCATAGTCTTTACTTGATTATTAAATCATTGTTGTGGATAAACTCTTCCTTACTATGAGTTAATATTACTCTCGTTTTTAATCCGCGCTTGCTTCATAGTTTTCACTTGATTATCCAATCATTTTTAGGAATCAAATGTTGCTTACTACAAGAGTTAGTGTTGTTACCGTTTTTAATCCACGTTTGTTTCATGGTTTTTCTTTGATTATCAAGTCATAACAGGGGATAAATTTTGCTTACTATAAGTGTTAACATTACCTGTCTTTAACGCTTGTTTCAAAGACTTTACTTGATTATTCAGTAATTGTTATGAACCATTTGAAGGGCTTAAATTTAAATGTACCTAAGTCGCATAATGTCAGTTTTGAACAAATGAGGTTTAAAGTTTTCAAAACTCTGGCTAATCAAAGTAATGATGGAAAAAACCTAAATGGTGTTTTTATTACTTTCGTTATGTATCTCTACCTATTTCAACAACTTTTTAGAGATTTAATATGACGTTATAAGAAATTAAAGCTTGTTTTGCAAATTGGACTTAGATACTTTTATTGCAACTTTTGTTTTAGAAGCGCTTTTTTACCAAATTGACAGTGTATTTAGGCAGAAAAAGTCAACCACATGTAATAATAACAATAATGATATGCATTCTATTTTTTTTAGAGTGACACATCAGAAAAGAATTTAGGATGTGAGGGAAATCAAAAAATAAGTGATGACAACTTAATTTTCCGAAAATTTTTGTACCTCCCAAACCAAGAAAACATAAAAAAAACTTTTCAATAATCTATTAACTAAAAGCTAAATAAATACAAAGCTATAAAGTAGAAATATTTAAAAAATGCGATTCTGAAAGCTCATGTTTCAAGTTTTATTGAGAAAAGCAAAAAAAATTTGTTTAGGTAAGCCGCTTTGCTGTTCGAGCCTTCAAAAAATAGTTTTAATAAGCTATCAAGTGTGTATAAGAATTTTTAACATAAGTCAGTTGGATTTCGGTACTTCTAGAAGGAAAACACGCTAAGATTTTAAACCTCAGTGCTATTCAAAAGGTGATTTTCGTACATTGTCCTGAAAAAATTTTTGTCAGAATATTTCTGACGAGTAAACAAACAATTTTTTCAATTTATGTGATTTTTTCGAAAATGTGATTTAATACTTTTAGAAATAGGACCTTTGTCTATTATAACAATTAATATTACTCCTGTCTTTAACGTGCGCTTGTTTCATATTCTTTACTTAATTAATATGTCTTGGTTGTGAATAAATTCTTTTTTACTATAAAAATTAACATTACTTTCGTCTTCAGTTAACGCTTGGTTCATAGTCTTCACTTAATTTTTAATTCATTGTTATGGACTAATTGTTGCTTACTACAAGAGTTAACATTAATTCTGTCTTTAACAGGCGCTTGTTTCACAGTCTTTACTTGATTATTAGGTCATTGTTGTGGATAAGTTCTTCTTAGTATAAGTGTAAATATTACTCCAGTCTTTAGCCTATGTTTTATCCTGACATATCCCCGTCCTGAAAAGGACGTTTGCTGATTAGCAGACCCACACTGAACATCGAAATGGGTGGATACCCTTTCATTTTGGTACGTTCGGTTTCGGTCTGTCATTTAAATAGCAATGAACAGACTTACTCGCGGCCCAGGTTGCGACAAAGCACCTACCATCTGGGCCATAGTCTTTATTGATTATCCAGTCGTTGTTATCGAGCAATTGTTGCTTACTAGTAGATATAAAAGTTAATATTAATAGTGTTCATTTGATTATCAAGTCATTGTTATGGACAAATTGTTGCTTACTACAAGAGTAAATACTTTTTTTAATTTTAGGAAGCAACTAATTTTATCACAGGCACCTTGATTATAAGCTCTGCTTATATATTATGTTACATCGTACGCGTAAGTATTTGCAAAGTAGGTAATCGCTAGGCGGCTTCGAACCGACGCGCCTTTTGTATTAACGCTAAATAATCGGCGCTGCTTTTTAATGCGTTCTCGCGCGGCTGTTTGGTATCAAGTGATGCCACGTTGTATTGTTACAAGGGTTGCTTGCCACTTTGTTTTTGGACATAAGTTTTTCTTTTTCGAATGAGTCATGCAACGAAACGAGCTCTGCGATTGAAGAAAGATCATGTTTAATTGCATAATTTCTATTTGAATAAGCTGCTAACAATTATTGGTCCCCGTGGACATTGGCTACATTCGGTAGCAGTTTGGCAATCGTGTTGATATTTAGATTTGCTCATCCGCCCAACATCGTCAATGAGGCAGCGGGCAATGTGTTTGCGCGTTTAAGTTAATTTATGCAATATTTGTTTGTAGGAAACCGTTTCCGACTGGCGTCTCCATTATTCTTTTGTTTTAATAAAATAAAACCTTAAAGTTTGGTGCTGGTCGTGAAGCGTGTTTGTAATATGACATCACATGCTGTAGCTTACTTAAAAATAATAAGTGCTTAAGGGGTGCATAATACCCGACTTTCTCTTACCAACTACAAAACTCTCAAAAATTCTTGGTATCACTCTTGATCCAAAACTAACATTTTTTACTACATTCACAACACATAAAGCATCAATAAAATAAAACTAACCCTTAACATTCTAAAACCATTCACTTCTATCAAATGTAAAAACAAAAGGAATCTCCACATTCAAAGCTATCACTCACCCCAGTTTAAGCACTATATGGAGCCCTATCTTATAAAAAACACCAACATCAAGAAACTGCAAACCATTCAAAACACAGCTTTGCGAATAGTTACTGGCTGCACACGAGATACAAACACTCAACACCTACACGACGAAACCAAAGTCTTTCCAATAAATACCCATCTCAAGTTTCATGCCATTCAATTTAAGCAACTGACAAACACACCCTTTACATGATCTTAATGCATATTTAAATCCGCCCAGAAATATAAAAGCCACAATCTTTCATATAACAGTGAGCATATTAGTGGCATGCGGTGACCTCTGAGACTAGTCATGCAATTGGCATGCCAAAACCGGGTCATAAAATTGGATAAACTCAAGACCAACTTTCGTCCTAGATTCAAGGTGATTTTGAAAAAAAAGGTCATCACTTAAAGTCATTCCCTGGTAATGCAGTGTTCGTCCCAGAAATCCAGTCATCTCTAAAAAAAAATTATCGCTTGAAATTGTTCCTAGTAATGCACTTTTTGCCGTCACAATGTTGTGATCACTAAAAAATAAAAAAGTGATTACTTGAAAATATTGCCTGGTAATGCATTTTTTCTTAAAAATACTTGGATCTCTAAAAAAAAAGTCATCGCTTGAAATTGTTCCGGGTAATGCACTTTTCTTCCTCGAAATGCAGTGATCTCTAAAAAAAAATACTAAAAAATACTGGGGTCATTAAAAAAAGAAAGGTCATCGCTTAAAATTGTTTCGGGTAATGCACTTTTCTTCCTCGAAATACAGTGATCTCGAAAAAAAAAATAATCACTTCAAATCAGTTTCCGAGTTTTTACTTTTGGTCCTAAATTCACTGTATTCTCTAAACTAACACTAAAAATTGGTCTTCATCTCAGATTGGCCTCAGATTTCATCGCAAACAAATAATATTTCTTATCAAATTCAATGATATCTACCTGATTGCGCAAAAGTTCGTCATGCAATTCCCAAAAATTTGGGTCATGCAACGCATCACTTGCATGCCCTGAAGCATACAAACATCATCATCTTAAAACCAGAAGAACGTAAAGAAAACCTCCAACACATTCACATTTTTCATTCACATACACACATCCAAACACATTCACATCCAACACATTCAGTCAATATTAATATCTCCATATATAACAAATGTATACATATTATAAGTTAGTTTTTAAATGTTTTTTGTAATACAATCGCAAAATTCTTTGAAATCGTAACCAGAATGTCTATATACAATACCAACAATTACAAATTTTCTTTCATTTAAAGATATTTTTATTCAAACATTTTCACATTTATTACATAGTAAATTTAAATCATCTTGAATAGAAAAAGAAATAGTTTTATCACTGTATAAACTAACCACTCCATGAGTTTACTAAAAACAAACTTAAACCGATCGATATTCATTTTATTGAGCTTATTTGGATTTAAATTTGGATTTCACTTAAAGCTATTATAGTAGAAGTAAATGGAAGTGTATCAATACTTCTTCCAACTTTTCTTCAGTTTTTGTAAGACTTTAAATATTAAATATGTAATATAGAGAAACTGACATTATTGTTGATGTAAAATAAATTTGATCATATATTATTCAGAGAGCAGTAATTAGAAACATGTGACAATGTTTCATCAGCTTCATCAATACAAAACTTATTAAATAAATTAAAATTTGGAATTGACATTTAAGTAATTAACAATTTAAATGTAAAATCTGTATATAAATTTAAATAATAACTTAGGCACTTGCTTTTGACAAAAAATAAAAATAACTATGATAAAGATAATATAAAAAAACTTTAACAAGAAATGTCTATATAATAAAAAAAAGAACAATAACTTAACAATATTTATTGATGCATCAATAAATATCTAAAAAATAGTGTCAAAAAACTAGTGCTGCAATAAATTACTTCATTTAAACATTCCAAACTCAGCTTGAAACAGTTAAATATAAATAATATTAAACTTACTAGTCACATCTTATTTAAAATGCTAGAACTGCAAGATGATTGGTCAATGCATGATTTATTTAACCTGCTGTTTATTGCATATTTTGATAGTGCCTGAATGCTATCAATTTTTATAATATTAAAATTATCTGATAAACAAAAACAACATGAAAAGTTAAAGTAATGCCAAAAATCTTTATCATAAAGTGCTTTGGGTAAGTTGTTTAATATTTTAATAACAAGGCATTTTAGACAGGAATTGAAATGTTTAAAAATCAATCTTGCTTGCACAGAGCACGAGGTCTGACGGCTTTGGATAATGAAACTCAATGCTGGCTTAACAAACAAAGCCAGGATCTGATCTGGGCAGTACAGCAGCCTTGTAGTAAAAGGATAACTGTATATGTCTGACCAGAAGTGGATGCCCTTCCAAACGACGATGACAACATCTTTGTTGTCTTTCTTGAAACCTGTTTAAAAAATAAAAATTGAAATAACAGAAAAGTAAAAAAATTTAATTGCAATTTTTTAACAAAACTATATCAACCTTATGGCATCACACTCATAAAACCTCCTATTAAACAGTAGCTTCCAATGTAAAACAAAGTACATGATTTGTTAATATTAAAAAAATTTCCAATATGTTTTATTAAAAAAATTTATTAAAAAAATATATTAAAAAACTTTCCAATAATTTCTGTGTGTCCTGTTGTTAAAGATTCCCCAAAGAGCAGATCAAGTTATGTAAATAATAAGCTTTTTCTTTTTTGTAAACAAATATTATGAATGACGTAATTTTGTAAAGCTGTTAAGATAGTGTTTTGATTTACATGGAACAATATTTTCGCTTTTTACACTGGAATTAGGGAAATAAATTAAAAGATGTTGTGGCTTGTATTATGGCAAAAATTTTTTCTCTTTCCTCAAAAAGCAATAAGAAAATATTCACTGTGGACAAGTTCATAAAAGAAAGAATGACCGCTGAATTACACCAACAAAAGAAGATGTCAAAAGTGATTTTAGAACAAAGAATCTTGCTCAGGTTATTGTTCTGAGATACTTAGGTTAAAATGGCACTAAGATGCCCCATATTTCTTAAACCTGATCAGAAAATCAGATTTCATGTGTACTGCACTACGTTGTAACATACACAGTACGCCATGGCTAAAGGCCACTTACCATGACAATATTGATAAATTAAACTAAAATTAGCCTAGACTAGACAAAATCAGAATCAAATAACACATTTTTTTGTGTGTTGCATGATTAGAAGCTACATTGGGGTATTTGCGTTTTGCTTAACATGCGTTGAGAAACACAAAACACAAAATTAATTTTGTTTAACATAGATCAAATAAGGCCTTCCTCCAAATTTCTAATGCTTAACTTCATTCAAATAAAACTAAGATGCCCTGAGAAACACAAATTAAGCAAAATACAAAATAAGTAAAATGTTTTGTTTTAAACTTACATCTAATTTAGTCTAGTCTAGATTAGACTAGATTAGACTAATAAGACTAGACTAAACTAAACAAAACTAGACCAAAATAGACTAGTCTAATCTAGACTAGACTAAATTAGATGTAAGTTTAAAACAAAACATCTTATTTATTTTGTGTTTTACTTAATTTGTGTTTCTCAGGGCATCTTAGTGTTATTTGAATCAGGTTAAGCATTACAAACCTAGAGGAAGGCCTTATTTAGTCTAGTCTAGTCTAGTCTAGTCTGGTCTAGTCCAGTCCAGTCTTATTAGTCTAGTCTAATCTAATCTAGACTAGACTAAATTAGATGTAAGTTCAGTAAGTAGTTAAGTAACTAATTTAAACTAAACAAGATTAGACTAGACTAGACTAAATTAGATGTAAGATCTACAGTAGACTAGAATAGATTCGATTAGATGTCAGAACTAAACTAACATACAACATATAATGTCATTTAAATTAAGCAAAACACGAAATAAGTAAGATGTTTTGTTTCAATGAATCAAAGAACAATTCATAAAGGCCAAATTACTTAAAACGACCAAACTAATGGCCAAATTACCTAAACTTACTAAAGTAATTTGAATTAAACTTTGTCTCAAATTTAGTGTAATTTAGTCTACTTTAGTTTGGTCTAAATTAGTTCAGTTAGTTTAGTTAATTTGGCCATTAATTTGGCCATTTTATTTAATTTGGCCTTTATGATTTGTTCTTAGATTCATTAAAACAAAACATCTTACTTATTTTTTGTTTTGCTTAATTTAAATGACATTATGTGTTCTATGTTAGTTTAGTTCTTACGACGTAATTAGTTTAGTTAGTTTAGTTAATTTGGCCATTAATTTGGCCATTTTAGTTAATTTGGTTAGTTTAGTTCTTAGATTCATAAAAACAAACCATTTTACTTATTTTGTGTTTTGCTTAATTTAAATGACATTATGTGTTGTATTTTAGTTTAGTTCTTACATCGTAATTAGTTTAGTTAGTATAGTTAATTTGGCCATTAATTTGGCCATTTTAGTTCATTTGGTTAGTTTAGTTCGTAGATTCATTAAAACAAAACATCTTACTTATTTTGTGTTTTGCTTAATTTAAATGACATTATGTGTTGTATGTTAGTTTAGTTCTTACATCTAATCTAGTCTTGTCTAGTCTACTTCTTACATCTAATTTTGTCTAGTCTAGTCAAGTTTAGTTTAGTTCAAATTAGTTCAATTAGTTTGTTTCATTTACTCAATTATTTAGCGGAATTAGTTAATTTGGTTAGTTTAGTTCTTAGATTCATTAAAACAAAATATCTTACTTATTTTGTGTTTTGCTTAATTTATGTTTCTCAAAACATCTTAGTGTTATTTGAATCAAGTTAAGCATTACAAACCTTAAGGAAGGCTTTGTTTAGTCTAGTCTAGTCTAGTTTAGTCTAGTTTTATTAGTCTAGTCTAGTCAAATCTAGACAAAACTAAATTAGTTGTAAATTTAAAACAAAACATCTTATCTAATTAAATGTAAGTTTAAAACAAATTAGATGAAACAAATTAGACAAATTAGAAGACTAAACTAGATGTAAGTTCAAAACAAAACATCTTACTTATTTTGTGTTTTGCTTTATTTGTGTTTCTTAGGGCATCTTAGTGTTATTTAAATCAAGTTAAGCATTAAAAACCGAAAGAAAGGCCTTATTTAATCTAGTTTAATCTAGTCTAGTTTTGTCTAGTCTAGTCCAGTCTTATTAGTCCTGTCTAGTCTAATCTAGACTAAAAAAGATGTAAATTTAGTAAGTACTGTAGTTAAGTAACTAATTTAAACTAAACTAGATTAGACTAAACTAGACTAAATTGGATCTAAGAACTAAACTAAACAAAACTAGATTAGATGTAAGAACTAATCTAACATACAACACATAATGTCATTTAAATTAAGCAAAACACAAAATAAGTACGATGTTTTGTTTTAATGAATCTAAGAACTAAACTAACCAAATTAACTAAAATGGCCAAAGTAATAGTCAAATTAACTAAAATAACTAAACTAATTTTGAACTAAACTAGATTAGACTAGATTGGACTAAATTCGATGTAACAACTAAACTAAAATAGACTAGATTAGATGTAAGAACTAAACTAACATACAACACATAATGTCATTTATATTAAGCAAAACACAAAGTAAGTAAGATGTTTTGTTTTAATGAATTTAAGAGCAATTCATAAAGGCCAAATTACTTAAAACGGCCAAATTAATGGCCAAATTACCTAAACTAACTAAAGTAATTTGAACTAAACTTTGTTTCAAATTTAGTCTAATCTAGTCTAATCTAGTTTGGTTTAAATTAGTTTCGTTAATTTGGCCATTAATTTGGCCATTTTAGTTAATTTGGCCTTTATGATTTATTCTAAGATTCATTAAAACAAAACATCTTACTTATTTTGTGTTTTGCTTAATTTAAATGACATTATTTGTTGTATGTTAGTTTAGTTCTTACATCTAATCTAGTCTTGTCTAATCTACTTCTTACATCTAATTTTGTTTAGTCTAGTCAAATTTAGTTTAGTATAAATTAGTTTAATTAGTTTATTTAATTTACTCAATTATTTGGCGGAATTAGTTAATTTGGTTAGTTTAGTTCTTAGATTCATTAAAACAAAACATCTTACTTATTTTGTGTTTTGCTTAATTTATGTTTCTCAAGGCATCTTAGTGTTATTTGAATCAAGTTAAGCGTTACAAATCTAAAGAAAGGCTTTGTTTAGTCTAATCTAGTCTAGTTTAGTCTAGTTTTATTAGTCTAGTCTAATCAAATCTAAACAAAACTAAATTAAATGTAAGTTTAAAACAAATTAGACAAATTAGAAGATTAAACTAGATGTAAGTTCAAAACAAAACATCTTACTTATTTTGTGCTTTGCCTTACTTGTGTTTCTTAGAACATCTTAGTGTTATTTAAATCCAGTTAAGCATTACAAACCTAGAGGAAGGCCTTATTTAGTGTAGTTTAGTCTAGTATAGTCTTGCCTAGTCTAGTCTAGTCCAGTCTTATTAGTCCTGTCTAGTCTAATCTAGACTAAAGTAGATGTAAATTTAGTAAGTAGTTAAGTAACTAATTTAAACTAAACTAAATTAGACTAGACTAAACTAAATTGGATGTAAAAACTGGACTAAACTAAACGAGATTACATGTAAGAACTAAACTATAATACAACACATAATGTCATTTAAATTAAGCAAAACACAAAATAAGTAAGATGTTTTGTTTTAATGAATTTAAGAACTAAACTAACCAAATTAACTAAAATGGCCAAAGTAATAGCCAAAGTAACTAAACCAACTAAACTAATTTAAATTAAACTAAATTAGACTACACTAGACTAAATCAGAATCAAATAACACATTGTATCAAATAACACATTGATCAGACAAAACTAACTAAACTAAATTAGATATAAGAACTAAACTTACATACAACACATAATGTCATTTAAATTAAGCAAAACACAAAATAAGTAAGATGTTTTGTTTTAATGAATCAAAGAACTAAACTAACCAAATTAAGTAAAATGGCCAAATTAATGGCCAAATTAACTAAACTAACTAAACTAATTTAAACTAGACTAGATTAGACTAGACTAGACTAAATCAAAATTAAATTACACATTGTGTTTCACTAACTAAACTAACTAAATTAAACTAGAATTAGCCTAGACTAGACAAAATCAAAATCAAATAACACATTGTTTTGTGTGTTGCATGATTAGAAGCTACATTGGGGTATTTTCGTTTTGCTTAACATGCGTTGAGAAACACAAAACGCAAAATTAATTTTGTTTAACATAGATCAACTAAGGCCTTCCTCCAAAGTTGTAATGCTTCACTTGATTCAAATAAAACTAAGATGCCCTGAGAAACACAAATTAAGCAAAATACAAAATAAGTAAAATGTTTTGTTTTAAACTTACATCTAATTTAGTCTAGTCTAGATTAGACTAGATTAGACTAAATTAGACTAATAAGACTAGACTAAACTAGACAAAAATAGACCAGACAAGACTAGTCTAATCTAGACTACACTAAATTAGATGTAAGTTTAAAACAAAACATCTTACTTAATTAGATGTAAGTTTAAAACAAATTAGATGACACAAATTAGACAAATTAGAAAACTTAATTCGATGTAAATTTTAAAGAAAACATCTTACTTATTTTGTGTTTTGCTTAAATTGTGTTTTTCAAGGCATTGTAGTGTTAGTTGAATTAAGTTAAGCAATGCAAACCTAGAAGAAGGCCTTATTTAGTCCCGTCTAGTTTTGTCTAGTCTAGCTTAATCTAGTCAAGTTTTATCAGTCTCATCTAGTCTAATCTAGACTAGACTAAATTAGATGTAAGTTTAGTAAGTAGTTAAGTAACTAACTTGAACTAAAGTAGATTAGACTAGACTAGACTAAATTAGATGTAAAAACTGGACTAGATTAGACAAGTTTAGATGTAAGAACTAAGCTAACATACAACACATAATGTCATTTAAATTAAGCAAAACACAAAATAAGTAAAATGTTTCGTTTTAATGAATCTAAGAACAAATCATAAAAGCCAAATTAACTAAAATGGCCAAATTATTGGCCCAATCTAACTAAAATAATTTAAACCAAACTAGATTATACTAAATTAGACTAAATTTGAAACAAAGTAGACTAAACTAATAAGACAAGACTAGTCTAGACTAGACTAGACTAAACTAGACTAAACTAGACTAAATAAGGCCTTCCTCTAAGTTTGTAGTGCTTAACTTGATTCAAATAACACTAAGATGCCCTGAGAAACACAAATTAACAAAACACAAAATAAGTAACAAGTTTTGTTTTAATCAATCAAAGAACACTTCATAAAGGCCAAATTAACTAAAATGGCCAAAATAATGGCCAAATTAACTAAACTAACTAAACTATTTTAAATTAAACTTAATCTCTAATTTAGTCTAGTCTAGTCTAATCTAGTTTAGTTTAAATTAGTTTAGTTAGTTAAGTTAATTTGGCCATTAATTTGAACATTTTAATTAATTTGGTTAGTTTAGTTCTTAGATTCATTGAAACAAAACATTTTATTTATTTTGTGTTTTGCTTAATTTAAATGACATTATGTGTTGTATGTTAGTTAAGTTCTTGCATCTAATCCAGTCTAGTTTAGTTTAGTTATTACATCTAATTTAGTCTAATCTAGTCTAATCTAGTTTAGTTTAACTTAGTTACTTAACTACTTACTAAATTTTAATCTAATTTATTTTAGTCTAATATTTTATTTTAAATATCTTACTAAATTAACTATATTTTAATCTAAATTATCTTACTAAATTTTAATCTAATTTATTTAGTTATTTAACTACTTACTAAAACTAGATTAGACTAGACTAGACTAGACTAGACTAATCTAGACTAGACTAAATAAAGACTTTCTCTAGGTTTGTAATGCTTAACTTGATTCAAATAACGCTAAAATGCCCTGAGAAACACAAATTAAGCAAAACACGAAATAAGTAAAATGTTTGTTTTAAACTTACATTTAATTTAGTCTTCCAATTTGTTTAATTTGTTTCATCTAATTTGTTTCAAACTTACATCTAATTAAATAAGATGCTTTGTTTTAAACTTATATTTAATTTCGTTTAGTTTAGATTAGACTAGATAAGCTAATAAAACTAGACTAAACTAGACTAGACTAGAATAAGCTAGACTAAACAAGGCCTTCCTCTAGGTTTGTAATGCTTAACTTGATTCAAATAACACTAAAATGCCTCGAGAAACACAAATTAAGCAAAACACAAAATAAGTAAGATGTTCTCTTTGAATGAATTTAAGAACTAAACTAACCAAAGTAACTGAGATCGCCAAATAAATGGCGAAACTAAATAAACTAACTAAACTAATTTCAACTAGATAGATTAGACTAAACTAAACTAAATCAAAATCAAATAATACATTGTATTTTATTTGTTTTGCATGTTACATGATTTAAAAAAAACAATGAGGTACTAGCGTTTTGCTTAACATGCGTTGAGAAACACGAAACGAGGATTAATTTTGTTTAACATAGATCAAATAAGGCCTTCCTCTAGGTTTCTAATGCTTAAGTTGATTCAAATTACACTAAGATGCCCTGAGAAACACAAATTAAGCAAAACACAAAATAAGTAAGATGTTTTGTTTTAATGAATCTAAGAACTAAACTAACCAAATTAACGCACCGGACTGATGATCAACATGGTCTCGGTTCAAAACCCACTTGCGCCATTCTGTTGTGTTCTTGGGAAAAACACTTTACGGCACTTTCCCCTGCTTGGTGGTCTTGACAAGCAGTTCTAAATTATAGTAATATCTCTACTAAATTACAAGCGGACAGCAATATCTTGGCATCTCCGGAAGCAGGTCGGGGTAATTGCCTACCCTATGTATAGCGCCTCCGTCGCTTTCCTGCGAGTCAGAAGGATAAATATAGAGATTAAAATAAAAAAAAAAAAAAAAAAATTAATGGCCAAATTAACTAAACCAACCAAACTAATCTAAATTAAACTAAATTAGACTACACTAGACTAAATCAGAATCAAATAACACATTCTATCAAATAACACATTGATCAGACTAAACTAACTAAACTAAATTAGATATAAGAACTAAACTAACATACAACACATAATGTCATTTAAATTAAGCAAAAGACAAAATAAGTAAGATGTTTTGTTTTAATGAATCAAAGAACTAAACTAACCAAATTAAGTAAAATGGCCAAATTAATGGCCAAATTAACTAAACTAACTAAACTAATTTAAACTAAACTAGATTAGACTAGAAATAATAACACATTGTTTTGTGTGTTGCATGATTAGAAGCTACATTGGGGTATTTGCATTTTGCTTAACATGCGTTGAGAAACACAATACGCAAAATTAATTTTAACATAGATCAAATAAGGCCTTCCTCCAAATTTGTAATGCTTAACTTAATTCAAATAAAATTAAGATGCCCTGAGAAACACAAATTAAGCAAAATACAAAATAAGTAAAATGTTTTGTTTTAAACTTACATCTAATTTAGTCTAGTCTAGTCTAGATTAGACTAGATTAGACTAGATTAGACTAATAAGACTAGACTAAACTAGACAAGACTAGACCAGACTAGACTAGTCTAACCTAGACTAGACTAAATTAGATGTAAGTTTAAAACAAAACATCTTACTCAATTAGATGTAAGTTTAAAACAAATTAGATGAAACAAACTAGACAAATTAGAAGACTACATTAGATGTAAATTTAAAACAAAATATCTTACTTATTTTCTGTTTTGCTTAATTTGTGTTTCTCAGGGCATCATAGTGTTATTTGAATCAAGTTAAGCATTACGGACCTCAAGGAAGGCCTTATTTAGTCTAGTTTAGTCTAGTCTAGTCTGGTCTAGTCCAGTCCAATCTTATTAGTCCGGTCTAGTCTAATCTAGACTAGACTAAATTAGATGTAAGTTCAGTAAGTAGTTAAGTAAATAATTTAAATTAAACTAGATTAAACTAGATTAGATTAATTAGATGTAAGAACTAGACTAGACTAGATTCGATTAGATGTAAGAACTAAACTAACATACAACATATAATGTCATTTAAATTAAGCAAAACACAAAATAAGTAAGATGTTTCGTTTTAATGAATCTAAGAACAAATCATAAAAGCCAAATTAACTAAAATTGCCAATTTAATGGCCAAATTAACTAAACTAGCTAAACTGATTTAAACCAAACTAAAGTAGACTAGATTAGACTGAATTTGAGACAAGTTAAGTTAAAATTACTTTAGTTAGTTCAGGTAATTTGGCCATTAATTTGGCCGTTTTAAGTAATTTGGCCTTTATGAATTGCTCTTAAATGCATTAAAACAAAACATCTTATTTATTTTGTGTTTTGCTTAATTTAAATGATAATATGTGTTGTAGGTTAGTTTAGTTCTTACATCTAATCTAGTCTCTTCTAGTTTATTTGTTACATTTAATTTAATCCAATCTAGTCTAATCTAGTTTAGTTCAAAATTAGTTCAGTTATTTTAATTAATTTGACTATTACTTTGGCCATTTTAGTTAATTTGGTTAGTTTAGTTCTTAGATTCATTAAAACAAAACATCTTACTTATTTTGTGTTTAGCTTAATTTAAATGACACTATGTGTTGTATGTTAGTTTAGTTCTTACATCTAATCTAGTCTACTTTAGTCCAGCTCTTACATCCAATTGAGTCTAGTCTAGTCTAATCTAGTTTAGTTTAAATTTGTTACTTAACTACTTACTAAATTTACATCTACTTTAGTCTAGATTAGACTAGACAGGACTAATAAGACTGGACTACATTAGACAAGACTAGACTAGACTAGACTGAACTAAATAAGGTCTTCCTCTAGGTTTATAATGCTTAACTTGATTTAAATAACACTAAGATGCTCTAAGAAACACAAATAAGGCAAAACACAAAATAAGTAAGATGTTTTGTTTTGAACTTACATCTAGTTTAGTCTTCTAATTTGTCTAATTTGTTTCATCTAATTTGTTTTAAACTTACGTACATTTAATTAAATAAGATGTTTTGTTTTAAACTTACAACTAATTTAGTTTTGTCTAGATTTGACTAGACTAGACTAATAAAACTAGACTAAACTAGACTAGACTAGACTAAACAAAGCCTTCCTTTAGGTTTGTAACACTTAACTTGATTCAAATAACACTGAGATGCCTTGAGAAACATAAATTATACAAAACACAAAATAAGTAAGATGTTTTGTTTTAATGAATTTAAGAACTAAACTAACCAAATTAACTAATTCCGCTAAATAATTGAGTAAATTAAATAAATTATTTAAACTAATTTAAACGAAGCTAAATTTGACTAGACTAAACAAAATTAGATGTAAGAACTAGAATAGACAAGACTAGATTAGATGTAAGAACTAACATAGAACTAAACTAACATACAACACGTAATGTCATTTAAATTAAGCAAAACACAAAATAATAAAATGTTTTGTTTTTATGTATCTACGAACTAAACTAACCAAATTAACTAAAATGGCCAAATTAATGGCCAAACTAACTAAACTAATTACGATGTAAGAACTAAAGTAAAATACAACACATAATGTCATTTAAATTAAGCAAAACAAAAAATAAGTAAGTGGTTTTGTTTTAATGAAACTAAGAACAAATCATAAAAGCCAAATTTACTAAAATGGCCAAATTAATGGCCAAATTAACTAAACTAACTAAACTATATTAAACCAACCTAAAGTAGACTAGATTAGACTAAATTTGAGACAAAGTTTAGTTCAATTTACTTTAGTTGGTTTAGGTAATTTGGCCATTAATTTGGCCGTTTTAAGTAATTTGGCCTTTATGAATTGTTCTTAGATTTACTAACACAAAATATCTTACTTATTTTGTGTTTTGCTTAATTTAAATGACATTATATGTTGTATGTTAGTTTAGTTCTGACATCTAATCGAATCTAGTCTAGTCTAGATTTTACATCTAATTTAGTCAAGTCTAGTCTAATCTTGTTTAGTTTAAATTAGTTACTTAAGTATTTATTAAACTTACATCTAATTTAGTCTAGTCTAGATTAGACTAGACCGGACTAATAAGACTGGACTGGACTAGACCAGACTAGACTAGACTAGACTAGATTAAATAAAGCCTTCTTCTAGGTTTGTAATGCTTAACTTGATTGAAATAACACTAAGATGCCCTGAGAAACAAAAATTAAGCAAACCACAAAATAAGTAAGATGTTTTGTTTTAAACTTACATCTAATGTAGTTTTCTAATATGTCTAGTTTGTTTCATCTAATTTGTTTTAAACTTACATCTAATTAAGTAAGATGTTTTGTTTTAAACTTACATCTAATTTAGTGTAGTCTAGATTAGACTAGTCTAGTCTGGTCTATTTTTGTCTAGTTTAGTCTAGTCTTATTAGTCTAATTTAGTCTAATCTAGTCTAATCTAGACTAGACTAAATTAGATGTAAGTTTAAAACAAAACATTTTACTTATTTTGTATTTTGCTTAATTTGTGTTTCTCAGGGCATCTTAGTTTTATTTCAATGAAGTTAAGCATTACAACTTTGGAGGAAGACCTTATTTGATCTATGTTAAAGAAAATTAATTTCGCGTTTTGTGTTTCTCATCGCATCTTAAGCAAAACGAAAATACCCCAATGTAGCTTCTAATCATGCAACACACAAAACAATGTGTTATTTGATTCCGATTTTGTCTAGTCTAGGCTAATTCAAGATTAATTTAGTTAGTTTAGTTAGTTAAACACAATGTGTAATTTGATTTTGATTTAGTCTAGTAAAGTCTAATTTAGTTTAGTTTAAATTAGTATAGTTAGTTTAGTTGATTTGACCATTAATTTGGCCATTTTAGTTAATTTGGTTAACTTAGTTCTTAGATTCATTCAAACAAAACATCTTACTTGTCTAGTCTAGTGTAGTCTAATCTAGTCCAGTCTTATTAGTCTAAATTAAGTTTAGTAAGTAGTTAAGTAACGAAGTAAACTAAACTAGATTAGACTAGATTAGACTAAATTAGATGTAATAATTGGACTAAACTAGACTGGATTAAATGTAAGAAATTAACTAACATACAACACATAATGTCATTTAAATTAAGCAAAACACAAAATAAATAAAATGTTTTGTTTCAATGAATCTAAGAACTAAACTAACCAAATTAATTAAAATGTCCAAATTAGTGGCCAAATTAACTCCACTAACTAAACTAATTTAAATTAAACTAGATTAGACTAGACTAGACTAAATTAGAGACTAAGTTTAATTTAAAGTAGTTTAGTTAGTTTAGTTAATTTGGCCATTATTTTGGCCATTTTAGTTAATTTGGCCTTTATGAAGTGTTATTTGATTCATTAAAACAAAACTTGTTAATTATTTTGTGTTTTGCTTAATTTCTGTTTCTCAGGGCATCTTAGTGTTATTTGAATCAAGTTAAGCATTACAAACTTAGAGGAAGGCCTTATTTAGTCTAGTCTAGCCTAGTCTTGTCTTATTACTTTAGTCTAGTCTAATCTAGAATAAACTAATCTAAATGTAAGTTTAAAACAAAACATCTTACTTAATTAGATGTAACTTTAAAACAAATTAGATGAAACAAATTAGACAAATTAGAAAACTTAATTCGATGTAAATTTTAAAGAAAACATCTTACTTATTTTGTGTTTTGCTTAAATTGTGTTTTTCAAGGCATTGTAGTGTTATTTGAATTAAATTAAGCAATGCAAACCTAGAAGAAGGCCTTATTTAGTCTAGTCTTGTCTTGTCTAGTCTAGCTTATTCTAGTCAAGTTTTATTAGTCCTGTCTAGTCTAATCTAGACTAGACTAAATTAGATGTAAGTTAAGTAAATAGTTAAGTAACTAATTTGAACTAAAGTAGATTAGACTAGACTAGACTAAATTAGATGTAAAAACTGGACTAGATTAGACAAGTTTAGATGTAAGAACTAAACTAACATTCAACACATAATATCATTTAAATTAAGCAAAACACAAAATAAGTAAGATATTTCGTTTGAATGAATCTAAGAACAAATCATAAAGGACAAATTAACTAAAATGGCCAAATTAATGGCCAAATTAACTAAACTAACTAAATTAATTTAAACAAAACTAGATTAGACTAAATTAGAATAAATTTGAGACAAGTTTAGTTTAAATTACTTTAGTTAGTTTAGGTAATTTGGCCATTAATTTGGCTGTTTTAAGTAATTTGGCCTTTATGAATTCCTCTTAAATGCATTAAAAGAAATCATCTTACCTATTTTGTGTTTTGTTTAATTTAAATAACATTATGTGTTGTATGTCAGTTTAGTTCTTACATCTAATCTAGTCTATTCTAGTTTAGTTGTTGCATCTAATTTAGTCCAATCTAGTCTAATCTAGTTTAGTTCAAAATTAGTTTAGTTATTTTAGTTAATTTGGTTATTACTTCGGCCATCTTAGTTAATTTGGTTAGTTTAGTTCTTAGATTCATAAAAAAAAACATCTTACTTATTTTGTGTTTTGCTTAATTTAAATGACATTATGTGTTGTATGTTAGTTTAGTTTTTACATCTAATCAAGTCTACTTTAGTCCAGTTAGATCCAATTTAGTCTTGTCTAGTATAATCTAGTTCAGTTTAAATTAGTTACTTAACTACTTACTAAATTTACATCTACTTTAGTCTAGATTAGACTAGACAGGATTAATAAGACTGGACTAGACTAGACTAGACAAGACTAGACTAGACTAAACTAGACTAAATAAGGCCTTTCTCTTGGTTTGTAATGCTTAACATGATTTAAATAACACTAAGATGCCCTAAGAAACACAAGTACTGCAAAGCACAAAATAAGTAAGATGTTTTGTTTTGAACTTACATCTAGTTTAGTCTTCTAATTTGTCTAATTTGTTTCATCTAATTTGTTTTAAACTTAAATTTAATTAAATAAGATGTTTTGTATTAAACTTACAACTAATTTAGTTTTGTCTAGATTTGACTAGACTAGACTAATAAAACTAGACTAAACTAGACTAGACTAGACTAAACAAAGCCTTCTTTTAGGTTTGTAACGCTTAACTTGATTCAAATAACACTAAGATACCTTGAGAAATATAAATTAAGCAAAACACAAAATAAGTAAGATGTTTTGTTTTAATGAATCTAAGAACTAAACTAACCGAATTAACTAATTTCGCCAAATAATAGGGTAAATTATATAAACTAATTAAACTAATTTAAACTAAACTAAATTTGACTAGACTAGACAAAATTAAATGTAAGAAGTAGATTAGACAAGACTAGATTAGATGTAAGAACTAAACTAACTACAACACATAATGTTATTTAAATTAAGCAAAACACAAAATAAGTAAAATATTTTGTTTTAATGAATCTACGAACTAAACTGACCACAATACACTAAATCAGAATCAAATAAATACATTGTATCAATAACACATTGATCAGACTAAACTAACTAAACTAATTACGATGTAAGAACTAAACTAACATATAACACATAATGTCATTTAAATTAAGCAAAACCAAAATAAGTGAGATGTTTTGTTTCAATGAATCCAAGAACAAATCATAAAGGCCAAATTAATTAAAACAACCAATTTAATAACCAAATTAACTAAACTAACTAAACTAATTTAAACCAAACTGGAGTAGACTATATTAGACTAAATTTGAGACAAAGTTTAGTTCAAATTACTGTAGTTAGTTTAGTCAATTTGGTCATTAATTTGGCCGTTTTTAGTAATTTGGCGTTTATGAATTGTTCTTCGACTCATTAAAACAAAACATCTTACTTATTTTGTGTTTTGCTTAATTTAAATGACATTATATGTTGTATATTAGTTTAATTCGGACATCTAATCGCATCTAGTCTAGTCTAGTTCTTACATCTAATTTAGTCAAGTTTAATCTAATCTAGTTTAGTTTAAATTAGTTACTTAACTACTTACTAAATTTACATCTACTTTAGTCTAGATTAGACTAGACAGGACTAATAAGACTGGACTAGACTAGACTAGACAAGACTAGACTAGACTAAACTAGACTAAATAAGGCCTTCCTCTTGGTTTGTAATGCTTAACGTGATTTAAATAACACTAAGATGCCCTAAGAAACACAAGTACTGCAAAGCACAAAATAAGTAAGATGTTTTGTTTTGAACTTACATCTAGTTTAGTCTTCTAATTTGTCTAATTTGTTTCATCTAATTTGTTTTAAACTTAAATTTAATTAAATAAGATGTTTTGTATTAAACTTACAACTAATTTAGTTTTGTCTAGATTTGACTAGACTAGACTAATAAAACTAAACTAAACTAGACTAGACTAGACTAAACAAAGCCTTCTTTTAGGTTTGTAACGCTTAACTTGATTCAAATAACACTAAGATACCTTGAGAAATATAAATTAAGCAAAACACAAAATAAGTAAGATGTTTTGTTTTAATGAATCTAAGAACTAAACTAACCGAATTAACTAATTTCGCCAAATAATAGGGTAAATTATATAAACTAATTAAACTAATTTAAACTAAACTAAATTTGACTAGACTAGACAAAATTAAATCTAAGAAGTAGATTAAACAAGACTAGATTAGATGTAAGAACTAAACCAACATACAACACATAATGTTATTTAAATTAAGCAAAACACAAAATAATTAAAATATTTTGTTTTAATGAATCTACGAACTAAACTGACCACAATACACTAAATCAGAATCAAATAAATACATTGTATCAATAACACATTGATCAGACTAAACTAACTAAACTAATTACGATGTAAGAACTAAACTAACATATAACACATAATGTCATTTAAATTAAGCAAAACCAAAATAAGTGAGATGTTTTGTTTTAATGAATCCAAGAACAAATCATAAAGGCCAAATTAATTAAAACAACCAATTTAATAACCAAATTAACTAAACTAATTAACTAATTTAAACCAAACTGGAGTAGACTATATTAGACTAAATTTGAGACAAAGTTTAGTTCAAATTACTGTAGTTAGTTTAGTCAATTTGGTCATTAATTTGGCCGTTTTTAGTAAATTGGCGTTTATGAATTGTTCTTCGACTCATTAAAACAAAACATCTTACTTATTTCGTGTTTTGCTTAATTTAAATGACATTATATGTTGTATGTTAGTTTAATTCTGACATCTAATCGCATCTAGTCTAGTCTAGTTCTTACATCTAATTTAGTCAAGTTTAATCTAATCTAGTTTAGTTTAAATTAGTTACTTAACTACTTACTAAACTTACATCTAATTTAGTCTAGTCTTGTTTAGTTTAAATTAGTTACTTAACTACTTATTAAACTTACATCTAATTAAGTCTAGTCTAGATTAGACCTGACAAAACTAATAAGACTGGACTGGACTAGACCAGACTTGACTAGGCTAAACTAGACTAAATACGGCCTTCCTCTAGGTTTGTAATGCTTAACTTGATTCAAATAACACTAAGATGCCCTGAGAAACACAAATTAAGCAAAATACAAAATAAGTAAAATATTTTGTTTTAAACTTACATCTAATTTAGTCTAGTCTAGATTAGACTAGATTAGAATAATAAGACTAGACTAAACTAAGCAGGACTAGACCAGAATAGGCTAGTTTAATCAAAACTAGACTTAATTAGATGTAAGTTTAAAACAAATTAGATGAAACAAACTAGACAAATTTGAAGACTACATTAGATGTAAGTTTAAAACAAAACATCTTACTTATTTTGTGGTTTGCTTAATTTGTGTTTCTTAGGGGATCTTAGTGTTATTTGAATTAAGTTAAGGATTACAAACTTAGAGGAAGGCCTTATTTAGTCTAGTCTAGTCTAGTCTAGTCTGGTCTAGTCCAGTCCAGTCTTATTAGTCCGGTCTAGTCTAATCTAGACTAGACTTAATTAGATGTAAGTTTAATAAATACTTAAGTAACTAATTTAAACTAAACAAGATTAGACTAGACTAGACTAAATTAGATGTAAGATCTAGACTAGACTAGATTCGATTAGATGTCAGAACTAAACTAACATACAACATATAATGTCATTCAAATTAAGCAAAACACAAAATAAGTAAGATGTTTTAATGAATCTTAGAACATAAAGGCCAAATTACTTAAAACGGCCAAATTAATGGCCAAATCACCTAAACCAACTAAAGTAAATTGAACTAAACTTTGTCTCCAATTTAGTCTAATCTAGTCTACTTTAATTTGGTTTAAATTAGTTTAGTTAGTTTAGTTAATTTGGCCATTAATTTGGCCATTTTATTTAATTTGGCCTTTATGATTTGTTCTTAGATTCATTAAAACAAAACCACTTACTTATTTTTTGTTTTGCTTAATTTAAATGACATTATGTGTTGTATTTTAGTTTAGTTCTTACATCGTAATTAGTTTAGTTAGTTTAGTTAATTTGGCCATTAATTTGGCCATTTTAATTAATTTGGTTAGTTTCTAGATTCATAAAAACAAACGTTCGTTAAGGTTAGTTCCTAGATTCATAAAAACAAACCATTAATTGGGCCATTTTAGTTCATTTGGTTAGTTTAGTTCTTAGATTCATTAAAACAAAACATTTTACTTATTTTGTGTTTTGCTTAAGTTAAATGACATTATGTGTTGTATGTTAGTTTAGTTCTTACATCTAATCTAGTCTTGTCTAGTCTACTTCTTACATCTAATTTTGTCTAGTCTAGTCAAGTTTAGTTTAGTTTAAATTAGTTTAATTAGTTTGTTTCATTTACTCAATAATTTGGCAGAATTAGTTAATTCGGTTAGTTTAGTTCTTAGATTCATTAAAACAAAACATCTTACTTATTTTGTGTTTTGCTTAATTTAAATGACATTATGTGTTGTATGTTAGTTTAGTTCTTACATCTAATCTAGTCTACTTTAGTTCTTACTTCAGTTCTTACATCCAATTTAGTCTAGTCTAGTCTAATCTAGTTTAGTTTAAATTAGTTACTTAACTACTTACTAAATTTACATCTACTTTAGTCTAGATTAGACTAGACAGGATTAATAAGACTGGACTAGACTAGACTAGACAAGACTAGACTAGACTAAACTAGATTAAATAAGGCCTTTCTCTTGGTTTGTAATGCTTAACATGATTTAAATAACACTAAGATGCCCTAAGAAACACAAGTACTGCAAAGCACAAAATAAGTAAGATGTTTTGTTTTGAACTTACATCTAGTTTAGTCTTCTAATTTGTCTAATTTGTTTCATCTAATTTGTTTTAAACTTAAATTTAATTAAATAAGATGTTTTGTATTAAACTTACAACTAATTTAGTTTTGTCTAGATTTGACTAGACTAGACTAATAAAACTAAACTAAACTAGACTAGACTAGACTAAACAAAGCCTTCTTTTAGGTTTGTAACGCTTAACTTGATTCAAATAACACTAAGATACCTTGAGAAATATAAATTAAGCAAAACACAAAATAAGTAAGATGTTTTGTTTTAATGAATCTAAGAACTAAACTAACCGAATTAACTAATTTCGCCAAATAATAGGGTAAATTATATAAACTAATTAAACTAATTTAAACTAAACTAAATTTGACTAGACTAGACAAAATTAAATGTAAGAAATAGATTAAATAAGACTAGATTAGAAGTAAGAACTAATCTAGTCTTGTCTAACCTACTTCTTACATTTAATACTAACATACAACCCATAATGTCATTTAAATTAAGCAAAACACAAAATAAGTAAAATATTTTGTTTTAATGAATCTACGAACTAAACTGACCACAATACACTAAATCAGAATCAAATAAATACATTGTATCAATAACACATTGATCAGACTAAACTAACTAAACTAATTACAATGTAAGAACTAAACTAACATATAACACATAATGTCATTTAAATTAAGCAAAACCAAAATAAGTGAGATGTTTTGTTTTAATGAATCCAAGAACAAATCATAAAGGCCAAATTAATTAAAACAACCAATTTAATAACCAAATTAACTAAACTAATTAACTAATTTAAACCAAACTGGAGTAGACTATATTAGACTAAATTTGAGACAAAGTTTAGTTCAAATTACTGTAGTTAGTTTAGTCAATTTGGTCATTAATTTGGCCGTTTTTAGTAAATTGGCGTTTATGAATTGTTCTTCGACTCATTAAAACAAAACATCTTACTTATTTCGTGTTTTGCTTAATTTAAATGACATTATATGTTGTATGTTAGTTTAATTCTGACATCTAATCGCATCTAGTCTAGTCTAGTTCTTACATCTAATTTAGTCAAATTTAATCTAATCTAGTTTAGTTTAAATTAGTTACTTAACTACTTACTAAACTTACATCTAATTTAGTCTAGTCTTGTTTAGTTTGAATTAGTTACTTAACTACTTATTAAACTTACATCTAATTAAGTCTAGTCTAGATTAGACCTGACAAAACTAATAAGACTTGACTGGACTAGACCAGACTTGACTAGGCTAAACTAGACTAAATACGGCCTTCCTCTAGGTTTGTAATGCTTAACTTGATTCAAATAACACTAAGATGCCCTGAGAAACACAAATTAAGCAAAATACAAAATAAGTAAAATATTTTGTTTTAAACTTACATCTAATTTAGTCTAGTCTAGATTAGACTAGATTAGAATAATAAGACTAGACTAAACTAAGCAGGACTAGACCAGAATAGGCTAGTTTAATCAAAACTAGACTAAATTAGATGTAAGTTTAAAACAAAACATCTTATTTAATTAGATGTAAGTTTAAAACAAATTAGATGAAACAAACTAGACAAATTTGAAGACTACATTAGATGTAAGTTTAAAACAAAACATCTTACTTATTTTGTGGTTTGCTTAATTTGTGTTTCTTAGGGCATCTTAGTGTTATTTGAATTAAGTTAAGCATTACAAACTTAGAGGAAGGCCTTATTTAGTTCAGTCTAGTCTAGTCTAGTCTGGTCTAGTCCAGTCCAGTCTTATTAGTCCGGTCTAGTCTAATCTAGACTAGACTAAATTAGATGTAAGTTTAATAAATACTTAAGTAACTAATTTAAACTAAACAAGATTAGACTAGACTAGACTAAATTAGATGTAAGATCTAGACTAAACTAGATTCAATTAGATGTCAAAACAAAACTAACATACAACATATAATGTCATTCAAATTAAGCAAAACACAAAATAAGTAAGATGTTTTGTTTTGATGACTCGAAGAGCAAATCATAAAGGCCAAATTACTTAAAACGGCCAAATTAATGGCCAAATTACCTAAACCAACTAAAGTAAATTGAATTAAACTTTGTCTCCAATTTAGTCTAATCTAGTCTACTTTAGTTTGGTCTAAATTAGTTTAGTTAGTTTAGTTAATTTGGCCATTAATTTGGCCATTTTATTTAATTTGGCCTTTATGATTTGTTCTTAGATTCATTAAAACAAAACCACTTACTTATTTTTTGTTTTGCTTAATTTAAATGACATTATGTGTTGTATTTTAGTTTAGTTCTTACATCGTAATTAGTTTAGTTAGTTTAGTTAATTTGGCCATTAATTTGGCCATTTTAATTAATTTGGTTAGTTTCTAGATTCATAAAAACAAACGTTCGTTAAGGTTAGTTCCTAGATTCATAAAAACAAACCATTTTACTTATTTTGTGTTTTGCTTAATTTAAATGACATTATGTGTTGTATGTTAGCTTAGTTCTTACATCTAATCTAGTCTTGTCTATTCTACTTACATTTAATTTTGTCTAGTCTAGTCAAATCTAGTTTAGTTTAAATTAGTTTAATTAGTTTATTTAAGTTACTCAATTATTTGGCGAAATTAGTTAATTTGGTTAGTTTAGTTTTTAGATTCATTAAAACAAAACATCTTACTTATTTTGTGTTTTGCTTAATTTATGTTTCTCAAGGCATCTTAGTGTTATTTGAATCAAGTTAAGTGTTACAAATTTAAAGGAAGGCTTTGTTTAGTCTAATCTAGTCTAGTTTAGTCTAGTTTTATTAGTCTAGTCTAGTCAAATCTAGACAAAACTAAATTAGTTGTAAGTTTAATACAAAACATCTTATTTAATTAAATTTAAGTTTGAAACAAATTAAATAAAACAAATTAGACAAATTAGAAGACTAAACTAGATGTAAGTTCAAAACAAAACATCTTACTTATTTTGTGTTTTGCCTTATTTCTGTTTCTTAGGGCATCTTAGTGTTATTTAAATCATGTTAAGCATTACAAACCAAGAGAAAGGCCTTATTTAGGCTAGTTTAGTCTAGTCTAGTCTTGTCTAGTCTAGTCCAGTCTCATTAGTCTTGTCTAGTCTAATCTAGACTAAAGTAGATGTAAATTTAGTAAGTAGTTAAGTAACTAATTTAAACTAAACTAGATTTGACTTGACTAGACTAAATTGGATGTAGGAACTGAACTAAATTAGACTAGATTAGATGTAAGAACTAAACTAACATACAACACATAGTGTCATTTAAATTAAGCAAAACACAAAATAAGCAAGATATTTTGTTTTAATGAATCTAAGAAGTAAACTAACCAAATTAACTAAAATGTCAAACTTAATGGCCAAATTAACTGAACTAACTAAACTAATTTTGAACTAAACTAGATTAGACTAGACTACACAAAATTAGAGACCAAATTTAGTTTAAATTAGTTTAGTTAGTTTAGTTAATTTGGCCATCATTTTGGCCATTTTAGTTAATTTGGCTTTTATGAAGTGTTCTTTGATTGATTGAAACAAACCATTTTACTTATTTTGTGTTTTGCTTAAATTGTGTTTCTCCGGGCAACTTAGTGTTATTTGAATCAGGTTAAGCATTACAAACCTAAAGTAAAGCCTTATTTAGTTTAGTCTAATTTAGTCTAGTCTAGTCTAATATAGTGTAGTCTAGTCCTATTAATCTAGAATAGACTAAATTAGATGTAAGTTTAAAACAAATATCTTACTTAATTAGATGTAAGTTTAAAACAAATTAGATGAAACAAACTAGACAAATTTGAAGACTACATTAGATGTAAGTTTAAAACAAAACATCTTACTTATTTTGTATTTTGCTTAAATTGTGTTTCTCAGGGTATCTTAGTGTTATTTGAATCAAGTTAAGCATTACAAACTTAGAGGAAGGCCTTATTTAGTCTATTTTAGTCTAGTCTAGTCTGGTCTAGTCTAGTCCAATCTTTATAGTCCTGTCTAGTCTAATCTAGACTAGACTTAATTAGATGTAAATTTAGTAAGTAGTTAAATAACTAATTTATACTAAACAAGGTTAAACTACACTAGACTAAATTAGATGTAAGATCTAGACTAGACTAGATTCGATTAGATGTCAGAACTAAACTAACATACAACATATCATGTCATTTAAATTAAGCAAAACACAAAAGAAATAAGATGTTTTGTTTTAATGAATTTAAGAACAATTCATAAAGGCCAAATTACTTGAAACGGCCAAATTAATGGCCAAATTACCTAAACTAACTAAAGTAATTTGAACTAAACTTTGTCTCAAATTTAGTCCAATCTAATGTACTCTTGTTTGGTTTCAATTAGTTTAGTTTGTTTAGGTAATTTGGCCATTAATTTGGCCATTTTCGTTAATTTGGCCTTTATGATTTGTTCTTAGATTCATTAAAACAAAACATCTTACTTATTTGATGTTTTGCTTAATTTAAATGACATTATGTGTTGTATGTTACTTTAGTTCTTACATCGTAATTAGTTTAGTTAGTTTAGTTAATTTGGCCATTAACTTGGCCATTTTAGTTAATTTTGTTAATTTAGTTTGTACATTCATAAAAAAAACTATTTTACTTATTTTGTGATTTGCTTAATTTAAATTACATTATGTGTTGTATGTTAGTTTAGTTCTTACATCTAATCCAGTCTTGTCTAGTCTAGTTCTTACATCTAATTTTGTCTAGTCTAGTCAAATTTAGTTTAGTTTAAATTAGTTTAATTAGTTTATTTAATTTACCCAATTATTTGGCGGAATTAGTTAATTTGGTTAGTTTAGTTCTTAGATTCATTAAAACAAAACATCTTACTTATTTTGTGTTTTCCTTAATTTACCTTTCTCAAAGCATCTTAGTGTTATTTCAATCAAATTAAGCGTTACAATCCTAAAGGAAGGCTTTGTTTAGTCTAATCTAGTCTAGTTTAGTCTAGTTTTATTAGTCTAGTCTAGTCAAATCTAGACAAAACTAAATTAGTTGTAAGTTTGAAACAAAACATCTTATTTAATTAAATTTAAGTTTAAAACAAATTAGATGAAACAAATCAGACAAATTAAAAGACTAAACTAGATGTCAGTTAAAAACAAAACGTCTTCCTTATGTTGTGTTTTGCTTTATTTGTGTTTCTTAGGGCATCCTGGTGTTATTTAAATTAAGTTAAGCATTACAAACCTAAAGGAAGGCCTTATTTAGTGTAGTTTAGTTTAGTCTAGTCTTGTCTAGTCTAGTCCAGTCTTATTAGTCTTTTCTAGTCCAATCTAGACTAAAGTAGATGTAAAGTTAGTAAGTAGTTAAGTAACTAATTTAAACTAAACTAGATTAAACTAGACTAGACTAAATTAGATGTAAGAACTGCACTAAACTAGACTAGATTAGATGTAATAACTAAACTAAGATACAAGACCTAATGTCATTTAAATTAAACAAAACACAAAATAAGTAAGATGTTTTGTTTTAATGAATCTAAGAAGTAAACTAACCAAATTAACTAAAATGGCCAAAGTAATAGTCAAATTAACTAATATAACTAAACTAATTTTAAACTAAACTAATAGTCAAATTAACTAATATAACTAAACTAATTTTAAACTAAACTAAAATAGATTAGACTAGATTGGACTAAATTAGATGTAACAGCTAAACTAGACTAAACTAGATTAGATGCAGAAACTAAACTAATATACAACACATAATGTCATTCAAATTAAGCAAAACACAAAATAAGTAATATGTTTTGTTTTAATAAATTTAAGAAAAATTCATTAAGGCCAAATTACTTAAAACGGCCAAATTAATGACCAAATTAACTAAATTTAACTAAAGAAATTTGAACTAAACTTTGTCTCAAATTTAGTCTAATCTAGTCTACTCTAGTTTGGTTTAAATTAATTTAGTTAGTTTAGTTAATTTGGCCATTAATTTGGCCATTTTAGTTAAGTTGGCCTTTATGATTTGTTCTTAGATTCATTAAAACAAAACCACTTACTTATTTTGTGTTTTGCTTAATTTAAATGACATTATGTGTTGTATGTTAGTTTAATTCTTATATCTAAACTTGTCTAGTTTAGTCCAGTTTTTACATCTACTTTAATGTAGTCTAGTCTAATCTAGTTTAGTTTAAATTAGTTACTTAACTACTTACTAAACTTACATCTAATTTAGTCTAGTCTAGATTAGACTAGACAAGACTAATAAAACTAGACTAGACTAAGCTAGACTAGACAAGACTAGACTAGACTAAATAAGGCTTTCCTCTAGGTTTGCAATGCTCAACTTGATTCAAATAACAGTACAATGCTTTGATAAACACCATTTAAGCAAAACTCAAAATAAGTAAAATGTTTTGTTTAAAACTTACATCGAATTTAGTTTTCTAATTTGTCTAATTTGTTTCATCTAATTTGTTTAAAACTTACATCTAATTAAGTAAGATGTTTTGTTTTAAACTTACATTTAGATTAGTCTGTTTTAGATTAGACTAGACTAAACTAATAAGACTAGACTAAATAAGGCCTTCTTCTAAGTTTGTAGTGCTTTACTTCATTCAAATAACACTAAGATGCTTTGAGAAACACAAATTAAGCAAAACACAAAATAAGTAACAAGTTTTGTTTTAATGAATCAAAGAACACTTCATAAAAGCCAAATTAACTAAAATGGCCAAATAATGGCCAAATTAACTAAACTAATTAAATTACTTTAAATTAAACTTAGTCTCTAATTTAATCTAGTTTAGTCTAATTTGGTTTAGTTTAAATTAGTTTAGTTAGTTGAATTAATTTGGCCATTAATTTGGACATTTTAGTTAATTTGGTTAGTTTAGTTCTTAGATTAATTAAAGCAAAACATCTTACTGGTTTTGTGTTTTGCTTAATTTGTGCTTCTCAGAACATCTTAGCGTAATTTGAATCAAGTTTAGCATTATAAACCGAGAGAAAGGTTTTATTTAGTTTAGTCTTGTTTAGTCTAGTCTAGTGTAGTCTAATCTAATCCAGTTTTATTAGTCTAATCCAGTCTAATTTAGACTAGACTAAAGTAGATTTAAATTTAGTAAGTAGTTAAGTAACTAACTTAAATTAAGCTAGATTAGATTAGATTAAACTAAATTAGATGAAATAACTGGACTGAACTAGACTAGATTAGATGTAAGAACTCAACTAACATAGAACACATAATGTCATTTGAATCTAAGAACTAAACTCACCAAATTAACTAAAATGTCCAAATTAATGGCCAAATTAACTCAACTAAATAAACTAATTTAAACTAAACTAGATTAGACTAGACTAGATTAAATTAGAGACTAAGTTTAATTTAAAGTAATTTAGTGAGTTTAGTTAATTTGACCATTAACCCAGCCTCTAAGGTTGTTCAAATCAGAGCAGCCTTGGTGCCGGTCCCAAGCCCGGATAAATGGGGAGGGTTGCGACAGGAAGGGCATCCGGCGTAAAACACAGCCAAATATTTTTCAATGCGCATTGTAAAATCTAACTTCATACCGGATCGGTCGAGGCCCGGGAAAACAACGACCGTTACCAGTGACTGGGCACCAAGGGTTACTGGTGGACATGCTACTTGGATGCAAAGAAGAGGTGGAAAGCAGCGGAGAAGAAGGAAGGAGAGAAATGGAGGAAGAAAGCTAAGAAGATCAAGCTGAGTGTTGCTACATTAAATGTTGTAACCATGACTGGTAAAGGAAGAGAAGTGGCGGATCTTATGGAACGAAGAGGGGTGGACATACTGTGTGTGCAGGAAACTCGCTGGAAGGGGGAGACAGCAAGATGCATAGGTGGAGGATATAAAATGTGGTACTGTGGAAGTGGAAACAAAAAGAATGGTTTAGGAATCATATTGAAAAAGGAGCATGTGGACAGGGTAGTGGAATTATGGAGGGTATCAGAAAGGATAATATGCTTGAAGATGGAGCTTGATGGTGTTATGTTGAATGTCATCAGTGCATATGCGCCACAGGTGGGGTGCATACGTGAAGAAAAGGAAACATTCTGGCTGGACCTAGATGAGACAGTGGAAAAGATACCAAGGAATGAAAGAATTGTGGTGGGAGCAGACATGAATGGGCACGTAGGAGAAGGGAATAATGGTGATGAAGAATGCATGGGCAGACACGGATTAGGGAAAAGAAATAATGAAGGACAAGCAGTGGTGGATTTTGCTAAGAGAAGGGAACTAGCAATCACCAACACATATTTTGTAAAGAAACCGGCACATAGAGTCACTTACAGCAGTGGCGGAAGCAGTTCGCAGGTGGATTATATCATGGTGAGAAGACAAAGAATCAAGGAGGTGGTGGATACAAAAGTTGTTGTAGGTGAAAGTGTAGCAAAACAGCACAGAATAGTGGTCAGTGCGATAATCATCCGGACAAAGTGGAGGAAAGCACCAAAATTAGTGAAGAGAATAAAATGGTGGAAATTAAGGGACTCGAAAGTGAACAGTAAATTCAAAATGGATGTGATTGAAAGCGGAATACTTAGTGGACAGGAAGACTGGCAAACGTTAGCCGAAATGATACGGAGCATTGCCAGAAAAGAACTGGGTGAAACATCAGGAAAAGTTAGCACGGCAGGTAGACAGGAAACGTGGTGGTGGAACCAGGAAGTACAAGAGAAGCTAAAGGATAAGAAAAAAGCTAAAAAGGCATGGGATACCATCAGAGATGATGCAAGCAAGTTGGCCTATAAAACTGCAATAAAGCAAGCTAAGAGAGAAGTGGCAAAGACAAGAAACAAGGCATATGAGGAACTGTACAAAAAACTGGAAACAAAGGAGGGGGAAAATGAGGTGTTCAAAATAGCAAAGCAGAAAAACAGACAAAGCAAGGATAATCAACAAGTAAGAGTAATCAAGAGTAAAACTGGGGAGATTCTGATGGAAGAAGAGAAAGTGAAACAGAGATGGAAGGAGTATTTCGACAACTTACTCAACCATGAAAACCCTAGAGAAAGAAGAGAAACGAGAACAGGAGAGAGAAAGGGACGTGAAAGATACTCTGGAGAAGAAGTCAGGACTGGGTTGAGGAGGATGAAGAAGGGAAAGGCTCAAGGACCTGATGACATACCAGTGGAAGCATGGATTGCTCTAGGCAATAAAGGTGTGGAGTTTTTATGAAGTTTTTCAACAGACTCTTGCGAGGAGAGAAGATGCCAGATGAATGGAGGAGGAGCGTGCTTGTACCTTTGTACAAAGGTAAAGGAGACATCAAAGAATGTGGAAACTACCGGGGGATCAAGTTGATGAGACACACTATGAAATTGTGGGAGAGGATAATAGAAGCAAAAATAAGGAAGGAGGTGACAATTGCTGAGCAACAATTTGGGTTCACGCCAGGAAGAAGTACCACCGATGCAATCTTTTGTCTAAGGATGCTGTTGGAAAAATGGACTGAAGGGCAGAAGGCAGTGCACTGTGCCTTTATTGACCTGGAGAAAGCATACGACAGGGTACCCAGAGAGGAATTGTGGGAATGCTTGCGGTTAGCCGAAACATCAGAGTGCTACATAAGGATTATCCAGGATATGTACGACGGAGCAACAACAACTGTGAGAAGTGCAGCAGGATTGACTGAAGAATTTAAGAATTTAAAGCAGGATTGACTGAAGAATTTAAGGAATTTAAGGTACTCCACCAAGGTTCAGCACTCAGCCCATTTTTTTTTGTCATCATTATGGACAGGCTGACGGAGGACATCAGGAAAGACGCACCATGGGATATGCTGTTTGCAGATGACATAGTTCTGTGTAGACAAAATCATAGGGAGCTAGAGGAGGACCTCGAGATTTGGAGAAATGCACTGGAGAGAAGAGGCCTGAAAGTGAGCCGGAGCAAGACAGAATATTTGAGGGTTGGGGGTGTGGATGATGGAGAAGAGTTGAAGTTGCAAGAAGAAGTAAAGAAAGCCAAAAACTTCAAATACTACCTGGGGTCAACAGTTAGTAATGATGGAAGATGTGAAGAAGAAGTAACGAGAAGGATCCAAGCAGGATGGATGAGTTGAAGGAAGGTATCTGGAGTTCAGTGCAACAGGAAGTTATCAGCAAAGGTTAAGGGTAAAATATACAAGAGTGTTGTTAAACCAGTCATGCTTTATGGAATGGAAACGGTGGCAGTGACTGAACGACAAATGGGAAAAATGGAAGTTGCAGAGTTGAAAATGGTGAGATGGGCACTGGGAGTGACAAGAAAGAACAAGATAAGAAACGAATGTGAGAGGGACTGCAAAAATTGTAAAGCTGGAAAATTCTAGTTTAATTTAGTTAGTTTAGTTAGTTAAACACAATGTGTTATTTGATTCTGATTTAGTCTAGTCTAGTCTAATCTAGTTTAGTTTAAATTAGTTTAGTTAGTTTAGTTAATTTGGCCATTAATTTGGCCGTTTTGGTTAATTTGGTTAGTTTAGTTCTTTGGTTCATTAAAACAAAACATCTTACTTATTTTATGTTTTGCTTAATTTAAATGACATTATGTGTTGTGCTGTATGTTAGTTTAGTTCTTATATCTAATTTAGTTTAGTTAGTTTAGTCTGATCAATGTGTTATTTGATACAATGTGTTATTTGATTCTGATTTAGTCTTGCGTAGTATAATTCAGTTTAGTTTAAATTAGTTTAATTGGTTTAGTTAATTTGGCAATTAATTTGGCCATTTTAGTTAATTTGGTTAGTTTAGTTCTTTGATTCATAGAAACAAAACATCTTACTTATTTTGTGTTTTGCTTAATTTTTGTTTCTCAGGGCTCTTAGTGTTATTTGAATCAAGTTAAGCATTACAAACCTAGAGGAAGGTTTTATTTGATCTATGTTAAACAAAATTAATCGTCGTTTTGTGTTTCTCAACGCACGTTAAGCAAAACGCAAGTACCGCATTGTATCTTTTAAATTAGACTAATTAACACGTAGATTAACACGTAAAACAAATAAAACACAATGTGTTATTTGATTTTGATTTAGTTTAGTTTAGTCTAATCTAGCCTAGTTGAAATTAGTTTAGTTAATTGATTTAGTTTCGCCATTTATTTGGCGATCTCAGTTAATTTGGTTAGTTTAGTTCTTAGATTCATTCAAACAAAACATCTTATTTTGTGTTTTGCTTAATTTGCGTTTCTCAGGGCATCTTAGTGTTATTTGATTCAAGTTTAGAATTACACACCTAGAGGAAGGCCTTGTTTGGTTTAGTTTAGTCTAGTCTAGTCTAGTCTAGTTTAGTCTAGTTTAATTAGTTTAGTTTAGTCTAATCTAGATTAAACGAAATTAGATCTTAGTTTAAAACAAATTAGAAGACTAAATTAAATGTAAGTTTAAAACAAAACATTTTACTTATTTTGTGTTTTGCTTAATTTGTGTTTCTCAGGGCATCTTAGCGTTATTTGAATCAAGTTAAGCATTACAAACTTAGAGGAAGGTTTTATTTAGTCTAGACTAATCTAAATAAGTAAAATGTTTTGTTTTAAACTTACATTTAATTTAGTCTTCTAATTTGTTTAATTTGTTTCATCTAATTTGTTTTAAACTTACATCTAATTAAGTAAGATGTTTCGTTTTAAACTTATATCTAATTTCGTTTAGTCTAAATTAGACTAGACTAAAGTAATAAAACTAAACTAAACTAGATTAGACTAGACTAGACTAATCTAGACTAAACAAGGCCTTCCTTTAGGTTTGTAATGCTTAACTTGATTCAAATAACACTAAGATGCCCTGAGAAACACAAATTAAGCAAAACAAAAAAATAAGATGTTTTGTTTGAATAAATCTAAAAACTAAACTTACCAAATTAACTGAGCTCGCCAAATAAATGGCGAAACTAATTAAATTAACTAAACTAGTTTCAACTAGGCTAGATTAGACTAGACTAAACTAAATCAAAATCAAATAACACATTGTGTTCTATTTGTTTTGCATGTTACATTATTTAAAAGATACAATGCGGTACTTGCGTTTTGCTTAACATGCGTTGAGAAGCACGAAACGACGATTAATTTTGTTTAACATAGATCAAATAAGGCCTTCCTTTAGGTTTGTAATGCTTAATTTGATTCAAATAAGAGTAAGATGCCATGAGAAACACAAGTTAAGAAAACATAAAATAAGTAAGATGTTTTGTTTTAATGAATAAAACAATTAAATTAACCAAATTAATTAAAATGGCCAAATTAATAGCCAAATTAACTAAACTAATTTAAACTAAACTAGATTAGATTAGACTAGACTAAATCAGAATCAAATAACACATTGTGTTTAACTAACTAAACTAACTAAATTAAACTAGAATTAGTCTAGACTAGACAAAATCAGAATCAAATAACAGATTTTTTTATTGTCGCATGATTAGAAGCTACATTGGAGTATTTGCGTTTTGCTTAACATGCGTTGAGAAACACAAAACGCAAAATTAATTTTGTTTAACATAGATCAAATAAGGCTTTCTTCCAAATTTGTAATGCTTAACTTCATTGAAATAAAACTAAGATGCCCTGAGAAACACAAATTAAGCAAAATACAAAATAAGTAAAATGTTTTGTTTTAAACTTACATCTAATTTAGTCTAGTCTAGATTAGACTAGATAAGACTAATAGGACTAGACTAAACTAAACAAGACTAGACCAGACTAGGTTAGTCTAATCTAGAATAGACTAAATTAGATGTAAGTTTAAAACACAACATTTTACTTATTTTGTGTTTTGCTTAAGTTTTGTTTCTCAGGGCATCTTAGTGTTATCTGAATCAAGTTAAGCATTATAAACCTAGAAGAAGACCTTATTTAGTCTAGTCTAATCTAGTCTAGTCTTGTTTAATCCAGTCCAGTCTTATTGGTCCTGTCTAGTCTAATCAAGACTAAACTAAATTGGATGTAAATTTAGTAAGTAGTTAAGTAACTAATTTAAACTAAACAAGATTAGACTAGACTAGACTAAATTAGTAAGATCTATAAGAGTAAGATCTAGACTAGACTAGATTCGATTAGATGTCAGAACTAAACTAACATACAACATATAACGTCATTTAATTTAAGTAAAACACAAAATAAATAATATGTTTTGTTTTAATGATTCAATGAACAATTCATAAAGGCCATATTACTTAAAACGGCCAAATTAATGGCCAAATTAACTAAACTAACTAAAGTAATTTGAACTGAACTTTGTCTCATATTTAGTGTAATCTTGTCTACTCTAGTTTGGTTTAAATTAATTTAGTTAGTTTAGTTACTTTGGCCATTAATTTGGCCATTTTAGTTAATTTGGCCTTTATGATTTGTTCTTAGATTCATTAAAACAAAACATCTTACTTACATCGAATTTAATTTTCTAATTTGTCTAATTTGTTTCATCTAATTTTTTTAAACTTACATCTAACTAAGTAAGATGTTTTGTTTTAAACTTACATTTAGATTAGTCTATTCTAGATTACATTAGACTAAACTAATAAGACTAGACTAGGCTAGACTAGATTAGACCAGACTAGACTAGACTAGATTAGACTAAATAAGGTCTTCCTCTAAGTTTGTAGTGCTTAACTTGATTCAAATAACACTAAGATGCCCTGAGAAACACAAATTAAGCAAAACACAAAATAAGTAACAAGTTTTGTTTTAATGAATCAAAGAACACTTCATAAAGGCCAAATTAACTAAACTAACTAAACTACTATAAATTAAACTTAGTTTTTAATTTAATCTAGTCTAGTCTAATCTAGTTTAGTTTAAATTAGTTTAGTTAGTTGAGTTAATTTGGACATTAATTTGGACATTTTAGTTAAGTTGGTTAGTTTAATTCTTAGATTCATTGAAACAAAACATTTCATTTATTTTGTGTTTTGCTTAATATAAATAACATTATGTGTTGTATTTTAGTTAAGTTCTACATCTAATCTAGTCTAGTTTAGTCCAGTTATTACATCTAGTTTAGTTTAATCTAGTCTAATCCAGTTTAATTTACTTAGTTACTTAACTACTAACTGAACTTAAATCTAATTTAGTTTAGTCTAGATTAGACTAAACTAGACTAATAAGCTGGACTAGATTAGACTAGACTAGACTAGACTAAACTAAACTAAACTAAATAAAGCCTTCCTCTAGGTTTGTAATGCTTAACTTGATTCAAATAACGCTAAGATGCCCTGAGAAACACAAATTAAGCAAAACACAAAATAAGTAAAATGTTTTGTTTTAAACTTACATTTAAATTAGTCTTCTAATTTGTTTAATTTGTTTCATCTAATTTGTTTTAAACTTACATTTAATTAAATAAGATGTTTTGTTTTAAACTTATATCTAATTTTGTTTAGTCAAGATTAGACTAGACTAAACTAATAAAACTAGACTAAATTAGACTAGACTAGACTACACTAAACTAAACTAAACAAGGCCTTCCTCTAGGTTTGTAATGCTTAACTTGATTCAAATACCATTAAGATGCTTTGAGAAACAGAAATTAAGCAAAAGACAAAATAAGTAAGATGTTTTGTTTGAATGAATCTAAGAACTAAACTAACCAAATTAACTGAGATCGCCAAATAAATGGCGAAACTAAATAAACTAACTAAACTAATTTCAACTAGACAAGACTAGACTAGACTAAACTAGACTAAATTAGGCCTTCCTCTAGGTTTGTAATGCTGAACTTGATTCAAATAACACTAAGATGCCCTGAGAAACACAAATTATGCAAAACACAAAATATGTAAGATGATTTGTTTTAAACTTACATCTAATGTAGTCTTCTAATTTGTCTAGTTTGTTTCATCTAATTTGTTTTAAACTTACATCTAATTAAGTAAGATGTTTTGTTTTAAACTTACATCTAATTTAGTCTATTCTAGATTACACTAATCTAGTCTGGTCTAGTTGTGTCTAGTTTAGTCTAGTCTTATTAGTCTAATCTAGTCTAATCTAGACTAGACTAAATTAGATGTAAGTTTAAAACAAAACATTTTACTTATTTTGTATTTTGTTTAATTTGTGTTTCTCAGGGCATCTTAGTTTTATTTCAATGAAGTTAAGCATTACAAATTTGAAGGAAAGCCTTATTTGATCTATGTTAAACAAAATTAATTTTGCGTTTTGTGTTTCTCAACGCATGTTAAGCAAAACGCAAATACCCCAATGTAACGTCTAATCCTGCAACACACAAAACAATGTGTTATTTGATTCTGAATTTGTCTAGTCTAGGCTAATTCCAGTTTAATTTAATTAGTTTAGCTAGTTAAACTCAATATGTTATTTGATTCTGATTTAGTCTAGTCTGCTCTACTCTAATTTAGTTTAAATTAATTTAGTTGGTTTAGTTAATTTCACCATTACTTTGGCCATTTTAGTTAATTTGGCCTTTATGATTTATTCTTAGATTCATTCAAACAAAACATCTTACTTATTTTGTGTTTTGCTTAATTTAAATGACATTATGTGTTATATGTTAGTTTAGTTCTTATTTTTAATTTAGTTTAATTAGTTTAGTCTGATCAATGTGTTATTTGATTCTGATTTAGTCTAGTGTAGTCTAATTTAGTTTAGTTTAAATTAGTTTAGTTGGTTTAGTTAATTTGGCCATTAATTTGACCATTTTAGTTAATTTGGTTAGTTTAGTTCTTAGATTCATTCAAACAAAACATCTTACTTATTTTGTGTTTTGCTTAATTTGTGTTTCTCAGGGCATCTTAGTGTTATTTGAATCAAGTTAAGCATTACAAACCTAATAGAAAGCCTTATTTAGTCTAGTCTAGTCTGGTCTAGTCCAGTCCAGTCTTATTATTGCTGTCTAGTCTAATCTAGACTAGACTAAATTAGATGTAAGTTTAGTAAGTAGTTAAGTAACTAATTTAAATTAAACAAGATTAGACTAGACTAGACTAAATTAGATGTATAAACTAGACTAGACTTGATTCGATTAGATGTAAGACCTAAACTAACATACAACACATAATATCATTTAAATTAAGCAAAACGCAAATTAAGTAAAATATTTTGTTTCAATGAATTTAAGAGCAATTCATAAAGGCCAAATTACTTAAAACGGCAAATTAATGGCCAAATTACCTAAACTAACTAAAATAATTTGAAGTAAACTTTGTCTCAAATTTAGTCTAATCTCGTCTAATCTAGTTTGGTTTATATTACTTTAATTAGTTTAATTAAATTGGCCATTAACCCAGCCTTTAAGAACAACTAAACTAGACTAGATTTGATTAGATGTAAGAACAAAACTAACATTCAACACATAATGTCATTTAAATTAAGCAAAACACAAAATAAGTAAGATGTTTTGTTTTAATAAATTTAAGAACAATTCATAAAGGCCAAATTATTTAAAACGGCCAAATTAATGGCCAAATTAACTAAACTAACTAAAGTAATTTAAACCAAACTAAAGTAGACTAGATTAGATTAAATTTGAGACAAAGTTTAGTTCAAATTACTTTAGTTAGTTTAGTTAATTTAACCATTAATTTGGCCGTTTTAAGTAAGACATTACTTTGGCCGTTTTAACTAATAAGACTAGACTAAGCTAGACTAGACTAGACTAGACTAGACTAGACTAATCTAGACTAAACAAGGCCTTCCTTTAAGTTTGTAGTGCTTAACTTGATTCAAATAACACTAACATGCCCTGAGAAACAGAAATTAAGCAAAACACAAAATAAGTAACAAGTTTTGTTTTAATGAATCAAAGAACACTTCATAAAGGCTAAATTAACTAAAATGGCCAAATTAATGGCCAAATTAACTAAACTAACTAAACTACTTTAAATTAAACTTAGTCTCTAATTTAATCTAGTCTAGTCTAATCTAGTTTAGTTTAAATTAGTTTAGTTAGTTGAGTTATTTTGGCCATTAATTTGGACAATTTAATTAATTTGGTTAGTTTAGTTCTTAGATTCATTGAAACAAAACATTTTATTTATTTTGTGATTTGCTGAATTTAACTGACATGATGAATTGTATGTTAGTTAAGTTCTTACATCTAATTCAGTCTATTTTAGTCCAGTTATTACATCTAATTTAGTCTAATCTAGTGTAATCTAGTTTAGTTCAACTTAGTTACTTAACTACTTACTAAACTTATATCTAATCTAGTCTAGTCTAATCTAGATTAGACTAATAAGACTGGACTAGATTAGACTAGACTAGACTAGACTAAACTGGACTAGACTAAATAAAGTTTTCATCTAGGTTTGTAATGCTTAACTTGATTCAAATAACGCTAAGATGCCCTGAGAAACACAAATTAAGCAAAACACAAAATAAGTAAAATGTTTTGTTTTAAGCTTACATTTAATTTAGTCTTCTAATTTGTTTAATTTGTTTCATCTAATTTGTTTTAAACTTATATCTAATTAAGTAAGATATTTTGTTTTAAACTTAAATTTAGATTAGTCTATTCTAGATTAGACTAGACTAAACTAATGACTAGACTAGGCTAGACTTGACTAGACTAGACTAGACTAGACTAGACTAGACTAAATAAAGCCTTCCTCTAAGTTTGTAGTGCTTAACTTGATTCAAATAACACTAAGATGCCCTGAGAAACACAAATTAAGCAAAACACAAAATAAGTAAGATGTTTTGTTTGAATGAATCTAAGAACTAAACTAACCAAATTAACTGAGATCGCCAAATAAATGGCGAAACTAAATAAACTAACTAAACTAATTTCAACTAGGCTAGATTAAACTAGACTAAACTAAATCAAAATGAAATAACACATTGTGTTTTATTTGTTTTGCATTTTACATGATTTTAAATATACAATGAGGTATTTGCATTTTGCTTAACGTGCGTTGAGAAACACAAAACGACGATTAATTTTGTTTAACATAGATCAAATAAGGCCTTCCTCTAAGTTTGTAATGCTTAACTTGATTCAAATAACACTAAGATGCCCTGAGAAACACAAATTAAGCAAAACAGAAAATAAGATGTTTTGTTTTAATGAATCTAAGAACTAAACTAACAAATTAACTAAAATGGCCAAATTAATGGCCAAATTAACTAAACCAACTAAACTAATTTAAACTAAACTAAATTAGATTACACTAGACAAAATCAGAATCAAATAACAGATTGATCAGACTAAACTAACTAAACTAAATTAGATATAAGAACTAAACTAACATAAAACACATAATGTCATTTAAATTAAGCAAAACAGAAAATATGTAAAATGTTTCGTTTTAATGAATTTAAGAACAATTCATAAAGGACAAATTACTTAAAACGGCCAAATTAATGGCCAAATTACTTGAACTAACTAAAGTAATTTGAATTAAACTTTGTCTCAAATTTAGTCTAATCTCGTCTAATCTAGTTTGGTTTAAATTAGTTTAGTTAGTTTAGTTAATTTGGCCATTATTTTGGCCATTTTATTTAATTTGGCCTTTATGATTTGTTCTTAGATTCATTAAAACAAAACATTTTACTTATTTTGTGTTTTGCTTAATTTAAATGACATTATGTGTTGTATGTTAGTTTAGTTCTTACATCTAAACTTGTATAGTCTAGTCTAGTTTTTACAATTTATTTAGTCTAGTTTAGTCTAATTTAGTTTAGTTTAAATTAGTTACTTAACTACTTACTAAACTTACATCTATTTTAGTCTAGTCTAGATTATACTAGACAAGACTAATAAAACTAGACTAGACTAAGCTAGACTAGACAAGACATGACTTGACTAAATAAGGCCTTTCTCTAGGTTTGTAATGCTTAAGTTCATTCAAATAACACTACAATGCCTTGAAAAACACAATTTAAGCAAAACACAAAATAAGTAAGATGTTTTGTTTAAAACTTACATCGAATTTTGTTTTCTAATTTGTCTAATTTGTTTTATCTAATTTGTTTTAAACTTACATCTAACTAAGTAAGATGTTTTGTTTTAAACTTACATTTAGATTAGTCTATTCTAGATTAGACTAGATTAAACTAATAAGACTAAACTAGGCTAGACTAGACTAGACTAGACTAGACTAGATTAAATAAGGCCTTCCTCTAAGTTTGTACTGCTTAACTTGATTCAAATAACACTAAGATGCTTTGAAAAACACAAATTAAGCAAAACACAAAATAAGTAACAAGTTTTGTTTTAATAAATCAAAGAACACTTCATAAAGGCCAAATTAACTAAAATGGCCAAAATAATGGCCAAATTAACTAAACTAACTAAACTACTTTAAATTAAACTTAGTCTTTAATTTAGTCTAGTCTATTCTAATCAAGTTTAGTTTAAATTAGTTTAGTTAGTTGAGTTAATTTGGCTGTTGTGTCCTTGGGAAAGACACTTTACGGCACTTTCCCCTGCTTGGTGGTCTTGACAAGCAGTTCTAAATTACAGTAATATCTCTACTAAATTACTAGCGGACAGCAATATCTTGGCATCTCCGGAAGCAGGTCGGGGTAATTTCTTACCCTATGTATAGCGCCTCCGTCGCTTTCCTGCGAGTCAGGAGGATAAATATAGAGATAAAAATAAAATAAAAATAAAAAAAAATAAAATAATTTGGACATTAATTTGGACATTTTAGTTAATTTGGTTAGTTTAGTTCTTAGATTCATTGAAACAAAGCATTTTGTTTATTTTGTGTTTTGCTTAATTTAAATGACATTATGTGTTGTATTTTAGTTAAGTTCTTACATCTAATCTAGTCTAGTTTAGTCCAGTTATTACATCTAATTTAGTCTAATCTAGTCTAATCTAGTTTAGTTTAACTTAATTACTTAACTACTTACTAAACTTAAATCGAATTAAACTAAGACTGGACTAGATTAGACTAGTCTAGACTAGACTAAACTAGACTAGACTAAATAAAATCTTCCTCTAGGTTTGTAATGCTTAACTTGATTCAAATAACGCTAAGATGCCCTGAGAAACAGAAATTAAGCAAAACACAAAATAAGTAACAAGTTTTGTTTTAATGAATCAAAGAACACTTCATAAAGGCCAAATTAACTAAAATGGCCAAAATAATGGCCAAATTAACTAAACTAACTAAACTACTTTAAATTAAACTTAGTCTTTAATTTAGTCTAGTCTAGTCTAATCTAGTTTAGTTTAAATTAGTTTAGTTAGTGGAGTTATTTTGGCCATTAATTTGGATATTTTAGTTAATTTGGTTAATTTAGTTGTTAGATTCATTGAAACAAAACATTTTATTTATTTTGTGTTTTGCTGAATTTAAATGACATTATGTGTTGTATGTTAGTTAAGTTCTTACATCTAATCTAGTCTAGTTTAGTCCAGTTATTACATCTAATTTAGTCTAATCTAATCTAATTTAGTTTAGTTTAACTTAGTTACTTAACTACTTACTAAACTTAAATCGAATTAGACTAATAAGACTGGACTAGATTAGACTAGTCTAGACTAGACTAAACTAGACTAAACTAAATAAAACCTTTCTCTAAGTTTGTAATGCTTAACTTGATTGAAATAACGCTAAGATGCCCTGAGAAACACAAATTAAGCAAAACACAAAATAAGTAAAATGTTTTGTTTTAAACTTACATTTAATTTAGTCTTCTAATTAGTTTAATTTGTTTCATCTAATTTGTTTTAAACTTACATTTAATTAAGTAAGATGTTTTGTTTTAAACTTATATCTAATTTTGTTTAGTCTAGATTAGACTAGACTAAACTAATAAAACTAGACTAAACTAGACTAGACTAGACTAGACTAAACTAGACTAAACAAGGCCTTCCTCTAAGTTTGTAGTGCTTAACTTGATTCAAATAACACTAAGATGCCCTGAGAAACACAAATTAAGCAAAACACAAAATAAGTAAGATGTTTTGTTTGAATGAATCTAAGAACTAAACTAACCAAATTAACTGAGATCGCCAAATAAATGGCGAAACTAAATAAACTAACTAAACTAATTTCAACTAGGCTAGATTAAACTAGACTAAATTAAATCAAAATGAAATAACACATTGTGTTTTATTTGTTTTGCATTTTACATGATTTAAAAGATACAATGTGGTACTTGCGTTTTGCTTAACATGCGTTGAGAAACACAAAACGACGATTAATTTTGTTTAACATCGATCAAATAAGGCCTTCCTCTAGGTTTGTAATGCTTAACTTGATTCAAATAACACTAAGATGCCCTGAGAAACTCATTGATATTAAGCAAATGTCATTGATATTAAGCAAAACACAAAATAAATAAAATGTTTTGTTTTAATGAATCTAAAAACTAAACTAACCAAATTAATTAAAATGGTCAAATTAATTGCCAAATTAACTAAACCAATTAAACTAATTTAAACTAAACTAAATTAGACTGCACTAGACTAAATCAAAATCAAATAACACATTGTATCAAATAACACATTGATAAGACTAAACTAACTAAACTAAATTAGATATAAGAACTAAACTAACATACAACACATGATGTCATTTAAGTTAAGTAAAACACAAAATAAGTATGATGTTTTGTTTTAATGAATCAAAGAACTAAACTAACCAAATTAACTAAAACGGCCAAATTAATAGCCAAATTAACTAAACTAATTAAACTAATTTAAACTAAACTAGATTAGACTAGACTAGACTAAATCAGAATCAAATAACACATTGTGTTTAACTAACTAAACTAACTAAATTAAACTAGAATTAGCCTAAACAGAGAAAATCAGAATCAAATAACACAATGTTTTGTGTGTTGCATGATTAGAAGCTACATTGGGGTATTTGCGTTTTGCTTAACATGCGTTGAGAAACACAAAACGCGAAATTAATTTTGTTTAACATAGATCAAATAAGGCCTTGCTTCAAATTTGTAATGCTTAATTTCATTGAAATAAAACTAAGATGCCCTGAGAAACACAAATTAAGCAAAATACAAAATAAGTAAAATGTTTTGTTTTAAACTTACATCTAATTTAGTCTAGTCTAGATTAGACTAGATTAGACTAATAAGACTAGACTAAACTAGACAAGACTAGACTAGACTAGACTAGTCTAATCTAGACTAGACTAAATTAGATGTAAGTTTAAAACAAAACATCTTATTTAATTAGATGTAAGTTTAAAACAAATTATTAAAGAATTAAAGAACATTTTGTTTTAATTAATCGAAGCATGTTCATTAAACGCAATGTGTTATTTGAATCAAATTAAGCAGTGTAAATCTAGAGCAATGATTTATTTGATCTATTTTAAACAAAATACAACTAGCGTTTTGTGTTTTACAACGCATGTTAAGCAAAATGCAAATACCACAATGTATCTTTTAAATCATGTAACACACAAACAATTAACGCACATTCTGTTTAAATCAATGTAAGCATAGTGCATTAAGCTCATTGTGTTATTTGAATCAAATTAAGCAGTGCAAACCTAGAGTAATGCTTTACTTAACTATAGTAAGCACAACTCCCATAGCAGTTTGTGTTTTTCAACGTATGTTAAGCAAAACGCAAATGGCGCAATGTACTGTATTTTTAAATAATGTAATACACAAGACAATTAAAGCACCTTTTGTTTTACTGAATGTAAGCATAGTGCATTAAGTGGAATGTGTTATTTGAGTCAAATTAAGCAGTGCATAACTAGCGCACTGCTTTATTTGAACTCTGTTAAACAAACACTAGCCTTTTGTGTTTTTCAACGCATGTTAAACAAAATGCAAATAACGCAACGTAGCTTTTAAATCATGTAACACACAAAACTTTTAATGCATTTTTCTTTAATCAATCTAAGCATAGTGCAATAAGTGCATTCTGTTATTTAAATCAAGTTAAGCACTGCAAACCTAGCGCAATGCTTTCTTTGAACTATGTTTAACATAGTTTTGTGTTTCTCAATGCATGTTAAGCAAAACACAAATAACTCAATTGATCTCTTAAATCGTAACACACAAAACATTTAAGGCATTTTGTTTTTATAAATCTAAGCATAGTGCATTAAATGTAATATGTTATTTGAATCAAGTTAAGCACTGAAAAACTAGCACAATGTTTTGTTTGATCTATGTTAAGCCAAACACAACTAGTGTTTTGTGTTTTACAACTTATGTTAAGCAAAACGCGAATATTATGCAAAATGCAAATAACACATTATGTCGTTTAAGTTATGTTGCACACAAAACAATTACGCATTCTGTTTAAATCAATGTAAGCATAGTGCATTAAGCTCAATGTGTTATTTAAATCAAGTTAAGCACTGCTAAACTAGAGCAATGCTTTATATGAACTATATTAAACAGAACTTAACTAGCATTTTGTGTTTTTCAACAGTTGTTAAACAAAACGAAAATACGAAATGTATCTTTTGAATCATGTAAAACACAAAACAATTAATGCTTTCTGTTTTTATAAATCTAAGTATAGTGCATTAAGCGCAATGCATTATTTGAGTCCAATTAAGCACTGCAAAACTAAAGCAATGCTTTTTATGAAAACACTTATTCCAAACAACGCAGAATGTTTTGTAAATCATCTAACACACAAAACAAGTAACGCAATCTGCTTTTAATCAGTCTAAGAATAGTTCAATAAGCGCAATGTGCTATTTAAATTTGCTATTTAAAAAGTTAAACACTGCAAAACTAGCAAAATGCTTTTTTTCAATTATATTAAGCACAACACCAATAGCAGTTTGTGTTTTACAACACATGTTAAGCAAAACGTACACAACGCAAAGTACCTTTATATCATGTAACACCCAAAATAATTAACGATTTCTGTTTTAATCAATCTAAACATAGTGCAATAAGCACAATATGCTATTTAAATCAAGTTAAGCAATACAAACATAGAGCAAAGTTTGTTAAAGAAAAAATCCTGTTTCTTTTAAGAGATAATGATACTGTCATTTTTAACCAACGCTTGTTTCATAATCTTCACTTCATTATCAATTAATTGTAATGGACCAATTGTTGCTTATTATAAAAGTTATTAATACACCTGTCCTTAAACCAGTTATTGTGACGCATAAAATCCTGCTTAGTTTAAAGTTAATGTTTCTGCTGTCTTTAACCTAGACCACCTAGAAAAGAAGGTCTTTTGCTTTGTTTGGTGACGTCATGCAGTTAGGCAATGACGAAATCGTGGCTGCCAACTGCTTTGTTTAAATCAATTAAATTACAGACTATGCTGTGCCCACGTGCATTATAGCGAGTCAATTTACATGTTAATTTACATGTTAAATTTGTGCAGTTTGTTTAATAGTTAATGAGCAAGTTGGAAGTAGCAATCAAAAAAGAAAGATTTAAGAAAGTGAGGATTAAATATAAATTGTTATTGGATTTGTTGGAACAAAAAGTTTTAGAACTTTTTCAGAAATAGATCTTCAGTTTTAATATAACTCTTATACTGTGATTATATTAGCAGATGAGCAATGTTTTTTAAAATTTCCAAACCTGTAATTAATGTGTGATTATGTTTCAATCCATTGCATATATGCAAAAATCTTTATAAGATTTGTGGTTCCTACCAAGTGCAAATCTGCACTGGTAGGAACGGCATTGTGCATCACGCACGCCGTATGACCAGATGCTGTAATATATCGAGTTACTGTAATATATCGAGTTCCTACCAGTGCAGATTTGCACTTGGTAGGAACCACAAATCTTATATTTACCTTTTCTTATATGACCAGCTCTGCAACTCAACCCGAGTAAGCAGACTGTCCCTGATGAGAGTTTAAAACTCGAAACCATGGTCGGGCAGTGAGCTCGGGTTCGGCGTGCGTGATGCACAATGCCACAGGTGGTACTCTCTAGTGCCATCTGTCCCTAACTCGCAAAAACCTTTAGTGTGTAGTGCGCAATCAGCATAAATACTAAAACTTGATTTTACAAATAAACATGTTTCGATTAACAAAGAGCTTTTTCATCTTGCATTCAGTTTTTTGAAGAATATTTTTTTCTCACTTGTGGTAATGGCAAATGAAGAAATTATTTAAAAAGTTTTAAAAGTACTGACCTACTAATACAACTCATATAAAAGAGGGTTAGTTAATAAAATAAGCGGTGTATATTTTTAACAACGTTTTTAATGTTTGCTATAATGCATAAAAATATTTTCACTGCAACTAAAACATATATTTTGTATTTGAAAACCTAGATAGTATTATTATATGATTAATTGGATAGCTTTCTCCAGTATATACTGTAATGCCTTACAAGTGCTGCGTCCCAAAGTGCAGAGGAAATTATCCCAACGGTCCAAAAGTTGCACTGTTTGGATTTCCACGGGATGAAAGTTTAAAAAGAAAATGGATTCATGCAATCAAAAGAGCAAAGTTTTCCCCATCACAAACAAGCAAAGTAAGCAATTTTGATTAGACTCAGTACTAGAATTTATTGGTTCTGTGTATATTAAAGATATTTCCAAATAGTAGTTTATAGAAGTATGGTGGTAATAATATGTATAGATAATAGTTTGGTACTGTATTTGAATTTTATATGGATGTACTAAAACGTAATTTCTGTTTTTTTCGTGATGCAAAATGTTGATTGGACAGAAATTGCATTAGTAAATATAGCTTTGTACTTTTTTTAAAAACTGTTATCATCCTAGGATAGGTGCTGATATTTTTGCTTGTATTATTTATTTCTTTACATTTAAACCACTATTTTATAGATTTGAGAGCTCCACTTCTATGCTCATGAAATCAAACGAGCCGGATCTGTTTTCAATTCTACGACAGGGGAAACTGTCACTTATAAGTTGGAAATGTCTTGATTAATACCAGAATGTATACCTCAAAAATGCCCAATTGTCCTGATTATCTATCTGCTCCAACACCATCAGTTAGAAAAAGTCGAGAAATAAAATTCCAAGACAGGGAGCAGAACGAATTTGCAAGCGCAATCCGCATTAGCATAGAAGAATACAAAAAGAAACAACAACAAAATTATTGTAAAAATTTGCAACAAAAAAAAAATTTACAGTGAAGCACCGTGAAAACTTTTGGAAAATGAACATGGTATATATATTTGTACAATGAACAATCTACAATCCGCGGGACCTACAATATCCAGTGCAGTATGCATCGAAAACAACCTTACGCTTACTACCTACATGAAATCTGTAAAACTAACTACACTTGGAAAGTATCGTTTTCCAATGAAAGTTGACTCTTTACTGGACATTGCCAATATATGTGATGATTTGTCATCATTAATTTCTGACTAAAACCTTAATCTCGCGCCAAAGTAACTTGACATCAATTTTATATTACGTCTAAATTTGATTTCATCTCTCTTGATTCCACTTCAAGACGAGTCATTTAAATTCTGCAATATTATAAAATTTGTGTATGAACAACTTCACCTGTTAACGAAAGAAAAAAAATGTTATTCATATGACTTTTTATTGTTTTCCTCCTTACTGTACATCGTGTCACCTTATGCTTACAGATTTTTGCGAAGTAGTGGCTCTATCATACTGCCATACTACACCACTATTCGAAAATTACATTATCGTCGTCAATAAGCCCTTCAATCGAACAAACTGATAAAATGTTTCTTTTCTATATAAAGCAAAAGTTCCAATGTTTAAAATCATCCGATCTTACTGTCATGCTCCTGGTAGATGAGATTCACCTAAAACGATACTTTGATTACAAGGGGGAACTATTGTTGATCATCGTGCAATAATGTTTGCAATGCAGCAAAATCTGCTTTTGCATTTATGATAAGCAGCGTTTTTTTCCAGTATAAAGATGTTTTTCATCTTCTGCCGACTTGTAAAACATCTGCCAACAATTTTAAATGCAATGTTGAAAAAAATTATTATCGGTTTAGAAGATATAGGGTTTAAAGTTATTGCCGTCATAGCAGATAGTAATGCAATAAATTGAAAAGCTATGTCATATTTTGTCACTCCTCAAAAACTTTCTATTGTTTATCCGCACCCTTGTAATCATACCAGACCATTATTTTTTCTTTCTGATACAGTACATACATAGCAAAAACTGCAAACTTTAGCGTAAAAATGTAATTTAATCTTTAATTACAACTTGTTGCTTTCAAATCTATTTTTTTAATTTAATTTGGGTAAAGAGGTGTTGTAATTGTATTATGATTTTTTTAAATAAAATTTAACTTAAAAAAATATCATCTAATTTTGCAGTTCGTAAGTTTGATATCAAGCACTATTACATCTGTCTAAATTGTCAAGCAATCATTTTATTCTGCTGATGTAAGAAAGTAAGGAAATGGCTTTTAAAGCAACGCTCGGCTCGTCCAAAGCAATTGCCTGACTGCGTGACGTCATCTCATCTGCGGCATATACGCGAAAGACCTTTTTCTCTAGGTGGTCTTGCTTTAACACACTCCTGTTTCATGGTCTTCAGTTGATTATCAAGTCATTGTTACGGACTAATTTTGCTCACTTTAAGAGTTGTTGTTACTCCCGTTTTTAACCAACGCTTGTTTCATTGTTTTTACTAAATTGTTAAGTCATTGTTCTGAATAAATTTTCTTTACTGTAAAAAGTAATATTACTCCCGTTTTTAACCCTTGCTTGTTTCATAGTCTTCCCTTGATTATTAAGTCATTGTTATGGTCTAATTGTTGCTTACTATAAACATTAATATTACTCCCGATTTTAATTCATGTTTGTTTCATTGCCTTCAATTGAATATTAACTCATTGTTCTGGATAAATTCGTTTATTTCATTATTTCCGTCTCTATCCCAAGCTTTTTTTATAGTCTTCACTTACATATCAAGTCCTTGTTATGGACCAATTGTTGCTTATCATAAAAGTTAATAGTGCTCTTGTTTTTAATCTGCGTTTGTTTCATAGTGTTCCCTTGTTTGTCAAGTCATTGTATAAAACCAATTATTGCTTACTATAAAAGTTAATTATACTCTTCTTATTAATTTACGTTTGTTTCATAGTCTTCAGTAGCTTATCAAGTCATTACAATGGACCAATTGTTGCTTACAATAAAAGTTAAACTTGCTCCCATCTTTAAAACATGTTTGTTTGATAGTTTTCATTTGATTATCAAGTCATTGTTATGGACCAATTGTTGGCCCACAATAAAAATTAATATTATTCTCGTGTATAAACCGTTTTTGTTTTATAATCTTCACTTGATTATCAAGTCATTGTTGTAGGTAAGTTTTTCTTTATTGTAACAGTTAATATTACTCCAGTTATTAACCCACACTAGTTTCATAGTTTTCAATTGATTATTAAGTCATTGCTATCGACCAAATATTGCTACAGTTATTAATATTTATGTCTTGAGCCCAGTTATTGTTATGGATGAATTTTTGCTTTATATAGCAGTTGACATTACTCCCGTTTATAATCCACGCTTGTTTCATAGTCTTGATTTAATTATCAAGTCATTACTAAGAACCAATTGTTGCTTACAATAAGAATTAAACTTACCCCTAACTTTAGTCCAGGCTCTTTTCATAGTTTGCACTTTATTATTAAATCGTGGTTGTAAATAATTTTTTTTTACAATAAAAGTTAATATTACTCGTCTTTAATTCATGCTTGTTTAATGGTCTTCACTTGATTATGAGGTCATTTTTATTGACCAATTATGCCCCACTATAAAATTTGTTATTACTCTCGTTTTTAAATCGTGTTTGTTTTATAGTTTACACTTGATCATTAAGTCATTGTTATGTATAAAGTCTTCCTTACTATAAGAGTTAATATTACTCTCGTTTTTAACTCACACTTCTTTTATAGTCTTTATTTGATTATCCAATCATTGTAATAGACCAATTGTTGCTTACTATAAATTTATTATTACGCCCATTCTTAAACCAGTCATGTTAAAGATAAAATCCTGTTTGTTTTAAGAGTTAATGTTATTGTCATCTTTAACCCATGTCTGTTTCATAGTTTTCATTTGATTAGCAAGTCATTGTTATGGACCAATTGTTGCCCCACTATAAAAGTTAATATTACTCTCGTCTATAAGCCGCGCTTGATTTATAGTTTTCATTTGATTATTAAGTCATTGTTGTGGATAAATTCTTTATTATAACAGTTAATATTACTCTCGTCTTTAATCCACGCTTATTTCATAGTTTTCATTTGATTATCAAATCATTGCTATGGACCAAATGTTGCTTACTACAGGAAGTATTATTATTTATGTTTTAAACTCAGTCATTGTATTCGATAAATTTTTACTTAATTTTTTTATTTTATTTATTTATTTATTTATTTACAAATTGTTTTGACATACCTAATTATATTACATTACGTAATTATATTAATATAACAGTTGATATTTTTTACGTTTATAATCCACGTTTGTTTTATACTTTTACCCCACTAAATGTTGCCTCACTATAAAAGTTAATATTACTCTCGTCTATAAGCCGCGCTTGTTTTATAGTTTTCACTTGATTATCAAGTCATTGAAATTGATCAAATGTTGCTTTCTATAAAAGTTAAACTTACTCCCTTCTTTAAACCATGATTGTATCATAGTTTTCATTTGATTAGCAAGTCATTGGTATGGACCAATTGTTTTCCCACTATAAAAGCTCTAATTACTCTCGTCTTTAAACCGCGTTTGTTTTATAGATTCCTTAAGAAATGTAAAACCAGCGCATGGTTTCTTTTAAGCTATGTTAAACAAAACAAAACTAACATTTTGTGTTTTTAACACATGTTAAGCAAAACCCAAATAACGCAATTTGTTTTTTAAATCATGTAAAACACAAAACAAATAACGCCATTTTGTTTTAATAAATTCAAGCATAGTGCAATAAGCGCAATGTGTTCTTTAAATCGAATTAGGAAATGTAGAACCAGCGCATGGTTTCTTTTAAACTATGTTAAGCAAACCACAACTAATGTTTTGTGTTTTCAACGCATGTTAAACAAAACGCAAATAACACATAATGTTTTTTTAAAGCATACAAATTTAATGTATCGATTCATAGTGCAATAAGCAAAGTGTTTTTTAATTCAATTTAAAAAATATAAAACCGGCGCATGGTTTGTTTTGAACTATGTTAAACAAAATACAACTAGCGTTCTGTGTTTTTTTTATTATGTTAAACAAAGTGCAAATACCGCAATGTGCTTTCTAAATCACCTAAAACACAAAACAATTAACGCCATTCTGTTTTAATGTATCTAAGCATAGTGCAATAAGCGGAATGTGCTTTTTAAGTTACGTTAAGCATTGAAAAACTAGCAAAGCGTTTTTTTGAACTATGTTAAAGAAAACACAACTAGCGTTTTTGTGTTTTTTAATACATGTTAAGCAAAACGAAAATAATGCAGAGTGTCGTTTAAATCATTTAAAATTCAAAAGAATTAACGCATTCTGTCTTTAATGAATCTAAGCATAGTGCAATAAATGTAATTTGTTTTTTAAATCAAGTTAAGCAGTGCGAAACCAGTACAAATTTTTTTTGAATTATATTAAACACAACACAACTAGCGTTTTGTGTTTTTTAACGCATGTTAAGTAAAACACAAATAATGCAATGTTTTTTTTAAATCATGTAAAACAAAAAACAATTAATGCATTTGGTTTTAATGAATCTAAGCATAGTGCAACAAGCAAAATATGTTGTTTAAATTCAGTTAAGCACTGCAAAAGTAACACAAAGTATTTTTTGAACTATGTAAAACAATGTTAACCAAAACGCAAATAACACATAGTGTCATTTAAATCATCTAAAACACAAAGTAATTAACAAATTTTGTTTGTAATTAATCTAAGGATAGTGTAATAAGTGCAATGTGTTTTAACTTAAGTTAAGCAATGCAAAATTAGCGCAATGTTTTTTTGAACTATGTTAAACACAACAGCACTGCCGATTTGTGGTTTTACGTATGTTAGGCAAAGTACCTAACATAACAATGCAATGTGTTTTTTAAATCATGCAAAATACGAAGCATTTAATGTATTACGTTTTTTGTAAATTTAAGCACAGTGGATTTAAACGAAATTTGTTTTTTAAATCATGTGAAACACAAAGCAATTAACCAATGCTAGTCTTGATTGAATCTAAGTGCAGTGCAATGAGCGTATACGTTTCTCCAATCAAGTTAAGCAGTGGAAATCAAGCGCAAAGTTTTTGGAACTATGTTAATCAAAACTTTATTAGCCATTTGTGTTTTTTAACGTATGTTAAGCAAAATGCAAACTACACAATGTGCTATTTAAATCATGTAAAACACAAAGCTTTTTAAAATTATGCAATACACAATTGTGGTTTACTATAAGAGTTAATATTACTCCCGTCTTTATCCTACGCTTATTTCCTAGTCTTCACTTGATTATCAAGTTAGGGTTATGGATAAATTCCTTTTTACAATAACAGTTAATATTAATTCTGTCCTACAATAACTCAAGGAGACTAGCTGTCAAGAAGTGTTTAGACAAGGGGTGACCAGAATTCTGGGAGGCAATGATGGGTTACCTGATGAGTGGGACAAAACAGCAGAAATGCTAAGAAAAACAGCTGAAACTGCACTGGGAGTGACATTTGGAAGACGAAAAGGAGACAGGGAGACATGATGGTGGAATGAAGAAGTACAGGAGAGCATAAAAGAAAAAAAAAAGGCAAAGAAAGCATGGGACAAAATAAGAGATGAAAATACTAAAAAGATATACAAAGAAAAGAAGAGTAAGGCAAAGAAGGCAGTTGCAATGGCGAAGGGACATGCGTATGATGATTTTTATGCTAGATTGAAACAAAAAAAGGTGAAAAGGAGTTGTACAGATTGGCTAGGCAGAGAGACAAAGCAGGGAAAGATGTACAACACGTGAGGGTTATAAAGGATGAAAACGGTAAAAATGTTATGGTAAATTCGGAGGCAGTGTTAAAGAGATGAAAGGAGTACTTTGAGTAACTGATGAACGAGGAAAATAACAGAGACCCTAGGAAGCAGAATGGTTAACGAAGAGGTAAATTGTGTCAGTAAAGAAAAAGTAAAAAACGCACTAAGAAGGATGAAAAAAGGTAAAGCAGTTGGGCCAGATGAGTTGCCAGTAGAAGTTTAGAAGTGCATGGGAAAAATGGGGATAAAGTTTGACCAAACTGTTCAACAGACTATTAATGGCTGAGCGGATGCCAGAAGAATGGAGAAGGAGTGTGCTTATCCCAATCTATAAAAACAAAGAGGACGCACAGTGCTGTGGAAACTACAGAGGAATAAAGCTAATGAGCCACACAATGAAGGTATGGGAAAAAATTATTAAAGCCAGGTTAAGGGATAGAGTGGAAATCAACAAACAGCAATATGGATTTATGCCAGGAAAGGGAACCACCGATGGCATGTTGGCTTTAAGAATGTTGATGGAAAAGTACAGGAAAGGTCAAAAAGAGCTACATTGTGTATTCGTAGACCTAGAGAAGGCTTACGACAGGGTTCCACGGAAAGAGCTGTGTTACTGTATGAGAAAATCAGGAATAGTGGAAAAGTATGTACAACTAGTACAAGATATGTATGAGGGAAGAGAAACAGTGGTGAGGTGTGCAGTAGGAACTACAGAAAGTTTCAAGGTTAAGGTTGGACTGCACCAGGGATCAGCGTTAAGTCCATTCCTGTTTGCAGTGATAATGGACAGGCTAACGGATGAAGTAAGGAGAAATTTATTTGTTTTTGCTACAAAGCTAATTGTCTTTACTAACATGTTTTTGAACTTTTTATAAGACTCTAAATTAGTTACAAAATTGGTGGATAAAGACACATGCACCCCGCTTTCATCCGAATCTCTTTTCAATTCCTCACTGCTTTTTTGTGGGTTTATTTTGCTGTTGTGCAAAAGGGTAAAATCATCAGGTTTGGTAGTTTTTCTTTTTTTTCCACACCTTCCTTTTTTTGGACTTCAACATTTCCTGTTTCTCTTTTTTGTTTAAGAATGCTGCTCACAGACCCTAAACTGACGCCCACACTTTCAGCAATTTTTCTTTGAGACATTGTGAAGTGGTCATGTAGTGTAACAATCTTAGCGTGTTTTCTTGGAATAATATCGATTATATTCCTGTTCTAAATAATAATTTACTCTTTTATTTATATTGAAAATCATATAAAAATCACCTAAACTTTTTCTAATTAATTTTTCAAATTACCACTTCAAATGCACTTGTAACTTTCAAGAAATAGTATCATCTCAATTGTAACTGATTTGTGGCAGAAAGTACATGACTAAAAAAAAAATGCCTTATTCAACAAAAAAAAATGAATTTTTCGATTAATTGTAGGAGTGTTCAGATTAATTTTCACAAGGGTGTGTTTAGGGAACTTTGCAGGAATGATGATTTGTTGGCTCTAAGCTGTGCCAGTTTTGTACGCATATGACGTGGTAATGTTTGTTCTGATAAATGAATGTCATAGGGTGTGGTGTAAGTAACTTTGTTGCTTTTTCTAGAACTGAGGTATTGTGAGGTGATGGTAGTGTGAATGTGTTTGAGGTTTTCTCTACATTCCTCAGATGTTATGTCTGGTTTTAAGATGATGATGTTAGTATGCTCATTGTTATGAAAGAATGTGGTTTTCATATTTCTGGGCGGATTTAAGTATGCATTAAGATCATGTAAAGGGTGTGTTTGTGTTTGAGTCAGTTGTTTAAGTTGAGTGGCATGAAGTTTGATATGAGAGTCCATTGGAAGGACTTTAGTTTTGTCGTGTAGGTGTTGAGTGTTTGTATCTCGTGTGCAGCCAGTAACGATTCGCAAAGCTGTGTTTTGAATGGTTTGCAGTTCCTTGATGTTGATGTTTGATGTGATAGGACGTTTTTTGGCGAGTGATAGCTTTGAACGTCTGGACTATTAATTGCTTTTGTTTTTACATTTGGTAGAAGTGAGTGGTTTTAAAATTTAAAGCGTTTGTTTTGTTTTAGCGATGGTTTATGTTTTGTGAATGTGAAAATGTTAGTTTTGGGTCAAGAGTGATACCAAGAATTTTCGGGTGTTTTGTCGTTGGCAGGGAAAGTCGGGTATTATGCACCCCTTATGCAAAAATCTCTGTAAAAATTTTATTTTTGATTTTTTAAACACAAAAAATTTTGACACAATGTCATTAACCTAGACTTTCTTTTATGTAAATACCAGCCTGTAAATTGTTTTATGTAAGTTGTGATGACCCTCTAAAATTTTTAGATAAAGAGGCCCACTTTAAAAGCTGTGCTTGTAATAAGGAACCCAACCGAAAGTGACGTAATTTGAAACTAATTCTAAAAACTAAAATATTTAAAAGCACTTTTCTTAAGATACATGAATTTATTTATTAAAAACTCTCAAAGCAATGTCTTATCGTGCGACGAAAAATATGATGATGAAATACAAAATGTAATCCATTGGCATCAATCAAGTTTGTCAACAACTCAGTCTTATCGCGAAAAAATTAACACAATAAAAATCATTTTAACATGAGACAAGCAAAAAAGGCAGAATAAAACATAAAACTAACCAATGCACTTATTATTTGCAAGTAAGCTATAGCATGTCATGTCACATTACACTAGCAATAAAGGTTCAGTGACAAATAAGCTAATATCACTCATAAATAATACACAGCAACTTTTTAATATGTATATAAGCAGAACTTATAATCAAGGTGCAGGTGATACAAAAAGTAGTTGCTTTCTAAAATTAAAAAAACAGGGCTGTATCTAAATATTAACTCTTATAATAAGCAACAATTCGTCCATAACAATAACTTGATAATAAAATGAACCCTCGGTACCAGTCCTGTATGTGTCTGACCTGGAGTGGACAAATGGAAAAAAATGCCCTTCAAACGATGACGATGACGTTGTAACTTATTACCTCTCTTGCTGTCAAGTGATGAGGCTACTAATCAATACACTAAATCTTGGAACTGTCCAAGTCCTGAACAGATAAAAAGATATAATTTGATTTCTTCTGAACTCTTAAAATATGTATGTTTTCCATCTGCTGCAATGCAGTGCAAAAATGTCACCTGTAATGATCGCTCTCATCTTAATAAAATAATACTTTTTTACTCAGAAATTATCTCTGCTTTGACTAAAGCATCCAAAACAGCATTAAGCTATCATTAGAATAGTCCTCAATATTCTCAGTTTCCAGGGTGGAACGAAAAAAAACGGCTTATCTTCAACAGGGTAGCCCTATTTTTTCAGTATTTTTAGATGCCTCTAAACCGTTTGACCAAATATCTCATGAACTCTTGTTTAAAAAGCTGTTATTGCGTGATATTCCGCCGTATTTTATACGATTGTTGCGATATTGGTATCGTCAACAGCAAATTGCTTTTGATTGTTGATGATACCAATAACGAGTGAGATGGGGATCTAAACTGTCTCAATCTTTTGGAGTCTCTAACGGTGTGCGACAGGGGGGAGTACTTAGTCCTTACTTATTTGCTGTCTATATCGACCAACTGTCAAAAGATCTCAATCGTGTTACTGCTGGTTGTTATATGGAAACACTTTGGTTAACCATATCATATATGCAGATGATGTATGCTGTTTTAGTCTTAGCTTTGCAGGACTACAAGATTTACTTGATGTGTGTGATAGCTTTTCTTATAGAAATGGTATTGTTTTTAAGAATAATAAATCTCGGTGTATGCAGTTTCTTCCTAAATCATTTTCACCTCACGAATGTCCCGTAGTCTGCTTGTGTAACAAAACGCTGAATTTTAGTAAAAAAGTTAAATATCTTGGTGTATATTTAACCAATGAATCAACAGACAATGATGATGTTAATAGACAAGTAAGATCATTATATTGTTCCGCAAACCAATTGAAATTTGATTTTTCAAAGTGTTCTTTTGATGATAAAAACCTATTGTTTAAATCGTATTGTACAAATTTCTATGGTTTACATCTGTGAAGTAAATACCTAAAATCAAGTTTTCACAGTATTCATGTGGCCTACCATGACTGCTATAGGATGTTACACAATCTACCTAGATACACAAGTGCGCGTGAATTACAAATTATAAATCATATGCCTACTTTTAAAGCTCTTTTGAGAAAAACTTTGTGCAATTTTATTAATCGCGCCTTAACTCCTCTAACTTCCTTATCACCAACATGATGAACACTTATTGCTTTTTTGATAGTCAATTTTTTGCTCACTATGGGTACATGCTTTATTGTTTTTCATAATGGTTGTGTTTTCTAACGTGTACATTTGTTTTGTTGTTAATTTTATATGGACAGTACTGTTTGAAATAAAAGTTTTTTGAATTTGAATTTTGAATTTGATAATCAAGTGAAAACTTTAAAACAAGTGTGGGTTAAAGAAGGGAGTAATATTAACTCTTACAGAAAAAAACAAATTTATCCAAAACAATGACTTAATAATCAAATGAATACTTTAAAACAAGTGTGGGATAAAAACGCGAGTAGCAATAAGTCTTATAATAAGCAACATTTCGTCCCTAACAATGACTTTATAATCAAGTAAAGACTATAAAAGAAGTATGTGCTAAACACAAAGATAATATTAATTGTTATAGTAAAAAAGTATGTATCCACAAAAACGATTTAACAATCAAGTAAAGAATTAAAAACAAGGGTGAGTTAAAAACGGCAGTACATGTAATATTAACTTTTATAGTAAGCAACAAATGGTCCATAACAATGACTTGATAATCAAATGAAGACTATGAAACGAGCATGAGGACGGGTGTAAAACTAACTTTTATAGTAAGCAATAATTGGTCCGTAACACTGACTTGCTAATCAAACGAAAACTATGATACCGTTATGGTTTAAAGATGGGAGTAAGTTTAACTTTTATAGTAAGCAACAATTGGTCCATTACAATGATTTGATAATCAAGTCAAGACTATGAAAGAAACGTGGATTATAAACGGAAGAATATCAATTGTTATATTAAGCAAAAAATTATCAAATACAAATGACTGGGTTTAAAACATAAATAATAATAATTCCTGTACTGTAGCAACATTTGATCCATAGCAATGATTTGATAATCAAATGAAAACTATGAAACAAGCGTGGGTTAAAGACCAGAGTAATATTAACTGTTATAATAAAGAAGAATTTATCCACAACAATGACTTAATAATTAAGTAAAAATTATAAAACAAGCGCGGCTTATAGACGAGAATAATATTAACTTTTATAATGGGGCAACAATTGGTTCATAACAATGACTTGCTAATCAAGTGAAGATTATGAAACAGACGTGGGTTTTAAGACGGGATTTATATTAACTCTTATAGTAAGAAAGACTTTATACATAACAATGACTTAATGTTCAAGTGTAAAATATAAAAGAAACGCGGTTTAAAGACGAGAGTAATAACAAATTTTATAGTGGGACATAATTGGTCAATAACAATGACCTCATAATCAAGTGAAGACCATTACACCAGCGTGAATTAAAGACGAGAGTAATATTAACTTTTATTGTAAAAAAAAAATTATTTACAAGCACGACTTAATAATGAAGTGAAGACTATGAAAAGAGCCTGGATTAAAGTGAGGGGTAAGTTTAATTCTTATTGTAGCAAACAATTGGTTCTTAGCAGTGACTTGATAATCAAGTCAAGACTATGAAACAAGCGTGGATTATAAACCGGAGTAATGTCAATTACCATATTAAGCAAAAATTCATCCAAAATAAAAACTGGGCTTAAGACATAAATAATAATAACTGCTGTAGTAAGCAACATTTGGTCGATAGCAATGACTTGATAATCAATTGAAAATTATAAAACTAGCGTGGATTAATGACTGGAGTAATATTAACTGTTATAATAAAGAATTTACCTACAACAATGACTTGATAATGGAATGATAATGATAATGATAGTCATTAATCAGTAGATAATGATAGCAATGACTTGGTTTGATATGGGAAATACGAGGCTGCTGATTGCAAGTCTGGGCGATTTGTCTATCAAAAAGTGTCTGACCTTTGGAGGGCCACAACACCAGATCTAGTAAATATCTCTGGCACTTTTTTACAGAGAGAATTTACTGCTGCCCTCCAACGTTTAAAAGCAGGTAAAGCTCCGGGACCTGATTCCATCTGCCCAGAGCTTATACTCCATGCTGGAGCTGCTTTGAAGTCCTGATTACGTGACTTCCTTTCTTCCTGTTTGCATCAACTCAAAATTTCCAAGGTCTGGAGAAGAGCGCTTGTAGTCGCGATCCCAAAGCCAACGAAGCTTGTGGGAAACCCAAAGAGCTATCGACCGATATCTCTGCTCTGTGTCCCCTACAAGGATCGGTCTTGGCTCCCTTCCTATTTAACATCTATATGTACAATCTTCCTTCCATGATTTCCAGAAAGTTTGCTTATGCTGATGATTTAGCATTGTTGCATTCTTCTGGAAACTGGAAGGACTTGGAGGGGATTTTAAGCCAAGACATGTCTACACTTTCAGCGTATCTCCAGACTTGGAGGTTGAAGCTCAGTCACACTAAGACGATGACGGCAGCTTTCACTTAAACAACTGGGAGGCCAAACGTGAGCTAAACGTCTACAACAAAGATAGACTTTTACCGTTCTGTCCAACCCCTACTTATCTTGGGGTAAAACTGGATAAATCGCTCACGTTTTGTCACCATCTAGTGGCATTGCACAAAAAACTATCTTCGCGGGTCACACTGCTGAGGCTACTGGTAGGCTCGGGATGGGGTGCTGGTGCTAAAACACTACACATAGCCACCTTATATCTAGTCTACTCAGCAAATGAGTACTGTACGCCAGTCTGGTGTCGCAGTGCTCACACTCGCCTCATTGACAGTATCTTGAACGACGCATTTCGCATGGTTACTGGGATGCCTGCATCCCACTCCAACGAACCACCTATCTGTACTCTCAGGCATCCACCCCGCTGAGCTTCGCCAAATGGGAGCGACACTCTTCTTGGCTCACTGTGGATCTCTGGACCCCGATCATATCTTGTATGTTCTTTCAAGTGGGTCCTCAGATAATCGCCAAGTAAGACTAAGATCCAGACGCTCGTTTGTGCCAGCTACGCAAAATCTTTTGGACAACCTTGCCAGACTTGGCATCCGCGCCTCTGAATGGACAAATTACAAATGGGAAACGGAGTATTGTGAAAATGCCTCCAGGCTCCGTGCTTTTGTGCCCCAGACCGGTGCCAGGCCTGTTGGGATGGGCTTACCCCGAGCAGCTTGGTTTAAGCTCAACTGCCTGCGGACTGGTGTTGGGCGATTCCATTCGTCCATGCACAAATGGGTTGCGATCTTCTTCACCGAATTGCGAGCGTGAAGCTTCTGAACAAATCGCAGATCATATGTCCTAACAGCGTGCCCTATACATCAGGCACCACATGGAGCATGAGGTCTGACGGTTTTGGATGACGAAACACGATGCTGGATTAATAACACCACTGCCAGCATCTAATCCAAGCAGCACAGCAGCCTGGTGCAATAAAAGAATAAACCCTTGGTCCCAGTCCTGTTTGTGTCTGACCTGGAGTGGATACCATTTCAAACAATGTAGTAGTGGTAGTAATAATAGTACTTGATGATCAAGAGAAGATTATAAAACAAGCTCTGTTTATTCACGAGAATAATATTAACTTTTATAGTGGGGCAACAATTGGTCCATAGCAATGACTTGATAATCAAATGGAAACTATCAAACAAACATGTTTTAAAGATGAGAGTAAGTTTAACTTTTATAGTAAGCAACAGCACTATGAAACAAACGTAAATTAATAAGAAGAGTATTATTAACTTTTATAGTAAGCAACAATTGGTTTTACACAATAACTTGACAAACAAGGGAACACTATAAAACAAACGCAGATTAAAAAAAAGAGCTCTATTAACTTTTATAGTAAGCAACAATTGGTCCATAACAAGGACTTGATATATAAGTGAAGACTATGAAAAAAGCTTGGGTTAAAGATGGAAGTAATGGAAGAAACGAATTTATCCAGAACAATGAGTTAATATTTAATTGAAGGTAATGAAACAAACATGAATTAAAATCGGGAGTAATATTAATGTTTATAGTAAGCAACAATTAGATCATAACAATGGATTGATAATCTAAGGAAGACTATAAGGCAAGTGGGGATTAAAAATGGGAATAATATTACTTTTTACAGTAAAGAAAATTTATTCAGAACAATGACTTAACAATAAAGTAAAGACAATGAAACAAGCGTTGGTTAAAAACGGGAGTAACAATAACTCTTATAGTGAGCAAAATTAGTCCATAAAAATGACTTGATAATTAAATGAAGATCATGAAACAGGCGTGTATTAAAGACGACAGAAACATTAACTTTAAAATAAGCAGGATTATATCCAAAACAATGACTGGTTTAAGGACGAGTGTATTAATAACTTTTATAATAAGCAACAATCGGTCCATTACAATTAATTGATAATCAAATGGCGATTATCAAACAAGTGTGGGTTAAAAAACGACAGTACCATTAATTCTTAAAATAAACAGGATTTTTTCCTTAACAAGCTTTGCGCAATGTTTGTATTGCTTAACTTGATTTAAATAACATATTGCGCTTATTGCATTGTGTTTAGATTGATGAAATCAGAATGCCTTAAATGTTTTGTGTGTTACATGATTTAAAAGATACTTTGCGTTGTGCTTAGACTGATTAAAAGCAGAATGCGTTACTTGTTTTGTGTGTTACATGATTTAAAAGCCACTCATTGCCATTTGTGTTTTGCTTAACATGTGTTAAAAAACACAAAATGCTAATTGTGTTTTATTTAACATTCTTCAAAAAAACCATTGTGCTAGTTTTGCAGTGCTTAACTTGACTCAAATGACACATTGCCCTTTATTGCACTATGCTTATATTGATTAAAACGGAAAATGTTACTTGTTTTGTGTGTTACATGATTTAAAAGCCACTCATTGCTATTTGTGTTTTGCTTAACATAGTTTAAAAAAAGCATTGTACTAGTTTTGCAGTGCTTAACTTGACTCAAATAACAAATTGTGCTTATTGCACTAAGCTTAGATCGATGAAAACATAATGCGTTAATTGTTTTGTGTGTTACATGATTTAAAAGACACTTTGCGTTATTTGCATTTTGCTTAAAATGCATTGTAAAACACAAAAAGTTAGTTGTGTTTTGTTTAACATAATTCAACTTGATTTAATTAACACATTGCGCTTAATGTACTATGCTTAGATTGATTAAAACAAAATTCGCTACTTGTTTTGTGTGTTACATGATTTAATAGACATTCTGTGTTGTTTGTGTTTTGCTTACCATTGTCGTCGTTGTCGTCATCGTTTGAAGGGCATTTTTTTCCATTTGTCCACTCCAGGTCAGACACAAACAGGACTGACGCCGAGAGTTTATTCTTTTACTGCCCCAGACTGTTGCACTGCCTGAATCAGATGCTGGCAGTGGTGTTATTAATCCAGCATCGAGTTTTGTCATCCAAAACCGTCAGACCTCATGCTCCATGTGGTGCCTGATGTATAGGGCACGCTGTTAGGACATATGATCTGCGGTTTGCTCAAAGGCGCCACACTCGCAATTCGGTGAAGGAACGAGACCCCATTTGTGCATGGACGAATGGAATCGCCCAACACCAGTCCACAAGCGGTTGAGCTTAAACCAAGCTGCTCGGGGTAAGCCCATCCCAACAGGCCTGGCACCGGTCTGGGGCACAAAAGCACGGAGCCTGGAAGCATTTTTACAATACTCCGTTTCCCATTTGTAATTTGTCCATTCAGAAGCGCGGATGCCAAGTCTGGCAAGGTTGTCCAAAAGATTTTGCGTAGCTGGCACAAACGAGCGTCTGGATCTTAGTCTTACTTGGCGATTATCTGAGGACCCACTTGAAAGAACATACAAGATATGATCGGGGTCCAGAGATCCACAGTGAGCCAAGAAGAGTGTCGCTCCCATTTGGCGAAGCTCAGCGGGGTGGATGCCTGAGAGTACAGATAGGTGGTACATTAGAATGGGACGCAGGCATCCAGTGACTATGTGGAAGGCGTCATTCAAGATACTGTCAATGAGGCGAGTGTGAGCACTGCGACACCAGACTGGCGCACAGTATTCAGCTGTTGAGTAGACTAGATATAAGGTGGCTATGTGTAGTGTTTTAGCACCAGCACCCCATCCCGAGCCAACGAGTTGCCTCAACAGTGTGATGCACGAGAATAGTTTTTTGTGCAATGCCACTAGATGGTGACGAAACGTGAGCGATTTATCCAGTTTTACCCCAAGATAAGTAGGGGTTGGACAGAACGGTAAAAGTCTATCTTTGTTGTAGACGTTTAGCTCACGTTTGGCCTCCCAGTTGTTTAAGTGAAAGCTGCCGTCATCGTCTTAGTGTGACTGAGCTTCAACCTCCAAGTCTGGAGATACGCTGAAAGTGTAGACATGTCTTGGCTTAAAATCCCCTCCAAGTCCTTCCAGTTTCCAGAAGAATGCAACAATGCTAAATCATCAGCATAAGCAAACTTTCTGGAAATCATGGAAGGAAGATTGTACATATAGATATTAAATAGGAGGAAAGCCAAGACTGATCTCTGAGGAATGCAGTTTTTAAGAAGGCGTTCCTCAGGGATCGGTCTTAGCTCCCCTAAATCCTCAGGGATTGGTCTAAATCCTCAAGAATCCTTAAATCCTTAGGGATTCCTTAGAAATCGGTCTTGGCTAATTAAACACTTTGCTTTGCTTGCTGTCACCGGTGGTAAGGGTAAAACTTCAATTTTGGACAAGCTCCATAATCATTCTGACCATGTGCTTATCCGGAAGAAGTCTCAGCAGCTTGCATATAAGACCACGGTGCCAGATAGTGTCATAAGCAGCTATGAGATCGACAAATATGGCACTGGCCTTTTTTTTAGTCTCAAAAGAATCCTCGCTGTTCTGGGTTAGCAGAACAACTTGATCTATGTTTGATTATCAATTACCATATGTTGTAAAAACAAAAAGTGTTTAATTACCATAATGTTTATTACCATAAGTTGTAAAAACACAAAGTGCTATTAGTCTGGTTGAACATAATTAAAAAAAAGCATTGCGCTAATTTTGCAGTGCTTAACTTGATTTAAATAAGACATTATGGTTAATGCACTATGCTTAGATTGAATAAAACAGAATGAGTTAATTGTTTTATGTTTTACATGATTTAAAACAGCGGTTCTCAACCTGTGGTACGCATACCACTAGAGGTACGCAAAGCTATTTTTGGTGGTACGCAAGACATTTGTTCAACTCTTAATTTTTAAAATACAGTATTATAGTTAAGCTTAGCTGCACAACTGCATTCATTTAATAAAAACTTTATTTTAAAATCAATATATTTAAAAATTTAATTTTAAAGTCAGAGTGTAATTATTCCCATTAACTTATTACGTTATAATCAGGGCATATATTCTCTTGTAATTTTGAAAAATTTGTTAGCCTAGCCTAGCTCTGTAATATTGAAAAGTTAGTTATTGCTTGTTATGTATTTCGTCTGTGATGAGGGCTTATGTTAGCCGAAAACGCTCATTTTAATGATTTTTTTATTAATAAAAAAATTTTGCTGAATGAATGCAATTGTGCTGCTAAACTTAATTATAATATGAATAAAAAAAGTTACTTCTCTGCCTAAATAGTAGTTGTTAAAATGTATTTTACTATTTTCCAAAAAGCATTTTTTATAAATTTTTATAAATTTTAGCTGTGTAAACATGTCGAAGAGAAAGTACATATAATGCGGAATACATAAATATGGTTTCGTTTCTGTACGACACAGAGGAGAATGCCTTCCTCAATGTGTGATCTGCATGAAAACTATGTCTAATTCAGCAATAAAATCCAGTCTTCTCAAAGCTTCACCTTGAGCCAAGCCACTCAGACAAGAAAGATAAGAGTTACTTTCAAAGATTAGGTGAAGACGTGAAGAGACAGCGTTTGGACCAGACTGGCCAGAGCTACCAGAATAGTGTTGGGATTCTCCATGCTTCTTACGAAGTATCTTTATACTAATTGCCAAAAATATGAAACCTCACACTATTGCTGTAAATCGTGTTCTACCAGCAGCAAAAATTCTTGTTCGGAATTTAATTGGAGAAAAGGAGGCTGAAAAGTTGAATTCTGTGTCGCTTTCTAATGATACGGTGAGACGTCGGATCCATGACATGTCCGACGACATTTCTGATCAAGTGACTACCGCGGTAAGAGCTTCAAAATATGGTTCGCCATGCAACTCGATGAGTCGACCGATGTCACCAACTGCGGTCAATTGCTTGTCTACGTCAGGTTCACAGAAAATGACATAGTTAAAACTGAACTGCTTATGAGCAAGGAGGTGTCTAGTACAACAAAGGGCAAAGATATTTTTAACATCGTGGATGAAGTCTTCAAGAAAAATAATTTAGAATGGTCAAAATTGGTTGGCTGCGCAACCGATGGTGCTCCAGCTATGCTTGGGAGAAAATCAGGATTTTAGTCTTACATAAAAGCTGTTTTACCCGAGATCATTTTTACTCATTGTTTTATTCACAGATTCGCACTTTGTGCCAAAGTGTTACCTCCTGAACTTGTTTCATGCTTACAGCAAATCGTCAAGATCGTTAATTTTGTGAAAACGTCATCGTTGAATACAAGACTTTTCGCAAACCTTTGTGCTGATCTTGGTTCTAATCATAAATGTCTGCTTTTTTATGCAGAGGTGCGCTGGCTGCCATGCGGAAATATGACAAGAAGGGTTTTTGAACTGAGGAATGGATTACTCGAATTTTATGATCAAAGAAATTATAATTTTAAAAACGATTTGGCGAATACGGAGTTTTTCTCAAGGCTGGCTTACCTATCGGATATTTTTGACACTCTCAACCACATGAACATGTTTTTAAGGTCCAAACAGCACCATTGCAGACTTTGTCTCAAAATTGCAAGTGTATGTACGGAAGCTAGACTTGTGGACAACAAACATTGAGGCCAAGCTGTATCACATGTTCAAAGATCTTCTTCGCTTCAATATCAACACAGGGAAAAGTTATTTCAAAAAATTTGCTGCCATCTAAAACTGCTAAAAACGGAGTTAATGCATTATTTTCCGAACATAGATAGGTGTCCGTATGTTTCAAATTGGTTTTTTATGGATCCATCCGTCTACCTGTTGGAACAGGAGAACAAGAGGAAATTATTGACATCCAGACTGACGAGGCAGCTAAAATAAAGCATAAAGAATGCTGTCCAATAAATTTCTGTCTAACGATGCCCTCTACTGTACTGTACATACCATAATCTAGCTCAAAAGCTATTCCTCAATTGCTAGTATTCTCCAGTACATGGAAATGTAAGCAGGGCTTCTCTGCCATGATGAGTATTAAAAATAAAAGCAGGAATCGTCTTACTTCGACCTCTCACGACTTCCGATGTGCAGTAAGCGCTGTGGCTTCCCGCATAAATCAGCTTGTGCAAGAAAAACAGATCCAACCATCACATTAAATAATACTGTCATTTTTATTTAAATTAATTTGATTGAATACATTTCTTATTGAACTCAGTGGTACGCAGGTGTAACAAAAAATCGCCAGGTGGTACACGGTAGTGAAAAGGTTGAGAATCACTGCCATAAACGAAAAGCAAAGCCACAACTATCACCATACACAAATATAAATGACGACAGAATAAAATGGCTCACGACTGCTGTTCCAGGTTTGAGGTTTTACGAAAATTGCTCTTTACATTTACGGTACTAATGTTTTGCTAGAAATTAATCCAATCGAGAAAAACTTTGGGCTTCGCAATTTACATTGCCAATGTCGTGATTATCGGACAGTTGTCTGTTTTATTGAATTTTGTAACTCTTTCCGCGCTTAAGCGCTAAGCAAAGCAAAAAAACTCAATAAAGAAACAAGGATTACTTTATTCCACGCTTGTAGTGGAAATAAGCTTTAAAATTTGGGCTACTAAGCCATTGATTTAAGTTTTTATCTTCTGTAATAAAATAATTTTATTATACTACCGAATACAAGAAAAGTCGTAAAAACACCCAATTTCGATACAAAGTAAAGCGTTTTACGCATTTCAATTTAAAAAACAATGCTTTTTTTTTTATTGAAAATTTGAAGCAATTTTTTAACTGTCTCTGTGTAGAATATTTTTCAAAATGGCGACTCGAAGCTCGTGCAAGAGACGACTATGATGAAAAAATGTTGCTTACACCTTCAACAGAAGAAGGAATTCTCTGCACTTCTTTTTCTATGGCTGGCCTTTTTGCAGATACCCTTCAAGACGGGGCACAATATGTTATAACGAGAAGATGTAACCAAGGTTTTATTTTTGATTTTGCATTTTTTTATATTATATAACTGCACAAAAAAGTAACAAAGTTTTACAATAACGTTGCGTTCGACAATGTTGAATTTATCAGCGGTGCGTTTGTGTTCTGAATAGTTTACCATCAAATTTTCTACCACTTGCTGCATTATTTAGTAATATTTAGCAAAACGGAATACATGTATAATACTATTTCGATCATACTAAAAAAATAAATAAGTACCAAAATATTTGACGTAAATGATTTTTAAAATTCTGCTACAACTCTGAGCAGTGGCCTTATATTTGTTAGTGTAAAACGTAAAATTATTAGTTTTATCTTAGATTGCCTGGAATCTTCGGCCATCAGCGTAGCGTTGGACGACGAAATACAACTCCAACAATTGTTGACTTTGGCTATAATGCCAATGCCATACATTCTCGTAAAAATGTCAGGAATTCAAATGTTTCCATTGAAGATATATCTGTTGCATGTAGTGCACCTGAATCCAGTATGTGTATCTATTTTACAAATTACTACTTTTTCGGTTACTTATTGCAGTTGCTAACTTTATTGACTCTAAGTTGTTTATCATTGTTTTGTTTTTGGTTTAGGTGAATGAAAGCGAGCAACTGGTTTCCATCAATCGGACAAGCAATGATCGCACATGGGTTTCCATATATAATTTTATAAAGAATTTTAAAGATTGTTCTTTTATTTTGCTGTTTTTGGTGACTGCTCTTCAATGGTTTCGATTTTTCCCGTGCTTTTTTTTATGCTTTGAAAAAGTGGTTTCCAAACTATTGGCCATGCTCCAATAGTGGGCCACGAAGATAATTTTAATGGCCCACAAGCTATTTCAACAAATTGCATTATAATATAATATTTTAAGCTCTATTTAAAAAAAAACGTGTTAATCATATAATGTCATTATTTTTCACTATAAAGCTGTTAACGTATATACAGGGTGTTTACCAAAATTATCACGCATTTATTGTTTTTTTAACATTGTAGTAAAATGAATCAATGATTAGTTGATAAAATAGTTATCAAAGTTTTGATTAGGTGTAACTTTCACCGCTGTGGATAGTAATCCTTCTGGCAGCATTGAATTGTGGGAAAAACACTTTTTTTGGACTGAAAACGGCGAGTCCTCAGCAGAAGCATTTGGTGTGCTTGCGATTTTTAATTTATTGGCATTTCTATGCTGCCCATGCTGCCGGTTGTGGCCACACTGAGCACTTGTAAAACATGAAATAAAACTTGCAGGTTCGTACAACACATCTACCTAAGCTTGAGTTTTTTATTGTTCTTTGTTTTTGTCATACCACGTAATAATTTTGGCGTATTCTTTTTAAAACACCCTGTATAATAAACTTTTATAATAAACCACAGCTGCCGTTTAAATAAATATATGGGCCAAGTATGGAGAAAGTTTGGAAACCAGCACTTTAAAGTTGGACGTAGTTCTTGTTTTCCTTTTTTTTTTTATTAACACTTTAATAATTAGTGTTACTTCGTTGGTTGAAAAACATAAAATGTAAAAGAATGAATAGTTTAACTGTAAACCTTATGTAAAGATCCAATAAATTTAAATACAGTGTTTTTTGCAAATTTTGCAGTTGGTTTTCGGAAATACAACTTGACGCCAGATAATTTCATAAATCGGAGACGCTGTGGCAAACTGCTTCTTATCTGCTTTTTTCATCCTACCACAACAAGCTTATTTAAATAGATTTTTATATATAATTGTACAGAAATATAACGCAAACACAGTGGTGGATATTCCAATTTGGAAGCCCGAGGCAAGAATTTTCAAAAATTGATGTTGCCTAAAAAAAAGACCTTTGATTTCGGCTTGCATATTTTTTTCCGAAACTCATGGTGTCTTCTTTAAAAAAAAAGGTCTTCACTTCCATTTGCTCTCAGATTTCCCTATTTTCGTCCCAAAATCAGGGTGTTTTTTAAAAAAAAAAAAGGTCTTCACCTAATATCGTTCTTTACATTTTCCACTTTTCGTCCCGACTTGATTATACCCTCTAAACAAACATCTGCAGCGGATTGAAACTGTATAGGCTAATTTCGAGGGGAGGCCTGAGGCGACTGTCTCATTCGCCTCACCCAATATCTACCACTGCGCAAACAGCAAAATTATTAAAATGTTTATCAGTAGCAGTAACAATAGTGAAGCTCTAAGAGTCAGAATAACATATATATTGTTATCAAAAACAATAACAGTGTTTAATCTCATGAAGAAGAATAACTATTTCCCAACGAGTAGGCAAAGAAACAAACTGCCAATCATCACGTCACTCGAAAAGAAATCTAGCTCTTTTCAAATCTAGATTTCAACCCATCACACTAAGCAAAAACAAAATGTAAGAAGAGCTAAAATTACACGTTGAAAGTACATTCAAATGAACATAGAAAGTACGAATTTGATCTAGTCTTTGATAAAACTAACAGTAAAGCTGCAAATTCTTTCTCAAAGATTTAGTTTGGTGAAGCTTTTTTATTCGAAACAAAGCATTTAATTTTTTTGCATACCCAAAGCTAATCGATCTTAAATATAACTTCAATAACTATTTTATTATTGATGTTTTAATTAATGCACTTTAATACTTCAATAAATTCTGGCGACCTATAAAGAAACAAAACCAGTAGGCTAAGAAAAACGCCGAAGACTTGTACAAAAAATGTTTATAAATATCCAAGTAATTTTTATTATACTTAGAATAAATCTAAATATTTAATTCTGGATTTTTTAAGAATTTGTTTTAAAAGAAATAAAAAAAATCTATACATTTCGTTTACTATTTTTTACTAGTTTAAATCCGCAAGCTACAACTTGCAGATCTTACAAAGATATTAAAAACTTTTAAAATGGTTTAGGAAAGTATTAATTTAATTAAAATACATTTCTTTTACATATCTTTTAGCTTTAGCTTAAGATTAGCATTTATTTTTTTCAGGGCTTTGCACGATTTGCACTGTTCTGAGACAAATTGAAAACTTCTGGCTACATTTTTTAAAAAAGATTATTTAATTTGTCATAATTATAATTTTGTTTTAATAATAGGTTCGATTATATTGACTTTTAGAAATATCTCTACATATACTTTATAGTAATAAGCAAGATTTTTAAAACAACTATGACTGATACTTGGGGCTAAAATAGAAAGTAATAAACTGTTGTGATATTGTGCAATCGATGACGTAGTGTTTTCTTAAACGCTTCTAATCCTAATCAGCGCCTTCTGCTCGAACAATTATTGGACACGCGCATCTCCAAGCATAATTGTTACAAGTTATTTTGGTTCATCAGTCAGTTCAAAGTTATCAAGCTACTACAGCAAACGAACTAAAAGCATTCTATTTCATTACGGTTGTTTTTTGGCTAAGTACTTTTTGTGAATTTAATTATTGTTTTTTAATAAACCTGTGTATTCGTGCAAAGATACAACAGGCAAAAGTGGCGACGAGGATTCAAGGAACTCAACTGCGTCAAGAAAAAAGAAAAAAAGAAAATTTGTTGACTTTGCATTAAAGCTTGAATTGTCAAAATGAGTGAAATTTCTGAACTGATTTTGTTGTTAAATAAGCAACACCAAGAGCAAATGGCAGTTTTACGCGACGAGCATCAAGAGCAAATGACAATGCTTCAAGAGCAGCTAAAAATTCTACAAAGCAACTTGAACAACCCGCGAGAAAATGTTCCAACACCGATGGCAAGTTTTCAACCATTCGATTCCACATCTGAGTTATGGACTGATTATTTGGCAAGGTTCCGAACATTCGTCACTGCTAACTCTATCCCGACAACAAGCAAGCACAAATTTTTCTTACCAACCAATCTAACTCCGTTTACAAAATGCTTAGCAACTTAGCGGCTCAGCAACAACCTGTCAAAAGCATACATGAGCTAACCATGAATGATATTCAGACGTTTATGGCAGAGCAGTTCGACCCAAAACGATTTGTTGTCAGAGAACGTTTCAAGTTCTGGTCTGACATGAAACGCAAACCTGGCGAAACTATTCCTGAACTGGCAAGCAGAATACGACAAGATGCAGCTACGTGTGATTTTCAATCCATTAAAGATCCTTTAGATGAAGCCTTGCGAACTAAATTCATCTGTTCAGTCGACAACGAAGCAGTTTTGAAGACACTCTTCAAGCTCAAGGACGATGAACTAAAGTTTAGCAACGCCATCCGAGTGGCTCAAGAAGTGGAAGAAGCAGCCAAGGTAGCAAAGGAAACCGTACACGGTCAACCTTCTACGTCGGTGCAGAAAGTTTATCACGCAAAGTCCAAAACTTCCAAAACGCAAGAAAAGAAAACCGCCTGCTTTAGGTGTGGAAATTCTGGACATTTTAGCAAAGCTTGTCCCCACATTAAAGCTATTTGCAGCTTCTGCAAGAAAACAGGTCATCTGCAATCTGTATGCATGTCTCGACTAAGAGATAATAAGCTTGTGAAACAACAGGTGAAATTGGTGCACAAAGTCCAATGTTCTGTTTCACCCATCTATCAAACTATTAGACTTAATGACCGCAGAATTAAGTTTGAAATTGATAGCGGAGCCAGTGACACATTTTGCTGTGAAGCGACGTGGCAAACGCTGGGTAAACCCATTCTACAACCTGTATCAGTTCAATATCAAGTTGCTGAAGGTAGCCCGCTACCCGTCGTGGGACAATTCCAATCAACCGCAAGTATTGATGGAAAATCACCTGACGTGACCTTTCCTGTAATTGTCACTAAGGTGCCCAATCTAAATTTACTAGGTCGTCTGGCGATGATGAAGTTGAAACTCACCAACTTAACTGATCACTTAGCTGACACAAGTTTTGATGGGGAGGAGATGGAAGATGATGTCGATAGCGTTTGTTTAGTTCGAACAATCAGTCGTCAAATCAATCCTGACAATCCATTGCTTGTGGTCAGACAGACTGCCAAGGATCCAATTCTTTCCCAAGTAATGCGATTTGTGAAGGAAGGATGGCCGCATGCATTTTCGGAAGAGCTTAAAGACTTCAAAAAGTTGGAAAATTCGTTGTCAACAGAGAATGGTTTCGTTTTTTACGGTTTACGGGTAATAATTCCTTCAACCCTACGTAATCATATTCTTAAATTATTACACCTTGGACGTTTCGGCATGCAACGGATGAAACAACTTGCCAGGTCAACTGTCTATTGGCCTAGAATTGACTTTGACATTGAGAATTTATGTCGCAAATGCACTTCCTGTGGCCAATTTCAAAATAAGCCGGATAAACCTTCAATCCATCCGTGGATGATGCCAGAAAAACCATGGTCAAGACTCCACTTGGACCATGCGATCAACTTTCTGGGAAGAAACTGGTTAGTCCTTGTAGACGCTTATTCAAAATATCCTTGCATTCATCCAACAACCTCAACGTCTTCGAATAGTACGACTGCTATACTTGAACAAGAATTTGCTCATTTCGGATATCCCCACACGTTGGTGACCGATAATGCCACAACATTCATGTCTCAAGAGTTCCAAGCTTGGTGCAAACAACGAGGCATTGTACATCTCACCGGAGCACCTTATCATCCAGCAACAAACGGTGCTGCCGAACGTTTGATACAATCGTTCAAACAGGCATTGAGAAAATCCTCGTTACCTCCAAAGGAAGCTTTGCAAGAATTTCTAATGCAATATAGAAGAATTCCTTTTGCATCGGGACTGTCACCAAGCGAATTGTTGAATGGAAGAAGAATACGCACCAAAATTGACACTTTGGTTCCATCCATTCCGCATCTCCTGCAGGGAAGACAGTCAAGACAAGCGAGCAAGCATTCAAATGCTGAAGACTCGGAAGTGGTTTCGAAAGTCGAACATCATTACTCACTAGGAGACCCTTGTTACGCACTGTACTTCGGCCCTAGAAGAGATCGTGACCCACGATGGGTGCCTGCCATAGTTACGAAAGTCCATGGTACACGAAGCGTCAATGTATGAGTCATTCCTCGAGGACCAACTTGGAGAAGACATCTTGATCAACTTCGACCTCGATACGGTTCGGATCAAGATGATGATCCCCATCCCAACGAGCGTTTTGTCTACAGAAACACTTCCAGCCGGGACTGACCACGCATCTAGTTCTTCTTCGATGAACCAAGGCAACAATCCGAGATTACCAACCGGAGACGAGTACGGGCGACACAATCCACGACGATCAGCAAGGACCAAAAGACTTCCAAAAAAAATATTGTTGCTAATATGTATATATTTTTTTGTCGTAGTTTATTTGGGGAGGTGTTGTGATATTGTGCAATCGATGACGTAGTGTTTTCTTAAACGCTTCTAATCCTAATCAGCGCCTTCTGCTCGAACAATTATTGGACACGCGCATCTCCAAGCATAATTGTTACAAGTTAAATATGCGCCTTTATTTTGGTTCATCAGTCAGTTCAAAGTTATCAAGCTACTACAGCAAACGAACTAAAAGCATTCTATTTCATTACGGTTGTTTTTTGGCTAAGTACTTTTTGTGAATTTAATTATTGTTTTTTAATAAACCTGTGTATTGGTGCAAAGATACAACATAAACCTATATTTTGCCATAGTATTTCTATACAAGCGTTGTCGTTGCTATGTTTGATGATGAATACCGCTATCAGGCGCATAGTGAACACGCAAAACAGCTTAGCCTGATGTCTTGTTATTGTAGAGTCTATGGTTTAATTCAATCATGCCCGTGAGATGTCATACTTTATTATTACGTCAGAGACGTCATCATAGCAGCATGTGTTCTGCTTGCCAAGTACCATAATGGAAACTGGAAATTAGTCCATGTTGAACTGTAAAGATTTGTAAGTCTTTGTAAACTATTTCAAAGCAATCAGAATAATATTAACAACAAAAAATATCTGCTTATTATTTAGCTTGCTGTAAAATAGATATTATTTGTTACGAAAAAGATTGTCAGAAGAAAACAAATAATGATAGTCTTATAAAGAAAATTAAACTGTTAAAGGTAAGAAATCGGATCTTGAAAAGATAAGTGGAAATGATCCAAATCCACAGCCATTTGCAATTGGTGTCTATTTAGGAAGTCACAAACCAAACAATGCACAAGAATTTTTAAAACCGTTTGTGAATGAAATGGAAAGCCTTCTTGCAGATGGATTTTTGTTTAATGGCAAAAATGTTGCTGTAAAGATAAGAAATATAGTTTGTGATGCACAAGCTCGTGTTTTCATTAAACAAGTAAAATCTAGTGCTGGCTATTCTGGGTGTGATAAATGCACACAATCTGGGGTGCATACTGGTGTTAAAATGGTATTTCCAGAAACAGATGCCCCTTTGCATACAGATTCTTCATTTGATAATATGACAGATGAACAATACCACAAGGCTGAAAACCCATTTAAACCACTACCATTGAAAATGGTTAGTCAATTCCCTATTGATTATATGCATCTTGTATGTTTAGGTGTTACAAAGTGACTTTTGCTTATCTGGCTGTCCAGTCCATTAAAAGTTAGAATAGGAACTAAAGCTCGAAATCTTATTTCAGAAACTTTGGTAAAATTTCAGTCATCATTTCCTCTGGAATTTGCTCATAAACCAAGATCATTAATTGAATTACCTTGCTGGAAAGCTACTGAATTTTGACAATTTCTTCTTTACAATGGAATTGTTGCTTTAAAAGGTAAAATTGATGACACACTTTACAAAAACTTCTTGCTGCTTTCCATAGCAATACGCATATTATGGTGATCCCAAACTGTGCTTTGATCAATGCAGTTATGCACATACCTTGTTAGTTACATTTGTAAAGCAGTATTGTAAACTATTTGGTAGGAATGATGTTGTGTACAATGTTCATGCACTTATACATTTAGCAAATGATGTGCAACTGTATGGTCCATTGGACAATTTTGCATCATTTCCATATGAAAGTTTTCTCTATCAGATAAAAAGATAGGTACGAAAACCTTCATGTGTTCTTCAACAAGTTATTTCAAGGTTTTAAGAACTTCAAAATACTAAACTACTTCATTCAAGCATAAGTTCAAATTCGAATAGTTTTGAGGTTTTTCCTTTGTTAAAAAATCAACACTTTTCTGGACCAATACCAACTTCTTGTAATTTCTATCAACAGTTCAATAAAATAGTTTTTAAAAAGTTTACACTAACAACTGCAAAACCAAACACTGCTTTATGAAAGGTTCTGACATATGTCTGGTGTCAATATTTTTAAGAAAGAGTCTGAAGTTCTGGTTATGTACAAAAAATTTATGATTGTTAGACCATTTTTTGATTATCTTTGTAATTCGACAGATTTCAATATTTGCAAAGTGTCAAATTTGAGTGCACATTCTGTTTGTAGTTTTGATGCAATACAATACAAAGCTGTTCTATTACCATTACAAAATGATGCTTTTGTTGCAATACCACTAATTCATACGTGCTAAGTAGCCTATTAGCAATATTGAATTATTTATTATTATTATTTTATCTCTATATTTATCCTCCTGACTCACAGGAAAGCAACAGAGGTGCTAATACATAGGGTAGGCAATTACTCCGACCTGCTTCTGGAGATGCGAAGATATTGCTGTTCGCTTGTAATTTAATAAAGATTTGACTGTTAGAACTGCTTGCGAGGACCACCAAGCAGGGGAATGTGCTGTAAAGTGTCTTTCCCAAGGATGCAACAGAGTGGTGTGAGTGGGTTTTGAACCAAGACCGTGTTGGTCACGAGCCTGGCATTTTAACCACTCAACCACGCTGCTGATAGAATTCTTGAAAACTAGTAGTACATTGATAAAGAAACAAAAGGTTTTGTAGGTACATGACATCTTGGCATTTTCAACTAGGAGATTTCAACTAGACATACTGTATATTATTGATAGGCGCTTGGGAAACTAGATGACTATCGGATCCCAGGATTAAAAAGTAAAAATTTAGAGCGTAGTAAATAAAATCATGAAAGCAAACAAAATGTTTTTTACTTGCTAATTGGAAAACTATTATTGATAAAGTTTTTGACCTGTCAACAAAGAAATTTCTTCATTTTGAATAGTCTTGGATTGTTTAACTTGTGTTTGCTTTTTAATTTTTCCATGTTTGAAAGTCCATTTATTGTACCATGTTGTTTTATGTTTCTTTGTAGACATGAACAATTATTCTGATTACTTTTGACATCTTTTCCATGCTTATAGGTGAAATTTTAATTGCAACTGATACTTCACATTGTTATATTACCTTTTGTAATGTACAATAAATAAGTATTAAATTACTATTAAAAGAGTACTGTAAATACAGAAATATATCATATTGATATATAAAGGTTATTAGAAACTTTTTGAAATTGATAACATGTTTTCTTACACTTCTACCCAACCATAATAAAAAGCTTTTTAATCATGTAGATAAAGTAAATAACTTTATATATTGATATATATTATGTAGGCCTATATTATGTTTTGTTTCTGAATATGATGATGTTTTTGTTTTACTCATTTTGCATCTTACTTTTCTGTTCGCAGTGGAATTGATTGAAAATTTCCAAACGGCTTTTAAAATATATATATATATATATATATAATGTATCACGTTGTAGTTTTTATTGAAACCAATGAAGTTGAAGCTATTCCTGTTAATTGGTTAAAAAGTAATCACGAAGCTTATTGGCCTGACAGTTATTCCTTTTCGGTTTTACGACGTGCAATTGAATGTAATGCACAACCTGATCCTAATTGGAAAGTTTATGCAGTGCGTCTGCTTAAAAATGGTCGATCTGGTGAGACACTTTTTTATTATACTGTAGTAGGTTTATATATATATCTTAACATATTTATAATTTTTACTGTTATTGTTTGCTTTTTGTAAATGGCAATTTTGTTCAGCTATCATTTTTTACCAAATAATAAACAGTTGACTATTGTTTAGATGAGTATGGAGATGCTCGAGCGAAGGCCAAACTAGCCGAAAACATGTCAGATTTACCAAGTGACGCAGAACCAGACAAAAGACGTAATTTAAAGTGTGTTGGTTAATTATTTATCATATATTGATATAATATATTTATATAGATAAAAACTTATAATTTTGACACTTCCACTGCTGCATATGCACAGTTTTTGTTTTAATTACGGCATTGTTTGTTTTAGGAGAAATCGAAAACGAACAACGAGATTTATGTCTAGTTGTAGTAGTTCAGGCAGTGACTCTGACGAAAATCGCCTGCATAACGGTGTGTGATTTTTATAATTTTTGATTTACATGAATATAAAGTATAAATTTTTATTATGGAGAGAAAGCATTTAAATTTGATTTTATTCAATTGCAATTATTTCTTTCAGATGTTTTGCTTTGTCAGCATACACCTAAACGGCCGCGTGTGATAACTTCAAAAAATGTTTCATCACAAGAATCAATCCGATTAAATACTGGTGCTACAATTGCAGCATCGGGTAGAAACGGTAAAACCTATGCTTATAAAATAAATTGACATTTGTAGTACAATTAATCACTTTTTTTATAACTTTTTGTACCACTAAACTGTCATCACTTTGCTAGTACCTGTTAAAATTTGTATTTAAATTGGTGCCGTTTCAATGTACAGCATGCTGGTTAAAAGATAACTTTACGGCAAAAACAACTTTTCCAATTATTGGTGCTTGTTTAGAACCAATACTTTTTCATTTTTAAAATTGAAGAAATAAATTTATTTGTGATATTTTTGATTCATAATATTAACACCTAATAAAAACAAAACATTCGCACCTAATTTTAGTACAAAACTGCGTTAATTTTTTTTTAAATATCCGTTTTTGTATTTTTATTCTATATTTTGTTTTGTATCATAGCTACCAGTGATACGATCAGCGATGTTGGGAGCGTCTTCACCAATTATTGTACTCCTATTAGAAGCAATGCCGCTACATCATCGCAGCTAATTGATGGTAAAAAAATTGTAATTTTGTGATTGTTTATGTGAGTCATTTATGTACATATATGAGCTCAACAATGCCTGATTTGGTAATGTTATGTCCTATCGAGACAGGCATCTGTCCGACACTTCTATGCCACACAAATTGCATTCAACACCTTTCGAATAAATATACCATGCTAGTCGGCTTTCTTCACGCTATTACTATCGATATGTACGTATATCGGTAAAATACTTATCAAACTAGAAGCGAACTGTGAATTCCAATTTCTGTAGTTTCAGTTTGAAAGACTGTTGAATAAAATCTTTGTCTACTTCAGAGGCAATTGCTCTCTTCACCACATAAAGATGCTTACTGCTACCGCCACTGTATATATATTATTTATATGTTTTTAGGAAGTGATATCTTACGGGAGATGGCTAAACAAAGAGTCATATTATGCGAGCTCGTAGACGCGGTAAAAAACTTGAATCGTTCTATTAAACGTTTGCAAAGTGGTTCACGTGAGCAAAATTGTTTAACGGAGCTCCCAGACGACATTCAACTTCCGCTTCAAAGTCTTGAAGATGCGGAAAATCTTGAAAAACGGCTGACAGATAAACAAATCAAACAAAGTTTGGTAGGTGATAGTTTTTGCCGTTATCTGTCCAAAAAAAATGTTTTGCACTTAGTCATGTTACATTAGCTTGCACTGCTCTACAATTAACATTTCACATTTGCAGATTTTGCGTTTTTTGCTCATTGGTGGACGCAATTTAAAAGAAACCTGCTGGCGAATTATGGAGAGTTTAATAGCTAACCAACTGTGTGAGCAACTGAACTGGTCTGGGCGAAATAGGTGGAAAGCCAGGTATGCGGAGACAAAAAAAACTGGGCTTTCTTCAATGACCAATATTGTGGAAGTAATTAAAAGTGAATATTTATTTACTTTAGGCTTTGTCTTTTTACCTCCACACTGAATCTCTCGAGTTTAAAAAAAACTCCCGCCTTGCAGCCCTTTGCTGCATTGTTTATTTTGAGGTTCTTTTAAAGCATTTCCCACTCTCTTATATATAGCTTTTATTTTCCTTTTTTTATGCCTCTCTGGGTGGTTTACTTTCACCACTCAGATTCACTGTTTCAAAGCAGAAACCATGTACAGAGCCTCATGCGGAACGGCTTGGATCCTGAATAGCGACTCGAACAACAGCGACTCCTAAATAGCAACAGCTTCGAAACGGCCACTGGTAAAACAATGGACTTTAAAACAAAACGTCACTTGGATAACATAAGTTTACTAATTAAATATCCTTCTCAGTATGGATTGTCGCTATGTTGTCATTGTCGCAAGCGTTATTTTAACAATCGCTGTCTAGAAGCAGTCGTTGTAAAGAGCTATTCGGATCGTATACGTGCGGAATCATCTCTGGTTCCCAACATCCTTTACTACTTACTTTTTGAATCTTTAGTTGTATTTTTCCTACTGGCGTCATGGCAAGGGTTGACTTGAAAATGAAACTAAAAATACCTTTCTTGCAATCCTTTTGCAGGTCTCAAGCTGTGGTACCTGGATGCCGACTTTCTTAGGGAATTTCTGGTTCTGTGCCCGTATCTCCTTACCCGGGCTTCCTCAAAGATCTTGACTAACACATTTCATTTAACTCCTGTTCCAGCAGAGACTTACTTAATACTCAAAATGTTGCTGCTACTATCTACCAGTTTTACCTCTCTCCTAAGAATGGGCTAATAAATTGGTCCCTGACTGTGTTGGGCCCTTGGAGCCGGAGTTCATGCCGAATATAAGCATTGCTGCACCACAAATCTATGTTTTAATCCCCTGGGATCCGTACCTCTGATTTCTCTCCATAAGCCTGCGCTATTTCTCCATGCTTTGATGAAGTCCCTTTCCCATCAGACAACTGCAACTATCCTATTACCTGGTTGAGTTCTATCCTCTTTTTAACTGATTTTAGATCTGTTCTTTCCTCTCTCCCTTTCTCCGTCTTTTTCAATTCAAATTTTGTGGCATATGAATTAAACTTGGTCGTTTGTCACTGTTGAAAGATATCCATTTGCGGCTTGGGTCCTAAATAGCCAGTCTCACAACAGCGACTGCTAAAATAGCTGCTTTCAAAACATCATTCCATGCTTGGATGAACTAAGACTACTAAATATCTTTATCACAACGTTCAAAAAAGACGAATGCTTTGTAACAGTAATTGCGAATCTAATAACAGCGAGTGTTTCAAAACGCTGATTGTTTTCTTGTTCACTTTCATTTGTGCTAGAATGGCCATAGTCCTAGTTTGTATATGCACAGGACAGGCAGAGATGAGCTTTCTTCTTACCCGCCTATATGTTTAATCCATACGACCCAAGACTTCCGATTACCGTGATAGGTTTAATCAGTGGTAGATATTGGGTGAGGCGAATGAGGCAGTTGCCTCGGTCCCCCCGCGAAAATACCGCAAATAGTTTCATTTTGCTGTATATGTTTTTTTAGAGATCATTATAAAGTTGGGACGAAAAGTGGGAAATAGGAGATTGATTCGAAATGAAGACTTTTTTTTTAGAGATCACCATGATTCGGGATGAAAAAGGGTAATACGAGATCAAAGCTCTTTTTTTTTTTAGAGAACATCAGTTTTGGAAATCCTTGCCTCGGGCCCTTAACTTTGAATATCTACCACTGGGTTTAATTATTGTATAAAAAAAAAAAAACTTTGCCGACGTTGGGTTTTTTAAACCTTAAGTGATAAAAAATTGTGATTTTTTTGTGCCCATAGCGAAGTTGTTACACTTTGATTGCAGCCTCATCAAAAAACTAATTTTCAACTTTTTTTGTAGATTCGGTCTTGCGCAATAATAACTTGGAAAGTCTAACCGAAACCGAAATTGTAAAAGAAGTCTCAAAGTGGCTTCGCAATTGGCGGGAGCGAAAAGGAGGAAAAAAGCTGCCATTGACCTTGAAAAATTGATTTCTATTTTATATTATTTTAAGCATGTGTTTGTGTGTGTGTGTTTTTTGTATCCTAATAAAAGTAAAAAACTGTTTAGTAGTATTGATTTGAGCTTCAAGCAAATACATGTATAATTTGAGTATATTTTCAGTAAATACAGTACAACGATACTTAGACTGTATCGATAATGTAAAAAAACTATTTCAGAACTGTACAAGAACTACTTGAATATTTTATTGTTTTTGTATAGTAACTATACAGTTTTGGGATATCCAGACTGTATCGAAATTGTGTGCAAACTGTATCAAAACTATATTTTAATTATAACGATACTTCATAAAAATTGATATCGTAACTTTATATTAACTATACTACAATGTTTACTGGAAAGTTGTCATATTTTATATTATATGCTTTTAATTTCAGTTCAGGTCAGTTCAGTTCAGTTCAATTTATTTGTTTTGTGCTTCAAAATGAAAAATACACCAATATATATGTAAATGTGATAAAAAAAATTTCAAAAAGCACAGAAAAACACCAAAATGACTATACGGTCTTCTAGTCCGCTGCCTCCCTCTAAATAAAAACATTAATTCATTTCTTGAAGTAAAAGATTTTTCTTCCCAAAGCTTTTCATCTGACACTCTTCAGGGGAAATCGTCAGAATGAAGCAGAATTGAAACCGAACTAATTTATAAAGGAAGAAAGTAGAGTTCTCATTGGCTGAAAGAGTCAACCAATGAGAGAAAAGATTAAGAAATTTTCAAAGAGTATACGAATTCTTTTTGCTTACACAGAAGGGGATTGAGAGATTTAATGAAAGTCGCTTCAAGAGCAGAAAGGTGAAAGGAAGAGCGACCTCGAGCGAGAATAGAAAATTTTTCGTTGCTGTAATGGAGGGCACATTGGGCGTTATCAAGAAGATGTTGACCAATGGCGGATTCGTGAAATTGTTGTGGGTGAATGTTGTTCTTGCAAGAGCGGGAAAGACTTTGGCGGTTGGCCGAGGTACGAGGATTGGTGATGGATTTAGGAACGTGTTGTTTAATTCGCTCTTCTAGCCGTTGAGACGTGCGACCAACGTACCGACTATCGCAGTGGCACAAAAACTGGTAAATAACATTGCTGTGATGATGGGAAGAGAGGCTTACCTCTCTTCTTCAACCTGTTCTCCAAAACCTTTCCTCTAATTGTTTGTCTGATTCTTTCACTTTTGTAAAAGTCAGAAAATTTACCTTTTCTCCTTCCTCTGTGTTTCTTTGTTCTTTTGATATTTCCAGTCTCTTCACTAATGTCCCGCTTGCTGAAACCATAGAAATCTGTGCTGATGCCCTTTACAATGACGACTCAATGGCGCCATCCTTTCCACGCAACATCTTTGTCGAATTAATGCAGCTAGCCACCTCCTCTGTGGAATTTAGCTTCAATAACAACATGCATCGACAAATCGACGGCGTCGCTATGGGCTCACCGCTTGGTCCAGCTTTAGCAAACATTTTTGTTGGCTACCAAGAAGCGAAACTTTTCAACATCGCCAAAAGACCGTTGGTGTACTTCCGGTACGTTGATGATACTTTCGCCGTATTCAACAATGAAGAAGACTGCAACAATTTCTTCATCCAGCTCAACTCTCTTCATCCCTCACTTCGCTTCACCTATGAAAAGGAATCTAATCACTCTCTCCCTTTCCTTGACGTGTTAGTAGAAAGGCATGATTCAGAATTTCTAACTTCAGTATATAGGAAACCTACCTTCACTGGCCAATATCTACGTTGGAACTCTTTCAGTCCCCAGAAACGGAAAATCAATCTAATTGGTACTCTCGTTCACAGAGCTTTTATGACTTGTTCTAAAAGCAAACTGAACCAAGAGCTTGGCAAAATTCGTTCAATTCTTTTGGAAAATGGCTACCCGAAACGTGTAATCAATTCGGCTTTCAAGCGAAAACTTCAACAAATAAATTCTATCCCGGTCCACACAGTAAAAAAGTGCCCTGTCTACCTACACATCCCATGGATTGGAAACGTCTCGATGAGGTTTGAAAAGCAGATTACGTCTGCTGTGAAACGCTGCTTTTTCTCCGTCGAACCACGTGTTATTTTCAACACCCGACAGCTCCTTCCAGCAATTAAGAAAGACGTGTTACCTTCCCATCATCACAGCAATGTTATTTACCAGTTTTTGTGCCACTGCGATAGTCGGTACGTTGGTCGCACGTCTCAACGGCTAGAAGAGCGAATTAAACAACACGTTCCTAAATCCATCACCAATCCTCGTACCTCGGCCAACCGCCAAAGTCTTTCCCGCTCTTGCAAGAACAACATTCACCCACAACAATTTCACGAATCCGCCATTGGTCAACATCTTCTTGATAACGCCCAATGTGCCCTCCATTACAGCAACGAAAAATTTTCTATTCTCGCTCGAGGTCGCTCTTCCTTTCACCTTTCTGCTCTTGAAGCGACTTTCATTAAATCTCTCAATCCCCTTCTGTGTAAGCAAAAAGAATTCGTATACTCTTTGAAAATTTCTTAATCTTTTCTCTCATTGGTTGACTCTTTCAGCCAATGAGAACTCTACTTTCTTCCTTTATAAATTAGTTCGGTTTCAATTCTGCTTCATTCTGACGATTTCCCCTGAAGAGTGTCAGATGAAAAGCTTTGGGAAGAAAAATCTTTTACTTCAAGCAATCTTCAAATTCTGTACCACCAAATGTTTATTAATTCATTTATATATTTTTGTAAAATAACTTTGCTAGGGCACATTAGAAATAACTGTGGTGACTATGCTGTAAAGTTGAATCCTTTGGGCCAAAATTCTTGAGTCTTAGCACTTTGAGTGATTCTACTAATCAACTGATAAAGATGTAATTGCTGTTATTATAGCAACTACGTCGCTAATACCAGCCATAATAAAACTACAAGTGAAAGATTCCAATGCAGTCTACATTTATATACGAATATCAAGTAACATCATTCGGAAGTCAACTCCAAACCGATCGATCGTCAACTGCTGGACGCGTCCAATCTTTTATAAGCAACTTAATGAGGAACCGTCACGTGACCAGAACGAAGCCAAGTGGAACATTCCAACGGTTCGTTAGCTAAGTTCGCTATAAGAGGTGACCCCGATATACAAACTCGCACCTTCTTCATCAACAACGTCAATCGTCGCTTAAAAAACGTCAGCCAACACGCAACAACGCACTCAAAAGCATGAAGGAGGAGGACGCATATAGCAACTACGTCGCTAATACCAGCCATAATGAAACCACAAGTGAAAGATTCCAATGCAGTCTACGTTTATATATAAATATCAAGTAACATCATTCGGGAGTGGACTCCAAACCGATCGATCGTCAACTGCCTCATTAATTAGACTTTCTCTATACACCCTAAGAAACTGTATCTCTTCCTTTAACACCCCCCATCCCTACTTCTATCCTCATTGAAGAAAAATATAAAATCAAAACAAAATTCAAATCTTTCCTTAAAAAAAACTTTCCTGAATACCTGAAATAAATCCCTTTCTCTTTTTATTAGCTTTTTTTTAATCTTTCCGTCTAGAAACTTGTCATCCCTATCCTTTTAATTCAGACTTACCAAAGCTGACCTAATTTTTTTCGTAATAATTATCAGTTAAATATTTTCAAAAAAAAAAAGAGTTCTGATATTCATTATTTTTTTTGTGTATTGATTCTTGTCGTTTATTTATTATTGATGTATTGTTTTTTTTCTATATTAATGAATTTGTGTATTGATTTACCCTATATTAATGACTTTGTGTATTAAATTATTCTGTACTATGATTATTGTGTATTGACTCTTGTCGTTTATTTATTATCGATGTATTTTTTTTTCTATATTAATGAATTTGTGTATTGATTTATTCTGTACTATGATTATTGTGTATTGATTCTATTGTTATTGATTATTATTATTTTATGTCGTATTGTTGCTAATTAGTCGCTCATCAATTATTGCATAAAAACATTTTCCCTTTTATTATTATTATCCAATTGTTATACATTTTTTTTGCTTCTTTGTATTTACATGTAATATCAATACTCCATCTTCTTACTTAACGTAAATATATATAATTCTTTTTCATCGATTTGTATAAAATCTTTCTTCAAACATTCTGTGTATATATTATAGTCAACAATTTAAATACCATATTTTTTTTGAAAAATGTCTTCTATCCTTTTTCCACTATCAAAGAACCAACCACCATAAAAACAAAATATAAACAACTGTTTTTAATTCGTTTGTTTTGTGTTTTGCTTTTGATATGCGTGTTTTATAACTAAAATTATAAAAAAAAAAAGTTTTGCTTCCTTTTTGAATAAGAAAAAAAAAAAACCGGACGCGTCCAATCTTTTATAAGCAACTTAATGAGGAACCGTCACGTGACCAACACCAAACCAAGTGGAACATTCCAACGGTTCGGTAGTTAAGTTCGCTACACGTTGTTTTTTAACGCTGATTATATAAAAACTAAAAATGATAGGAAATTGTAAGTGTTACAAGAAACTTTGTTAAGATATAAAGTTTTATTTAAAACTTTAACCAGACTTTTATGTCAAGTACTTTTCCACAAGGGTACAAAAAAAGTAAAAATTGTATCATCTTACCTCACCTTCCCCTACAACCAAGAAATGTGGATCGACTAGTTGTCAAAGATCTTCATTCAAATTCAATTATAACTTTTTTTCTTCAATTTACATTAATAGTTAATCAACGTTTTCTGCTCAGCACCTTTCATGCTTGTTATTCAATGTATGTTACTAATGTATAAATTATTTTTAAAGAAATCCTGACCTATTTTAATGCATGGACACGCTTTTGCATTTTCATTTTCGGCGCACTTTTTCGTTATCTGCGGCTGCAGTAAACTTCTTGGTTGTTTTTTTCATTGTTTGGAGAGTGCAAGCACAAACTACGCTGTAATATCTTGTTATTTTGCTTATTTTAATTCTTCTTTTTCCTTGTCCGATAATGCCCTATGGTTAATCCGATTGTGCCCCATACATTGGGCACAGTTGGACAGAAAAATCATTTTTTAAATGTGCTTGTTAATTTTTTTATGAGTTTAGATCTGTGAAAATACATTTGCATATGATAGATTTAGTTGTATAAATTATACAAAAAAGTTTGATCTGGATATAACTTGTAAAAAAAGCACTACAGCAAAAATTGTAATTTTTGTCCGACTGCACCTCACTCTCTCCTAGTTCAAATAAACTGTAGAAAATGAACTAGGCTAACATTGTTCTGGCTAATTTGCACTGTTGATTGAATTTGATCGATTAAACCAGTGATTTTCAACCTGGGGGTCGCAAGCCTTTTTTCTAGGGGTCGCGAGAGCTTTTGATGTTCAGTAGAAAACATTTAAGAAATATTCATATACAGATCGAGCTATGTATATCATGTCGGAATCACTTTTAGTCACGGCAAAAATACCAGGACACTGTGGCAAAAATCAATGTTTAAATTCATTATAGGAATGATCATGACCGTTAAAACTGTTTTAAGTGTTGATCAGTTGATCAGTTTAGTTAACAGATAAACTGTTTAACAGATAAGTAAACTGTTATCATTTTTGGTTACCTGTAAAAAAATTTAGCAATTGGTGTTAAAGTTTACGATATTATGGCAAAAAAGCGCAGCTATTCAGATTCATTTCTCAAGTATGGATTCGTCAGTATCGTCTCTGACGGCATTGAAAAACCACAGTGTGTATTGTGCATGAAAGTTCTTTCGCCTGAATCCATGAAACCATCAAAACTCAAAAGGCATTTAGAAACGAAACACACTGACTGCAAAGACAGACTTATTATTTTTTGAGCGAAAGGCAAATTGTGTGAAGCGGTCTCGAATGGATAGCTCCGGAGTTTTCCAGCAACGAAATCGAGCTTCTATTGAAGCAACCTTTGTAATATCATTGCGAATTGCTAAAGCTAAGAAGCCACACACAATTGCTGAACAACTGATACTGCCATGCGCGAAAGATATTAATCGTATATTAATTGGAAAGGAAGCAGAGAGCAAGTTGAATGTACTATCTCTCTCGGATAATACAGTGCAACGTAGAATTTCTTTGATGTCTGAGGACATCAAGAATCAAGTCATTGATCAAATGAAGTCAGCTGGCTCGTTTGCTCTGCAGCTGGACGAGTCGACAGATGTTTCATTCTGTGCACAACTTATTGCATTCGTACGTTACGTTCACAGAGGTGCGTTCAAAGATGAGTTTCTGTGCATCGTAGATCTGCCGTCCACAACACGTGGAGAAGATATTTTTAAGACTATTGATGCTTTTTTCAAGGCGAATGATATTAAATGGGAACAGCTGTGTGGACTTTGTACAAATGGTGCTCCGGCCATGTTAGGCCATAGCTCAGGATTTCATGCACATGTTAAGAAAGTATCCCCAGACTGTACTTTCATGCATTGTATGATACACCGTGAGGCTCTGGCTTCAAAAACATTGGGACCAGATTTAACAGAAGTGCTTAGGCAAGTAATAAAACTCGTTAACACAGTAAAATCCAGCGCACTCAATACTCGCTTATTCCGACGCTTTTGTGAGCAGATGGATGCAGATCAATATAATCTCCTCTATTACACGAAGGTGAGATGGCTGTCTAAACGCAACGTGCTCAAACGGGTCTTTACTCTGCGGTTCGAATTGCGGGACTTTTTTGTGCAACAAAAAAAAGAAGACCTGGTCAAATTTTTGCATGAAGATGTGGTATTACTGGCCTACCTTGTTGATATTTTTGGCAGACTAAACAAATTAAATCTTTCCTTGCAAGGTCAAGCCAAAACAATTATTAATTTCATCGACGCACTTTCAGCATTTCAGGCGAAACTTGAACTCTGGGAAAGAAAGATGACAAAGGGCCAATTGGCAATGTTTCCTACCTTGAATGAATTCATTGAAGACACTGAGGACATGCGGCTTGATGGCGATGTCAAATTGAAGATTATCAACAACCTTCAATCCCTTCGCTCTGAATTTACAAAATATTTCCCCAAGACAACTAGAGATGATTTGGTATTTGTTAGAAATCCATACCTGGTCCCAAACTCGGAAGTTGTCAACATGTTCAACGGAGACGTTTCAACTCAAGAGGAATTTATTGCCCTAAAAAATGACTCAACTGCGAAGGATGCCTTCAAAGAGAAGAGTTTGCCTGCATATTGGTCAGCCATGGTAGATTCGTATCCCAGAGCGGCAAGCGCAGCGATTCGACTTTTGATGCCTTTTCCATCAACCTGGCTGTGTGAGGCAGGCTTCTCAGCTTTACTGGGTATAAAGAACAAGGCCAGGAATAAACTAATAATAGAGCCAGATCTAAGGTGTGCACTTGCAACAACAGAGCCCCGCATCGACGAGCTTGTTACCAAAATGCAACACCAGCCATCTCATTAATGCACCTGCCATGTGTATAAATTTAATTAGTCATTCTTTAACATGGTGATATCATACAATACTTATCGTTTAGTCATTTTTATTGATCTGCATGGAAGGGGGTCGTTTGGTTATGTCGGATTGCAAAATGGGTCGATGAATAAAAAAGGTTGAAAACCACTGGATTAAACAAAGCTTTCAATAAACACATCTGGACATCTTTATTTAATTTAAGAATGCGCTGCCAGAAAAAGCAAAAGTAACATGACTCATAGGCTATATTGAGTACCGGTATGGGGCTTACATCTCTAAATAGTGTAAGAGAAGAAAAACTTCAATGTGTTATTTGTTTCCAAGTTCTCTCTAATTGCTTGTAAAGCTCTCAAAATTAAAATTGCATTTATCATTACTCAAAATACTCGCAAAAAAGACTGAACATTTTTAAAAAGACACTGAAGTTTCTTTAAAAGTAATCTGAAATTAATAAGTCTCGAAAATTATGATACAAGTTTCAATGAAACCAATGCAAACTTTTGTAACTTTCATCTCTTGCTGTAGCGGAAGAAAACAAATCTCAAAAGAAGCTGAAAAAGCCGTGTGTGAAAAAATTGCCGAAATTGTGATTAAAAAAGTAGCTGTCAAGAAAAGAGTCGGCAGCACGGTCGATCGGTTGAAAGCACTATAATTTAATAGCGAACCTTATCGAATCATCGTTCAAAACCTATTCACACCGTTCTGTGGTGTTCTTGGGAAAGATGCTTGATGGCACTTTCCTCTGCTTGGCAATCCTGGCAACCAGCTCTAAAATTTTAGTCATATCTCTAATAAAAACTAAAAGCTAAAATAAAAAATTTTGACCGGACAACAATATCTTCTAGAAGCAGATCTAGAAGCAGATCGAATTAATTGCTTCACAGTTGCCTTCAATATAGTGTCTACGATGCTTTCCTGTGAGTTAAGAAGATAAATATAGAAATTTAAAAATAAAAAAAATAACTGCTTTATCACTCTCAAACAGTACCCAATTAAAATACCCAGTCTGGCTTTGCAACAAGGCTTTTTTTTATCAAAACTACGCAAAGAAATCGTCTTGAATTGGAGAATAAAATAAGATGTCTGTCAGAAATTTTTCCACAAATAGACAAGATACACAAAAACAAACAATGTTAAATTGTCGCATTAAATTTTATTATTTCAATACTGCTTTGTAGTAAATAAACTTGTACATTCATATTAAGCTTGATTTCTAGCGTTACGCAGACTACAATAGTATTTTTGCAAGTTAAACCACATGGCGGTTTCGTTTCTTTTGTTATGGTTTATTGCTCATCTTGTGTATGAAAACGTCATGGACCCCCGAAAATCACTCTGTGGACCCCTGGGGGTCCATGCACCCCCGGTTGGGAACCACTGAACTAGAGCTTTGTGAAATTAAAATTATCGCGAATGAAGTGTAACAAATGGGAAGTCCGGCATTAGCCCCATTTGCAAAAGCGGGCAAGTTCGCTAAACCAAAGTGGAATATACAAAAGAGACGTCGACTTAAACAAAAAAGAAAAGAGGCTGAATTATTTATATGATTTTCCGGAAATTTTTCTTCTATTGTCGAGTGCATTGTTAGTTACTTGGTGGGATTTTTTATCATAATTTCCGGAAACACTCCTTGTCTTTTTGAAGTTATGATTATATTTAAATTTTGTCGAACCACTAATGTGTATAATTTTTTGAATGTTACGCATATTTTTTTAGAATTTCCACACCTCTACCAAACGTTTAACAAAGATTTGCTAATGTAGTTTTCATTTCTCACCTTATCCCGTCGAGTTGATTTGTTTCATTTCTTACCTTATCCTCTCGATTTTCATCGATGCTTTTGTTTTTGTTAGTGCGCAATTTGTCTCTTTGCAGTAAAAAATTCATTTTCATGCATAGCAAAACTTTGGTTGTGTTTTTCAAAGACCCTTTTATGTACAAATTTCTGGGTGTTTATATGTAGTAGTGAATGAATAAATTCCTGTGTGCCTGAATACTCCGCCGCAAACCCTGTAATTTTCCTCAGCAAAGTGTAAAAGATATTTTTAAAAATTTATAATAAATATAATGTTGCTTTAAGTCTATTTTTTAATTAGCCTATTATTATATATTATACGAGGGGCATTCAAAAAATACGCGGAATTTTATAATTTTTTATAATTTATTGATACAATCAATCTACTTTTCAACGTAATCTCCATCAAGGTTGATGCACTTCTCCAGGCGGTGCTTCCATCCTTTTATCCCATTTTTGAAGTAATCTGCTGACCGTTTTGTGAGCCATGTTTTTGCTGCTTGCTTTGCCTCGTTAGTGTCATTAAAATAAACGCCTTTCAAGTGTTCTTTAAGTTTTGGAAATAAAAAAATCAGATGGGGCAAGGTCTGGGGTATAAGGTGGATGTGGCAGCAATTCCCACCGAAATTCTCTCAAAACATCTCTTACGATCCGAAAAGAATGCACTGGGGCGTTGTCGTAATGGAAAAGAATTCCACGATGGAGTTTTCCTGAACACTTTTCAGCTAATTTTGCTCTCAATTTCCTTAAAACTTCTACGTAATAGGCGCCTGTAACAGTTTTTTTACCTTCTAAAAAATATACTAGCACAACTCCTTCAGAGTCCCAGAAAACAGTTGCCATTACCTTCTTGACAGACCTCTCAGACTGGAATTTGATTGGGCCAGATGATCCACGTGGAAGCCACTGTTTTTGGACTGCTGTTTTGTTTCAGGATCATACTGGTAGACTCATGTTTCATCTCCTGTGATAATTCAATCAAAAAAGCGGTCTTCATCTGCTTCAATTTTGAGCAAAATTGCCGTTGACAATTCACTTCTGAGATTGAGCTGATTTGGGAGCAACGCTTTTGGCACTCATCGCGCCGAAAGCTTGCTAGGCATAAATAGTCATGCAGAATCGAATGAGCTGAAACAACTGATATGCCTACAGTCTCAGCTATCTGATAAACCGTCAATCGTCCATCTTTTTTGATTAGGTTCTTAACAAAATCAATTTTTTCATTGTTTTTTGAGGTTGTTGGTCTTCCACGACCCTCATCATCTTCAACAGTTTCTCTACCATCTCGAAATTTTTCAATCCACTTGTAAACACAAGTTTTCTTGGGAGCATCATCTTTATAAACGGTCTGCAGAGCTTGAATGATCTCCGTTCCTTTCTAACCAAGCTTTACCAAAAATTTGATGTTGGTTCTTATCTCGAAATCCTTACGCTCCATGGGTTAAAAAACTATCTTAAATAAACTAGCTCTTGACAACTTCGTTTACAAGCGCAAAATGAGTGATAGCAATTATTCGATCACAAAGAACATGCTTTTTATGGCTAGCATGCTAAAATACGTTTTTTCTTGCTGGCACTCTTGGTCACGGGAGAATTCCGCGTATTTTTTGAATGCCCCTCGTATATATCTTATTATATACAGTGGTGGGCAGTACCATGTACTAAAGTACCGCGGTACTTTTTTAATTTTAGGGTCATTAAAAGTTATTTTGCAAGAATTGCGACATGTTTTTGTTTTTCGTATCGATTGCAGCTTCAAAGGAATTTCTTGATTTACAGTAGCATTATCACAAATTGACATTTGTTATAGCTAAGTGTTTACCAGTACTTTCTCCATCTTTTCGGTACTACGGTAGTTACCAGTTAATTTTAAGTAGCCTAAAGTCAGGTTTAGGAACGTTCTACGAACTTTAAAGCCAGTAGCTCTTTTACTGCTTTTCGTTTAGGCTTATAGCTTATTCAGGCTAGTAGGGTAGTCTGGGTAGACTAGCATTTTAGTTATGTCTCAAATAAAAACAAAAAAAATAAATTAAAAATTCCAACTCACTACAATACCTTGGCATCTCTAAAAGCAATTATCTGCTAGATCTTCTGGTTGCTTGTGGGCCCTCATATATAGCATTAAATAAGCAGATACGGTATCGCTTAAAAGTTGCCCTTAATATAACGCTTTCAACGTTTTTGTACGAGTCTGGATGATAAATAGAGTTAAAATACGATAAAAATCAGTAAAAATTTTAAATCTTGAAAACGAATGATGGGTTTGTGTATGAAGCTTATTTGAATTTTGTCTTATTTTTTTCCATCAATCTTAATCATGTTTAAATATGCATTCGTAGAATCATAGCCGTACCTGCCGGGGGTGCAGGGGGGGCAATTGCCCCCCCAAGTTTCGAAGATTTGGGCAAAATTAAGATTTTTCGGTCAGGGAGAAGAAAATATTTGGGCAAAACCATAGTTTTTCGGGCAGCGATATGAAAAATTTGGGCAAAGTCAGGAAATTTAGAGAGGTGATGATGAGGAACTGCAAGAAATAATAACCCAAATTTAGGTGAAGACCTTTTTTTTTTTTTTTTTTTTTTTTTTTAGAGAACACCTTGATTTTGGGACGAAAATCGAAAATTAGGAGACTGAATTTAAGTGAAGACCTTTTTTTTTTAGAGATCACCATGATTTTAGGACAAAATTGGTTTTTGTCTGAGAAACTCAGACAATTTTTTTGTCATATCCGAAATGTACTCTAAAATCATGATTTGGGCAAACGTCACAAAATTTGGGCAAAACTTCATTGCCCCCCCAAAATTTTTTGGGCTGGTACGGCTATGCGTAGAATATCGGAATCACTTACTTAAATTAACCGCTGACAACAGTGGTGCTAAGCAAAAAGTAACATAATTTTGTTTTTGTGTTTCAACGCCATTTACATTAGAACATTTTTTTCTAATGTAAATGGCGTTGAAACACAAAAACAAAATTTATCATGAAAGTGGAGCCTACTGCTTGGTTAACCAGGTTTCATATGCCTAGGTTCAATTCCTGGGTTGTCTGCAATGAACGCAGCTAGTTTTTTAAAGAAAATATATGAATTTGTTCACGTTTATGATAATTTTTCGTACTACTACTTTTATGCTTACTAAAGTAAGATTTTAATTAACAAAGTTTCTTCAGTATTCTACGATAATTAACACAACACAAAGTGAAATTTTAATGTTACCGACATACACCAGTGTAGGAGTCACCAACACGGTACACGCGGGCATCAAGTCGCCCGCGAGGACTACATGAGTGTGCCCGCAGGCTTGTTATAAAAATAGCATAACTCCTAAGTGAGCTGATTCTAAAATGTATTTTTTTGTGCCGATATTTTTTAATTATACTTGTACCCAAAAAGTAGCCCTTGGTTCAAAAAGGTTGGTGACCCCTGCATTAGTGCATGGGTGTAGATTTAAAGGTAAGTTTTCTAACACCGCGACTCATTTTCGCTGGTGGTTCGTCACATTTATTTACTCGTTTCAGTTCGTTTTTTGCAAAGCAGTATTGCAAGTTCGATTCAACAGGAATTCATGCTGGTCAGCATTCTGCTTCAGTACTTCTGTGAGCACAGAAACAAATGCTACGCGTTGATTGTTCAAACAAAGGAATTGCTTTCGATTAATGTCATTGCTGCGCAGTTTCGAATAGATCTGCACTCCCAAAGCACAAATAGCAAAACAATATTGTTTTCGAGCAGACAAACCACCACGGTCTGCCATGGCTAGTAGCAAGTCTTTTATTTCGGAAACATTAAGGGTTGTTTTTTATCAATCAGCAAGTCTTTACAAGCAGTACATTTCGAGATATACATCTTTCTATGTAACCCGCAACATAGTACGTGACAGCTGCATCATCACCACTGATTTCACTGACTTGGGCTTGCATAACCCAGTCCTTCAACCAAGTAAGGTCTTCTGTGCTGTCACCACAATCCTCGGTGAAAATTGACTGCGTGGTGTTTGAATCAGCCAGTTTGTGCAGTAAATTTTGCTGAAGAAGGCTCAAGCATCGTATCATCTTCTCAGCTTGAAAAAGCGCGACTCTAATAAAAGTTGCCTCCATTAACCTGGCGGTACCAGCTAAACCGCCCTTCAAAAGTTTTCCTGGAAGAACATATTCAAAACCATGTTTGCAAATCAAGTGAGAAGCGAGTGCAATTATTGCCTTTATTGATTGGATCAAGCAATAAAAGTTTCACTTGTCAACCCGGATTGTCCTGCAGCCTTCCATTGTTCAAATATTGCTAGTGCATTTTGCAAAAACTGCATAGTGCAATTGTACATTCCATCTTCAATCAAAACCAGCGGTGTGCGATTGCTGATGGTTTCAAATATAGCCTGCGTAATTGTGATGTTTCTCTACCTTGACGTCTGTTGATGACTCGCTTGTCTGTTGATGACTCCTTAAAATCTTTTTTCTCAAAATGCTTAGAACATACCCTGGTGTTTTCAGTGATAATCCAGTTTTTACGAGGTATTGCTGACAACCATTTATTTTTCATAACAGCATCTTTTGGAAATCTAAACATGGCATACTTTTGTTTGTCTGTACATGAGCGATATTCATAATTGCAACTGGGACACAGCATGTGTGCGGCATTGAAACAAAATAATTAGTACTCCAACAATATGAAATATAATGTTTAATAAGCCACCAACAGCAGGGTTATAAAAGAAAATTATATCAATAACAGAAAATGCAAATAATAATAATAATGCTAATTTTTAAAGCACAAAACGAAAAGTATTTAATGACAATAGTTAACCAAAAAAAGCTTGTTGCACAAACTGGAAATGAATACTCTAATCTACTTGTATGTAACACTGTTATGGTAACAGTACTGGTATGTTGCTAAACGATGTAACGGTAACTGATTAGATCAAATTGCCTTAATTCAGCCACTCTTTACCCTCTGTGCACACTCACCAGTGATCACTATTGATAGGCTGTTGATATGCTATTGACAGTCATAGTCAATATTGATTTGCAATCTGTCACTAATGATTCAATAGTGATAATAGCACCACTTTATTATTATAGATACTAACAATAGTAATTCATGGTGTATCAACAGTGCACATGTCAACATAAAAATAATATTGCTTATATAATAATGATTAAACAAATACAATGTCTTTATGGAAGGGGGCGTCAAAAACCTAAAATTAGTTATTTTGAATAAATCTCTTAACAGGATGATTTACCACAAGTGATAAATTGTCTAACATTTATCACTACTGAATCACCACTAAAACACTGTTCATTAACTATTGAATAACTATTGATGTGCACAAAGGGTAACAGTTAAAACTGTCAATGACTGAATGGATGCAGTCATTCAGTTAATTGTTACTGGGCCTAAAGTTTCTGTTAGGTTGACTTTGACTTTGTTCAAGTAGCTTGATTCTATCCGAACAAGAATCACGACTTCTAATTTAATCAATTATATTAACCAAAGCAAAGAGTGGTTAAGAATACAGTTAATAAAATAAAAGAAAATTTAAATCAATTCTGGCGTTAACTAAGCATTGAAAAAAGTTAAAATCGTAACTAATGTACATGTAATTTGCCTAACCTTATACTAAACTATAAATTGCTTAACTTTATACTTAACTGAACTTTATGCTGTCAACAACCAAACCTTTATCTCGTTAGATGGTTAGAAGAAAACTTTAGAAGCACATGTGCGCGAAAAAAACTTCCAAAAGATTTTAACGTGCAATGTAATTCACCGGAACGTTTATGACGAAATATTAAGGCAATAAAAAAGATTGAGTCAGCCAAATCTTCACTGTACACTTCTTAGAAATAAATTTATGACGTAACATTCAAGCGGACAAAAAAAATTTAAGTTATCTAATTCTCACTGCTATAGTTTCCGTACGCACAGAAACATATCTGATATTTTCATAATTATTTGAAGAATGTTTAGTAGCCCACTGCCCAGTGTAAGCGTATCATGGAGCCAGCTTTGATACAGCTTAAATTGTTTCAATTTCAAGTCAGTGCGCACTTTATCAGTACGAGTAATTAGTGCAAAAAACAGTAGGGGAGACTGGGGCAAATCGGGACATGGGATAAGTTGGTCCAACCTATGTACTGCTTATACTGTTGGTTGAAATAATCTGTAGCGCCAACAGTGGTTACGTCTTGCATTAGCAACAATACTAGTTATGCGATACGGTCGTTAGCAAGTACTTATTTAAGCTGATAAAAAAAAATTCAATTTTTTGCAAAAAAAGTTAATCTTAAAAAAACAGGTATGTTGCTTACTATTTCTGTATGTATATGGTTTAATGCCTCAATGATTACAATGCTGATTATGATAGAATAATGTGGTAATTTAAAATCTATATCTGGCGTAGATCTTGAAGTGAAGTAAAGATATAACACTTAGTTTCAAAATGGCACCTTTGGGGTAAGTTGGGACATCGTCATGGGGGCAAGGAAACCACTGTCCCAACTTACCCCATTACAATTATAACTTAACTTCCAAGCGGTAAGCATTTGTAATGTCGGCTGTGTAATAAAGAAAAATATTCAATTACCTTGAGCTATTTACATGTAAGTTTATGTGATAATATAACCTTTCAATCTAGCTAATCAAAAAGTTCACGTGTTCAAATCTTATTAAAAGCAAGAAATATAACCTACTGGTAAAATGCTATTAATTATGATGTTATCTACAAGTAGAACCAAAACAAGTAGTAAAAATAATGCTCATTTGAAATTGCTTATATTGTCTTTTCTAGGTGGAAGAGTGATAGCCTATGGCTCGAAAATATACAAGGAAGACCAACAGAGGACAGACTCCAATAGATGTCCTGAAAAAGGCAGCAGGTGCCTTACGGCAAAGTGGTAAGCTGCGGCAGTCTGCTCGAGAGTTTAAGGTGAGTAAAACCACAATGAAGCGCTTTGTCGATCAGATGTCAATTGATGAGGATACAGCAAAAAAGTCAGGCTACAAGCGTGTGGGTGACAGGCATCGCATTTTTTCTACAAAAATGGAAGAAGACCTCGCAAATCATATCAAATCATTAAGTAACATGTTTTATGGACTCTCAACAAACAAATGTCGCCAACTAGCTTTCGAATTCGCAATGCAAAATAATATCACGATACCGGACAACTGGAAAAAAAAGAGAATAGCAGGAATTGACTGGTTCTTATCATTTAAGTTTAAATATGGACTATCTGTGCGAAAGCCTGAAGCAACATCTCTCGCACGTGCAACAGCGTTCAATCCCCACACTGTTGACAAATTTTTTGATCAATTAGGCGATTTGTATGATCGCTACAAATTTGAAATGCACGATATTTACAACTTAGACGAAACGGGTTGCACAACTGCACAACAACCGGGGGGCGTAGTTGCACCCACAGGAAAAAAGCGCATTGGGTCAGTGACTAGTGCTAAATGTGGAGAACTGGTCACTATCCTATACGCAATAGGAGCATCTGGAGTTGTAGTGCCACAAATGTTTGTCTTTTCCAGGATTAATTTTCGGAATAATTTTATTGTTGGTGGGCCATTAGGATGTATAGGAGGTGCTAACAAGTCGGGCTGGATGAATGAAGACTTGTATGTCAACTTCATTAAGCACTTTATTCATTGTGTGCGTAGCAGCAAAGAGCGACCAGTACTACTGATTTTGGACAACGTGGATGCACATATAAGTTCTACAGCAATTGATCTGGCATGTGAAAATGGTGTAGTTATGTTAACTATACCTCCATACACCTCACATTACCTCCAACCGTTAGATTGAACATGTTATGGACCCTTCAAAACTGCCTTTGGTGTGGTAATGGATGAGTGGATGCGCTCTCACCCAGGTTGTATTGTCACAATATATGACGTACCATCTCTAGTTGCTAAAGCTCAGCTTCATTCACTTACTATTTGGAATATTCAGAATTGCTTCCGTGTCTCCGGTATATATCCATATAACAGAAATGTCTTCACAGATGAGGATTTTGCGCCAGCCGAAGTCACTAATTGCCCAGATACGGGGATTGTCAATTGTGCAAGTGATATAAATGACCAACAAGATCCTAGAATCCAAAATATATCAGATCCGAATGAATTAAGTGAACAAGAGTCTAGCAATTCAACTGGGCAAAAATTTGCAAACTTCAAACAACCAAGTACCTTAAGTAGAGGTCCATATAACATTCCGCTGTGTAGACTTGGAAAAGCACTTTACAAAGAAACGTACGTATGTCTCACCTTCACAGATATTGCCTATCCCAAAAGCTGCTGCAAGAAAAAAGTGTGTTCATTTTTCCTCCTTGTAAGTTTATGTTTGAAATAACTCTAAATAGAATAGCCTACTTTTCTTTGTTGCACTGAGCATTTCATGAAGATGACCAAAAAATCGAACTTTATAGATTCATTTAAAAAAAGAAATTTAAAAAAATATTTGTCGCAGTTTGCTTGAGGTAATCGAAAATTATCGAAGAACTTCAATTGTACTTTTGAATTATGCTGGGGACTGTATCGAATATTTACGTAAACAAGATCAAAAGACATTGGAAGAGAATATATATTGTGGTATGCTTGAGTGCAATATCATTATTTGGTTGTATCACCTTACTGGTAGGTCATGACACTCTCCTCGTCACTGTCCCGTTTCAGCCAATGCTATTGCATCTCAGCTGATTAGAAATGGGAAATACGAGACTGTTGACCGCAAGTCATCTCGACTTGTCTCTCAAGAAGTGTTTGACCTTTGGAGGGCCACAACACCAGACGTAGTAAATATCTCTAAAAATTTTTCACAGAGAATTTGCTGCTGCCCTTCAACATTTAAAACCAGGTAAAGCTCCGGAGCCTGATTCCATCTGCTCAGAGCTTATACTTCATGCTGAAGCTGCTTTGAAGTCCTGGTTACGTGACTTCCTTTCTTCTGTTTGCGCCGACTCAAAATTCCCAAGATCTGGAGAAGAGCGCTTGTGGTCGCGATCCCAAAACCAACAAAGCCCGTGGGGAACCTAAAGAGTTATCGACCGATATCTCTGCTCTGAGTCTCCTACAAGATCCTTGAGAGGTTATCTACGCCCGCGTTGAACCATTAATCAATCGACTGTTTCCTAAAGAGCAGGCTGGGTTCCGACGCGGGAAGTCAACCATAGATCAAGTTGTTCTGCTAACTCAGAACATCGAGAATTCTTTCGAGGTTAAAAAGAAAACCGGTGCCGTATTTGTCGATCTGACAGCTGCTTATGACAATGTCTGGCACCGTGGCCTTACCTGCAAGCTGCTGAGACTTCTTCCGGATAAGCACATGATCAGAATGATTATGGAGCTTGTCCTAAATCGACGTTTCACCCTTATCACCGGTGACAGCAAGCAAAGCAGGCTACGCCGTCTTAAAAACGGCATTCCTCAGGGATCAGTCTTGGCTCCCCTCCTATTTAACATCTATACGTACGATCTTCCTTCCATGATTTCCAGAAAGTTTGCTTGTGCTGATGATTTAGCATTGTTGCACTCTTCTGGAAACTGGAAGGACTTGGAGGGGACTTTAAGCCAAGACATGTCTACACTTCAACGTATCTCCAGACTTGGAGGTTGAAGCTCAGTCACACTAAGACGTGACGGCAGCTTTCACTTAAATAACCGAGGGGCCAAACGTGAGCTAAACGTCTACAACAACGGTAGATTTTTACCGTTCTGTCCAATCCCTACTTATCTTGGGGTAAAACTGGACAGATCGCTCACGTTTCGTCACCATCTAGTGGCATTGCGCAAAAAACTATTCTCGCGCGTCACACTGTTGAGGCGACTCGTGAGCTCGGGATGGGGTGCTGGTGCTAAAACACTACGCATAGCCACCTTATATCTAGTCTACTCAACAGCTGAGTACTGTGCGCCAGTCTGGTGTCGCAGTGCTCACACTCGCCTCATCGACAGTGTCTTAAACGACGCCTTGCGCATAGTTACTGGATGCCTGTGTCCCACTCCAACGTACCACCTATCTGTACTCTCAGGCATCCAGCCAGCTGAGCTTCGCCAAATGGGAGCGACACTCTTCTTGGCTCACTGTGGATCTCTGGACCCCGATCATATCTTGTATGTTCTTTTAATTGGGTCCTCAGATACTCGTCAAGTGAGACTAAGATCGAGACGCCCGTTTGTGTCAGCTGCGCGGAGTTTTTTGGACAACCTTGCCAGACTTGGCATCCGCGCTTCTGAATGGACAAATCACAAATGGAAAACGGAGTATTGTGAAAATGCCTCCAGGCTCCGTGCTTTTGTGCCCCAGACCGGTGCCAGGCCTGTTGGAATGGGCTTACCCCGAGCAGCTTGGTTTAAGCTCAACCGCCTGTGGACTGGTGTTGGGCGATTCCATTCGTCCATGCACAAATGGGGTCTCGTTCCTTCACCGAATTGCGAGTGACGCCTCTGAGCAAACCGCAGACCATGTTCTAACAGCATGCCCTATATATCGGGCACCACCTGGAGCATGAGGTCTGACGGTTTTGCATGACGAAACTCGATGCTGGCTTAATAACATCACTGCCAGCATCTGATTCAGGCAGTGCAGCAGTCTGGGATAGTAAAAGGATAAACCTCGGCGTCAGTCCTGTTTGTGTCTGACCAATGACATAAACTCCATGATTGGAAACTCACATCACGTGACTTGATTTTGTATCGCCCGTTGAACGCTTGAATGCACGAACCTAAATTCAGTCTGATCCAGTATAGCCAAACAGCTTTATACACTTTTTGATTTAATAATTCAATAAATTAATGAAATAAAAAATAAAAAAATATAAAATGTGAGGAATTTATTAATAAACTAAAATATTAACAAAAAAATTTAATGAAAATAAAGAGTTAATAAGCAAATTGACTGTATTCATTCAATTGAATTCATTTGTAATCTTTTTACATTTAAAATAATTTGATACATTTTTTAAAAATAACTTTGATAAAAACTTTAAGTTTAATAACTGTTCTGCATTCTCATTATACTAAATAAATAACTTGCTTTTTTTAAAATTATTGTATCTTTTTTTGGTTTAATTTATTTAAAGTTTGTTAAATTTATCTATTTAAAGTTAATTGTTAAAAGTTTTTGCGTAATAATCTAAAGCAGTTTTATTTAAATTTTGTAGTGACCACCGACTTGTCGCCATCAAATTTTTATGGTATCGGAAGAAATATTTTCATACTTGGGAAAAAAATTATTATAATCGGTTCCAGTTTGTGACACTATTTCTTCCTTGTTTTCAAACAAATCATCGAGTTCTTTCAAGTTATTCAGATTGATGCAAATAGCCCATCGATTAGATTCCATTTAGATTTATTTAAAAAAATTTAAATCTCACTAATTTATTTAGTCAACGTTGCCTATGTTCAATCAACGACATGTCATTGGTTCAATCAATCAATCAAGCAAGATTTTATTTTTTTCGTCCACTACACAGCAGATTTTTATATTAAAACTCACATATGTGGTTGACAGTGGCGTGCGATGACCTCTGAGACTGGTCATGCAATTGCCATGCCAAAATCTGATCATGCAATCGGGTATTTTATGGGTAGTTAGTGAGTAAGACATGCAATATTTTACGGGTACGAAAAAATTCTGTGTGAGATTCTAATTTTTAGTCTTAAGATCGTGGCGTTGTAGACCAAGACATGATATATTTTACAGGTAGAAAAAAATTGTTTATGAAATTCAAATTTTTAGTCCTAATATCATGGTGTTCTAAACCGATTTTCGTCCCAAAATTGTAGCGTTCCCTAAAAAAAAAGGTCTTCACTTTCAATTACTCTCAAATTTTATACTTTTCACCCTGAAATTCTATCAGTAAAAGTCTATTATGAGGGAAATTAAATTTTAGTAACCCATGTTTAGGGAGGCTCTTAGGTGCTACACTTTTCTCAAGGGTGACCTAGAAGAAGTTGTGATAGGGTATACTCATTCCTCCCAATATATGGAAGATAAGCTCACAACCGGATGTAGTTTATTCTCACATCCATAGAATGTTGAAATGTTTTGACATACAATAGACGTAAATGGTTATGTAAGCATAGCCTATAAATAATTAACATAAACATAACATATAATCATAGCCATACCAAGCTGGTTGGCTAGGGCGGCAATTGGCACACCGAGACGCATCATTGGCAATTTCACAATTTTTCCAGCATTGAGCATGCGTTATTTGGGATGAAAGAAGTTTTTTTTGTACGTATTTTTTGAGTAGAATTACTTTCATTTTATTGTGAAAAAACCGATTTAGTTTTTAAAAAAGTGGAAGCCTATAATTTTGGTTTTTGGGCACTCGTCGCATAAAATTCCAGCAAAAATTGTTTCGCCCCCCAATTTTTTATTCTGGGAGCGGCAAACCAGGACACTAGTTAATAAAAAAAATTCGTCCCTAAAAACTAGTGTTCTCTAAAAGAAAAAAGTCTTCACTTCGTATCAGTTTCCGATTTCTTGGTTTTCATCCGAAGAACTTTTATTTGGTCTCGGATTATTTGATTTTCATCCCAAAACAAAAATATTCTTTTAAAAAAAAATCTCTCCCTATAACACAGCGCTTCTCAACCCCCGGGTCGCCGTTTAGTTTGATTGGGTCTCCGACAAGTGTAGGCTAGTTGTGTAACAATTAAACCATTTTCGTTCTTTTGTGTCAATTTGGACCTACTTTTGGGTCGCGACCTAGGGTTGACCCAAAATTTTTACTTTATAAAGAACGAAAATTTAGGACAAAAAATGAGAAATCCGAGACTATTCAAATGACAACTTTTTTTTGCAGAACACTATGATTTTGGGACAAAAAATCAGAAATCCGAGACTGAATTCAAAGAAAGACCTTTTTTTTAGAAAACACCTTGATTTGGGGACAAAAATTGGTCTACGTCTTAGAACCCCACACAATTTTTTGTCCTACCCACAAAGTATTGCATGTCAATTGCATGACCAGCCTCAGAGGTCATAAGTTTAGTTCCCTTATTATACTTGCAATAACGTCTATGAAAAATGTTGGGTCGCCAAAACTTTACTCTCGATTTCCGCTTAACATTTGGGTCGCCACAAAAAAAGGTTGAGAAGCACTGCTATAACACCTGAAGTACGGTAGTGAAAATTAGATGATTTAAACTTTCTATTTGCCTAAATCTTACGTCATAAACTTATCTATATTAAAATAATTTTATATTAAGGATATATATTATATTTTATATTAAAGATATATATTAAGTATATAAATATTATATTAAGGATATATATTATATATATACAAAATAAAATTATTTAATAAAAAAAAGTTTATTAAGGACGTTTCGGAATTATTACTCATTCCATTATCAACTGCGTAAAGTTTTTTATAATTTTACGTGGTCGTGCTTCTTTATAACTTTTCATGGTCTTGATCGTACGTCCTTATATATTGGTTATAGTTTTTATTCTAAAATTTATTCAAAACTTACTCTCTATCATATCTTATAATTTAATTTATAAAGTTTGTTATTTTTCAAAAATAGCTACATCAACAATCTGACCAATTTTTGTTCACGCTTTTGCAAAAACAAAACAAACTTTTATGTAGTTCAATTTAATTTCACTAACTTGACATAACTATTAATTTATTAAGCTAAAATTTAATGAAAACTTACACTCTATCACGCCTCACCATTTAAAAAGTTGTTATTTTCAACAATTGCATCATTAACAATCTGACCAATTTTTGTTCACGCTTTTGCAAAAACAAACCAAACTTTTATGTAGTTTCATATATAAATCAATGTATTTTTTGACGACTCAGTCGTCCAAAGGAGCATGCAGTCAAGCGTACGAGTGCCGACACTCCTGTCGGCGTTCTCTTAATAAAGAAACAAACTGAGAGAAAAGAGTTTCTCATCATGATATGTATGTCGTTGGTCTGACCTGGAGTGGATACCCTTCAAACGACGACGAATTGGTTGTACCGATGTTTTATTTCTTATTCTAAAGTCAAAATTCGTACTATTCTGAAAGAAAAAATGTCGCTGTCGTAAGTTATGACCAAATCAATATTAAAATCCAAAATTACTGACGGTAGAAATTCAATTCGATGATAATGACTGTTTTGGAAAATGTTAGGTTGTTTTATACTCTGACGCAGGGATGCTCTATTTTTTAACCATTATGGTCCAACTTTTGTCGAAAAGTTTATTGCGGGTCGCAATCGGTGCAGAAATTGAAGTATCTTCTTTTTTGTCTTTACTTAATTTTAATATGTTATTTTTGAATGAACCTCCTTGATAACAGAAATTTGGACCACAAATTTAGTTAAAGACTAAACAAAAAAGGTCACCAGTTTGATATACATACGTGTTTTATTCTTATATAAAGCGAAAAACCTCTACTGAGACAAAAATTAGTTTATTTATTGAGTTTTCTGCGCCTCATTAAATTGATTTAAAGCATTACAATAATTTGATCGATTATATCAGCGTTTCTCAAACCATGGATCGGGACCCAAAAGTGGGTCGCCAAGACTATCTGGATGGGTCGCGAAGGCTTGTAAATTACCGCGCGTAAAAGAAAAGATGTGCGCACACAAGATTTCAGAAGTGAATAACCTTTTTAAGAGATCATTACAATTTTAAGACGAAAATCAAGTAATCTGACTCAGATTTAAGGTGAGGACCTTTTTTTTTTTTAGAGATCACTACGTTTTTCAGCCGAAAATCAAGAAATCTAAATAAGTTTGCTCACAAATAAATTTCTGCCGACTCATTTACAGCTAAAAATTAGACAACCATTGTTGGCTTACATAACAATTTCGTTTCTTTCTAATCAAAATAAGCGCTCACTCAAATTTATTTGGGTCGCAGTCACATTTGTAAATCATTGTTTTTAGCGATTTTGGGTCGCAGAAAAAAAGTTTGAGAAACACTGGATTATATAATTACAAATTCTTTGGCGGGCTTCAACAATAGACTTTGCGGGTCTCGGGTTGGGCAGCCTTGCTCTGACAAAATGTAAATAATTCAATATACGGTAAATTTAAAATAAAAAAATATACGTCAGAGCATTAGTCAAGTTCGACTATAAATATTCTACTAGGCCTATGTAGGCTGAACTAACCTACTAAAAAAGAAAAAACTTGCAAAAATCAAAAAAATTAATTTCACCTAAGTAATCAATTCTAACTAAATTTTTTTTAGAATTAGGCTTATAATAACATTTTGAAGTAATTATAAAAAATACGATGTGACACTTAAAACTTCAATTTTTTCTTGAAATGATTTTATTTTTTTTTATTGTATGAAAAGTTCATTTCCAAAATTGTTTTAAAAGTCCAATGAAATTTGAAAACATTCGTTGTTGCTAAGCTTGAAGCATTTTAATAATGAAATCAGATTTTGCTGAAATAGAGTTTCTTTTTCTGTGAACTGCAGTAACCTGCCTAAGGGGATTACAACTGTGAAAGAGTTTTAATTTTAATTATACGATCAATCAAACCGCCGAAGTTGTTAACTTTCTGAAACCAATCTCTGCTTTTCGGCCAATTTACGAAAGTGGACCACCTTTCGAAAATTCGCTTTTTCAATTTGAAATAATATTTTATTACAACATTTAAGTATCTCTATGGAAAGAATATGAAATTTTTTATCTATACAACCTTGAATGACACTTTTAGCCAGTGGTAGATATTCAAATTTAGGGGCCCGAGGCAAGGATTTGCAAAAATTGATGTCCTCTAGAAAAGAAAAAGGGCTTTGATTTCGGGTTAACTTTGTTTCTCCAAAAATCATGGTGATTCCTAAAAAAAAGTCTTCACCTCGAATCGGTCCAGTATTTCCCACTTTTTGTCTCGACTTCATCATAATCTTTCGAAAACATCTACAGCGAAATGAAACTATATGTGCTATTTTTGAGGGGGGCCTGAGGCAACTGCCTCATTCGCCTCACCCAATATCCACCACTGCTTTTAGCGCCACTAATTATCGAAATATAAGCAAACAAAGAGCGCGAACACTTTCCACCGCGCCTTCCCTCCTAGTCGTACAAGTTTTCTAAAAAGCTCAGTCTAAATAGAGTTAACGCTCATTGCGGGAGCATTTTTATACGCTAACCCTTCCTGTCATAAAATCGCATATTTCCCTTTTTTTGACGGCTATCTCGGAAGAATGCTAAAAGCGTATTTTGTAATACCAATCAAACAGCCATAATCTATAACAAAGTGTTTTCTGTTGCAAGTTACAGTTAGTTAAAATTATTGATTTCGTTTGGGTCTGCAATAGCTTACTAGCAAAAGCAGTATATTTTCTTTTGCATTATGTTACTAAAATATGAAAATCTATGGCAAGAAATTTTTTCCAATTCTGTTTTCCGACATACGTCTGCACATCTAGAACATAGCAAAAACTGAAATAAGTTTAGCTATTCCTTTAAGATGATCAAAAGAAAATAATCGATATGTTAAGATCATTGTGGTACAATAAATAAAACTTGGAATTTTTACTTAAACACACAGCAGGCTGCCTTCAGTGTTCAAGTCGACGTTATTTTTAAGTTAAAAACTGGATAATGGCACAAAAACGTCAGTCTACTATCCACAGCTTTTTCAATAAAACAAGAAATTGTTTTATAAAAAAGCTATTAAAATAGAAGTAGTAGTAGTAGTAGTAGTAGTAGCAGTTTGTTTTTATTTGCATCCAAAAGAACAATTGATTATAATTGAAAACAAAATAGAGAAAAGGTTGCAAATAAGGAGACGGCAACTAAACTATATACGTTATAAAAACTTGCAAAAAAAATTGTACATGGTCACCACAACAGTTGTGCAAAAAAAGAGCGAATATCTTGTTTAACGTGCATATAGTAATTATTGTGCAAAAAAGACATTGTAGCTTCGGAAAAAGTAGCATTTTTGCGTGCAATTATGTCAAATCTTTAGCACTTTCGGCGCTAAATATGGTATATCAGAAATTATAGGATTTAATGGTAGTACAATAAATATTTTCTGGAGGTATTGCATTTGCAAGGAGCATTCTAGTTGTTTAATTATAAAAATGGAAATATTTTGCATAAAATCAAAAATCCACTAAACACCAGATTTCATATTCTTACCAAATCGAAAGGGACTTGATGAAATTCTGTTTCGTTGCTTTACAAGCAAAAATATAAAAAATTACCACAACATTTAACGGCCAGAGAAGGTTGAGCAATTTTACTAAATCACCAAAACTAGAGTTTCTCAAAATGAGGTCCGTGATGAGCGCACAAGGGGTCCGCGACAATATGACAAAGTTTGTCAACATTTACTGTATACCTGGTAAATTATAATCCATACCATGAAATTCGAGACAGATTCGAAATGAAGACCTTTTTTATAGAGAGCATTTCTTTTTAGGGACAAATTTTTGTCTATAAACGAGCGTCCCGGTTCGCCCCAACGGAAATATGGTATGCCTGTTTATAAGCATTTATTTTTTAACGGATTTTGTGTTATTTATTTTGGTTTGTTTTATCTTTCCTCGTTGGTTGAACAGAAAATTGATGTGACATAAGATTGGGATTCATGATATAAAAGATTTGCAAATAGAGGTCCGTGGCCCAAAAAGTTTGGGAATAACTCTGACTAAACCATTGCAATAGGTGGAATGGAAATTAGTACGATTCTTGACAAACTTTTTTTAACATAAAAAACAAAGCAGAAGGTAACGTATTCACTAGACCTTTCATATATCCAAGACATAATTTACCCAAAAAATCAAGTTAAAAACATATTCACTGCATGTTTTTTACATCCAAAACATAATTAATTTTTGAAAGTGAATAGTTGAATACGTACGATATTGTTTTCGTTTTGTTAAATACAATTTGTAAATATCAAATGAAATCTAATGTATGACAGAGTTTTAGTCATTACCATTCGGTCGTATTATTCAAAAGTACCGAGTACCGGTACCGCGGTACTTTTAACAAGTACCGTGCCCACCATTGATTATATATTAAATATAATATTGCTTTACGTCTATTTTTTTCTTTTCTGTCCAATAGATTTTAATATTTAAACTTAAAAAATAAGAGATCATCATAAAAAAATCAACGGTAGAGTGCCTCAAGGCTTACTATTGGGACCATTGCTTTTACTGTATATATTAATGATATTAACAACAACATCTCTTCCCTTTCAAAATTATTTGAGATAAAATTTGTTGATTTTTACAAGATAAAAGTTTTTGTCATTTACACACACACACAAAAATAAAATATTTAAATTAGTGGATGATTATAAATTAAACGTAAACTTAAGAATCTTAAGGGTAAAGTTAAATATAGTACCATAGCATCTTTGTTCTTTAAATTTCTACGATTAATATCTCAAAATACCTTGGCGTTCTATTAGATAATTCTTTAACGTTTTAACCGCACATTATTATGTTAATAAATAAATTACCGGTATCAAAAATGATTGGAATTTTACATAAAGTTAAGTCATACTGAAATAAGCCAATATTAAATAATAATTTGTTAATTTATTTAATTTGCAAACCTATTGCCGTCTTGTGCTTTTGTCACTAATTGATCTTTTTGTATGTGTTCATTGAAACATTGTTTTTTTGTGTCTGACCGTTAAAGCCAAAAAAGCTTGTTCCTGTTTGTCTGCGTAATTTATCAATTTTAATTACAAATATTAGAATTTTTCAACTGATTAAACTTTGTGCAAGAGTTAATTACTTGCTTATCACATTCTTATCTAGTAAAGTGTAAAATATTAAAAAGCCTTGCCTATTGTAGCTGCTGTTGTTAAATTGTAATAAACATCGTGATTACCCCGAAAGTCCCACTACACATTGTAACGTTGTTGACCCGTCGCAGTTTAACGTGGGTTCCAGGTAAAATCTAGGTGAATATACAACGAGAAATACTAGTAAATGCAACTGGTCACCATGAAACTGCGACGCCAAGCTTGAAAGTTATTTTCACGTGAAAGTTTGACGTGGATTCCACGAAAACGTTTTGTGGTCACTACATTGCAGCCACGTGGATGTTTATTAGGTGAAGCTGTTGCAGCCGAACTTGAGTTGTCTCCCTGAGGAGACTGCAAAAACGTTTTGTAGAGGGGTTTACATTCCGCATCCCAACAAGGAATATAGTTGTTTCGATAACCGCGCGGTATAGTCTTTTTGACTGCTTTCTTGGCGATGTTACAGAAGTTTTTTTATTTTTATGTATACATTTGTACATTTTAATTTTTTAAGTATAGCTTAGTAAATATAAAATTTTTTTAAAGCAATTATTGACATTTTTGGGCTAGGTGACCTTAAATCAGTATTCAAAAAAAGTTTTTTTAAAGGAACCACAGTAATTACATTATAAGTTTAGACATTTTCTATTATTGTTGCAAGTACGATTTTTTGATTATTATTTTAGCAAATAATTGAGTAATCAAACATTTTGTCTTTACTAACTTGCAGTGAGAAGCATATGGGTTTTTTATTAGAATGACAAAAATGTTTGCATTGTCTTATAAATATTTGCAAGCTTTACTTTGCGTAAAGAGAAAATGAGCGTCAGTTAGAATTATTTTTACGTAATTTTCCGTTAATTGATGCAGGTACTGATACTGCTAATTTGTATGGAAATGATATTTATAAGATTAAATTTTGTATGTTGAGCTATTCAAATATTAGGATTAGTAATTGGTTTTAGTAAATTGGTACTGTATATGTTACTATATCATGGGTGATTAATTAATACGTTGCAACCAATTTGCTTTTTACATCTTGCAACATTAGTTTTTAACTTATTTACACAATTTTATTAACACGGAGTCAAATCGGAGTTGAAAATTAAATAAATGGAATCGGACTGGACTCGGACTCCAAAAAGAGTGACTCCGTTCATCTCTGGTAGCGTGGTAATCTATATAAAAGAGAATAAGAAAATTTAAGCGCAAACTTGTTATTTTTGTTATCATTGTAATTACGTATATTAATCTTTTCTATTTGAGTAAGTTTGTCAATAGAAATGTTCTTATTACCTGTACTATAATGCACCTGAAACTTGTAATAAATTTATAAGTTGTGTTGTATGCTGTACAGTTATCAAGTCTTATAATATAGAAGCCATATATCTTATAGACTACCTCTGAATTGAATCAACAATAAGCATAGTACAGGGTTAGGGTGGATCATACAAAAGTACAGCACAATGTTGCGGAGTAACTTAGGGTTAAATGAGGGTGAGATATGAGTATAAAATTATTTAATGCTGTCTAATTTCTAGTACTGTGAGTAATTTTAGATAGTCGGGCAACCTCCCAGGGACAAGACCAGAGGTCTAGGATAGTGAGGGAGTGGCCGAAGATGGCCAGACGTAAAGGGTCAAGTACAGGGCAGTCTAGCACGAGATAAAAGATGTCCTGTGATTGAGAACCACAGTTGCTAAACAAAGGAGTCTCGGTTTGACCAATTCTATGGAGGTATGTAAGAAGAGTGCTGTGCCCATTGCAGCATCAAGTGGAGCGAAAGAGAGTAAGCTATTTAGAAAATAATGAAGGGACTTGATGTTGAAAGAAATTTGTAGTTACATTGTTTACGTGCTGGGTTAAAAAAGTTTCGTTTATGCTTTTTGTATAGTGAGGCAATATAGATTTTTTTTTTGATCTGCAATTACGATAAAAAAAATTATTCTACTTTCACCACTGTTCTGGCACCGTTTCATTAAAAAAATTATTTTATTTTCTATAAAAAGATGAGTATAGGGAATCACTCCTAACTCTGCCATTGCTTTAATGAATATAACCAAAATCACTTTTGGCCTGCAATATATTCAATTGATCGAGAAAATGCACACACAGGGGTAATTTGACCTCTTACCATCGAGGCAAATGACACATTACTGTGCAAAAGTACAAAGACTCATTCGATTTCGACCAATATCACATTGGTACTTCGCTGTTTACGACCGCATTGCGCTAATTTTCAACAGCCAGGACAATTACTGGTGAAAATTGACTTGGTAAAGTTATTTTATTTTCATCACTACTTAAGAGTATCTTTTCGACCAAAAAAGGTTTTTTTTTAAACTTAGCGTTTCCAGCACAAAATTTTTCCGGTGCCCCTGATTGTGATACCTCTTCGCTTTTTACTTGTCAGCCGCTACTGCTGATGTGGGCTCTACTGCAGTGGTTCCCAACCTTTTTTATATGGCGGCACACTATTAAGCTATTTAAATTTTCGCGACTCACCCATCATATTGATTAGTAATAATGCTGTTTACTACCTGACTGCCTTAACTCACAAATGACTAAGAAACAAAATTTTGGGATCAGGTAGGATCCACGATCTGTAAAAAGTATCAGGTACAATCCACAATCTCATGATTTTTTTTGAAAACTAACAACTATTAATTTTTTTAACCCTTTTAATTTATTTTAAACTAATTTTTTTAACCCATGAATTTCCCCGCGTTAATGAGTACTGTAGAGAGTTCAATCAGTTGAGCTTATCATAGATTAAAAAGTTTAAAAATGGTTATCATGAGTGAGGCTTATCATAGTTTCTAAAAATTTAAAAAATTTTCTAAATTATCAGGTACGATCTACGATCTGTCAGATATTTGTAGTACGATTAACGATATCAGGTACGATCTACGATCTGTCAAGATACCTGATTCAAATTTGTAATGAAAAAGCATTAATATTAGATGCAATTATGCCTCAGAGCATCGCTCCGCGGCACACCTGTGTACTTGTTGCGGCACAGCGGCTGGGAACCACTGCTCTATTAAGTGGTGGTTTTGTTAAAAAAAACTTTTGGTATTTTTTAATTTTTTTATTTTCATTTTTACTCGCAATCAACTTGAAATTACTCATAGTGCATGCAAGAAATAAAGATTGTGAATAAGGAAGCAGCGACTAAACGAAATACGTTATTACATGCACAACGTCAGTTACGTATATAGTGACAACAATAACGTCATGAGCTGGAGGTTAAACTTGAACTAAAAAAATAAAAATTTCTGAACTACAATTAAACAAAATTTAATCTAGTTAATTATTCAACTATTTTTCAGCAAAACTGTAATGTACCTAACAAATATTTAAGGGCGCCGGAAAGCCATTTTGCCTGGGGGAACAAAATTAAAAGACAATTTAATTTTTAAATACAATTTTTATAATTTTTTAAAAAGACTGAAAACGTTTTGAGCAAAATTTTGAGTAAAATTTTAGTGATTACTTAAAAAAAGTTAACATTTCCAATTGAGACAATGATTCTTACTTTTGTCCTAAATATAATTTTAAGGTGCAGAAACCAAAATAAAAGCCTTCACCTTCAATCGATCTGACATTTTGATTGAGTTTCCAAATGCTTCTGTATCTGCCCACCTACCTGTACCTGGTCGGCAGTGTGGTCGAGTGGTTAACGCACCGGACTGATGATCAACATGGTCTCGGTTCAAAACCCACTTGCGCCAACTGTTGTGTTCTTGGGAAAAACACTTTACGGCACTTTCCCCTGCTTGGTGGTCTTGACAAGCAGTTCTAAATTACAGTAATATCTCTACTAAATTTCAAGCGGACAGCAATATCTTGGCATCTCCGGAAGCAGGTCGGGGTAATTACCTACCCTATGTATAGCGCCTCCGTCGCTTTCCTGCGAGTCAGGAGGATAAATATAGAGATTAAAATAAATAAAAAAAAAAATAAAAAATACCTTCCCTTTTGGAAAAAGGGGAGGGCAATTTTAAGGGATCAACACGGTAGGGAGTCTCTCTGCTCTTTTCATTCTTCCTCGCTTCCGGCGCTCATGCACAAACTAATAACAAGAATGAAAATTAAGACCAAAATTAACATGACCCTTTCCTCAACTCGAAAAATTAGAGATAAAAAACTAGAATTTGCAAAGTTTTTGCGAGTTTAAACGAAAAGTTGAATAATAAAAATTCAACGAGTTTCCAGCATTGACATAACTATTAATGCGCTTACGCCTGCTAACCTATAGTTAAAGCTTTGAAAAATTCAATTTTTTTTCCAGGTTAAAAAAGTTTCAGCCAGCGGTAGGCCTACTTAGCAAGTGGCAAAGGCGTGCTTCGGTGATTAAAAATGCTTGGTTCGGACAAAGTTTTCTACACGTCGACTACAAAACGAGTAAAAAATATTTTATCAACTCCTTAATCAAGTAGGTTTACACACTATTAATCTGTTAAAGTAAATATTTGCTTATTTTTATCTCCACTTAACACGCAACTATGTTTTTTAAACATTATATGTCAGAGAAAGCAAAGACTAAAAAAAGTCTTTTCTTTGACAGCTATGCATTTTAGAAAACTTTTGACATTGATGCTTATTGCTTGAGTAAACTCTTAACTTTTATTTATCGAACCCCATTCGATGTTTTAGATGTTCCAATCGATTAGTTGGAAGACCACTGGTCTAAACAATAAACCTGTTCATCTACATAGGGCACAAATAGACAATATGCATTAGTGAAACAAAATATTTTGGGGAAGGTCATTAAAATATCTAATATTAATTTGCACTGTTTAAATGTTCAAAGTAAACATGTTATTTATACGCACATAAGTTCAAAAATATATTTCATTTTATCATTTGGACTATTATCGGCCTGTGTAATGAGAGAAAAATAACATTCTTGTTCTTTCAGAAACAGCAACGACAACAGGCAAACGTAATCAAATAAGTACAGTATAGGGTGTGCTTACAGGCATTCAACGAAAATCTCTAAAAATGTCCCAGCAATATATGATGGTGCATGCAAGATGAAGGTTATTGCATTTAAGATTGGCAAACTAAAAACAATCTTTGTTTTGATAAAGTTGGAACTTAACACTGGATTATTAAAACTATAGCTATTTTGAGAGCTAGAAACTGTGTTGCTTTTTTAGGTTTCTTCCTGGTTGCGGTCCGGCATATAAAGGCCTAGTAGTAGATAAAAAGATCAGTTTCAGTTTCATTTTTTTGAATTTTTGTATTCAATTTGTGCTTACTCTATGTTTACATAGTTTCAAACTATTAAAATCTTTTAGTTTTATTTTGTGACTTGTAATTCAAAATAGTTTGCGTGGATGTTTTTATCAAACACCTTTTTGAATAACTGATATCAAATCTTAACATTATACAGCTCACGCTACAAATTTTAAAGAGGCTCAGCTTTTCCCTTTTTTTTTCAAATTATTAAAATTGTGACTTAAAGTTGTGAGTTGGATTTACGGAGTCGTACGTTTTTGGGTGAAGTAGAAGTTGGAGTTGGAAAATATTCTTACGACTCCACAACCCTGGTTATTTGTACGTTGATTGGGAAATAAATAAAAAATAAATAATAAGGGCGATGTGTGGTGTAAGGTTGGGGACAACAGAAATACAGTGAAGCTGATGGAAATGATGGGAGTGAAGGAAGCAGCAGATAAACAAGAGCAAGTGGTGTGAGGTGGTATGGTCATGTTTTGAGATGACCTAAGGAAGATATTTTGATGAAGGCAATGGTACATGAAGTGGATGGAAAACGTAATCAGGGCCGACCGAGAATGAAATGGAGGGAACAAGTTGAAGGAAACATAAGAAGGATTGGTTTAACGAAAGAAGCTGCGACAGATCGGTGCAGGTGGAGAGAAGGTGTAGGAAGAATTGCGGAAGTAGTGGGATGCATCTGGCCACCTTCATTTACTAAAATATTTAAACCGGAGTAAAATCGGATTGATTGATTGATTAGGCTATCACTATTTTGATAACATGTATGCCTCAAAAACTTCAGAATAAAAAAAAGTCAATATACGTATTTCGAAACATGCTTTTATTCAGGACGTTTTGAAATTATAACTCAACCAGCATCAACTGCGTTAAACGAAATAAATATTGTAAATAAGTAACATTCCATGTCAACTCACATCCTTTTTGGAATTTTTTTGCCGACCATCTCCAATTTTGCTGAAATTTAGCATGTTTGTAGGTTTGCATAAGAAAATGTCTCACACCAAATTTCAAGTTTCTAGATCAATAGTTTCCGATATATGAAGGTTGAAAGTTATACAAGAAATCGCCGCTTGAATGCCACTGATTGAGCAAAAGTAGTCCTCCTGGCTTTATTTATTGTTCGATTTCAAAGGTGTCAATATCATTGGAAAACTCTCTCCAGCAGCTTTCCAATAATATTTATATCTATAACGTAGCTATATACGGTATTTCTTTGATTAAAATGCGCCCTTGTTTAGAATGCGCACGATTTCGCGATAAAAAAAAATAGAATGCGCCCTTGAATACAATGCGCATAAATAAAGTCACCTAGTAGCATAAATAACGTCACGTAACGGACAGTGCAAAACTAGTGCTGCTTGCCTGCAACATGAGCAATTTTATAACTTGCTCGGTATAAAAACACCCAGTATTTTGGATTTAAGGTGCTCGAAGCTATAGAGTACGGTAGGGTTAAAGTTGGCCAAAAGTTGTTATCAAAAAATAGAATGCGCCCTTGTTTAGAATGCGCACAAACTCGTGATAAAAAAAAAAATAGAATGCGTGCATTCTATTCGAAGAAATACGGTAAATAAAAACGTTACCTTTTGACGTGACCTTGTGGCCTTGACCTCGCATGACTCCAAAACCCCCACTCCAGAAAAAATTTTTTAAAATATTTTTGTTTCTCACATAAAGGACTATCAGCATGCCAAAAATCAAAGTGGGATCTCTATCGGTTTTTAAGATATTCTCATGCAAGGTCAAGGTCACAAGGTTACGTCAAAAGGTAACTTTTTTATTTATATAGCTACGTTATAGATATAAATATTATTGGAAAGCTGCTGGAGAGAGTTTTCCAATGATATTGACATCTTTGAAATCGAACAACAAATAAAGCCAGGAGGGCTACTTTTGCTCAATCAGTGGCGTTCAAGCGGCGATTTCTTGTATAACTTTCATACAGTATATCGGAAATTATTTGATCTAGAAACTTGAAATTTGGTGTGAGACATTTTCTTATGCAACCTACAAACATGCTAAATTTCAGCAAAATGGGAGTGTGAGTTGACATGGAATGTCCAATAATTTATGACGTAATAGAATAACATATTGCAAAAATATACGTATTAAATAAAACGGAGTTATTTGCGCGTAACTTTAAAATTAAATTGATAAAACAACAATTGGGGTAAAAACAACATAAAGTGGTTTAAAAATTTGAAACGAAATGATAGAACACCGAGTTTAAACATTTACTGTACAGTACTATTATTAAAGTAAAATAAAGCATAAAATGTTAAATAAATACAGTCAAATAGATTGTTTGTCGATATTCATAGATAAAATTTTTGAATATACAGTATAACGATTCTTTTATCAAACGTTTTTGCCAATAATTTAAAAAAATCTAAAATTGCACAATTATTGAAGTCGATTTTGTCGGTTGGATTGTTAACTTGGTGTTTTGCTACGTCACTTTCTTGTCGGAGTGGCGAATCAATGTTGTGGTTATTGAGTCTGGTGATCAGATTTCTGCCGGTTTGTTTTATTTATATCATCTCTATATTTATCCTCCTGACTCGCAGGAAAGCGACGGGGGCGCTGATACATAGGGTAAGCAATTACCCCGACCTGTTTCCGGAGATGCCAAGATATTGCTGTCCGCTTCTAATTAAATTGAGATATGACTTCAATTTACAACTGCTTGCCAGGACCACCAAGCAGGGAAAGTGCCATAAAGTGTCTTTCCCAAGGACACAACAGAATGGCGCGAGTGGGTTTTCAACCGAGACCGTGTTGATCACGATCTCGGTTTAAAACCCAATTATTGTTCAATATACAAAGCTCTACAATCACATTTTAGTTGATAGATGACATTGACTTGCTGCAGATAAAGTTGTTGGTCTTTATACGAAAAGAATTTCTTCAATTTACAGGTTGTATGTATTAAACGTAGTTTTATGTTGATGTCGAATTTTCAAAGAAATTTATTTCTTTGAAAAGTTTCTCAAACATTAATTAATTTGATGTATACAATTTTCGATGGTTGATCAAAATTTAAAGTTGCGCGCAGATAACTCCGTTTTATTTAGTAGCATCTTTTAGCAATATTTTATTGTGTTATGCCATAAATTATTTAAATCTAAATTTTCAAATTTACAATTAACTATTTAGTTTAACGATAGAATGAGTTATAATTCCAAAACGTCCTGAATAAAAGTATGTTTCAAAATATATTGGCTTTACATCTTATCCTGAAATTAATTAAGTCTACCAAATTTTATGCTCCAACATCAAAAACTTGTTTTAAAAAGTTTACCATGTTAATTTTTTCTAATGGTGCACTTTAAAAATGGGTAATTTATATTAAAATTGCAGTTTTTAATTTGGACCACTGAACCAAAAAAAAAGTAAATTACTGCTTTTGTGCTAATAGCACCATATTAATTTTTTGTATGGAAAATCTTTGTTTTTTTTTTCATTTTGAAGTTATGACAATTTTTTTTTAAGTGGTTTATATTATAGCACTTCTCCCTAGTTATCTATTTGTTAAATGCATATGAAAAAATGGCATCACTTTTATAGTAAATATCATTTTGTTTTTGATAGAAAAACAAATATAAAACGGTTCTTTACTCTGAGACAACCAAAAAAAGCCTTTTCCTCAAATTGCAAGACAAACATCGATTTTCAGTTAATTCCAAGTTTTGAGGCAAAAAATATTCTAATTTAAAACTGATGCCACTCTAAAACAATTTTTGGCGCTCCTTACTCAAGGTTAAGAAAAACTAATTATGCACAAACTGTGTAAAAATCATTGGTTTAAAAATTACATTAAATTGCTTTAGAGGCTTCCACAAAGCTATTCAGTTCCAAAATATTTCTGACCAAAATGAACTGGAGCAACAGAATTCAGCTCAGTAGAAAGTATAGTCACATTGGGATGAGAAGTGCTAATTGCATTAGCTCCTGCGTAAAAATAAAAAAGCATATATTTAATTGAATAATAACACTTTGAAGACTTTATTTTTTATTACTTTTTAGTTGTTAGAAATTGTATCACACAATTTTTTTCTTAGAAAAGAAATACCAGGCAGGCATGTATTAATGAATTAAACTAGATTGGACCTATCCACTCATTTCTTACATTTGCTCACTTTCTATACAAAAGTGTGACAAGAATGACAAGCAGCGACAAAACAGGGTTATTGCACTGTGTCAACCCAGGTTATCTACAACATTGGCTTCTGCATTGTTTTTCATGGGTTACACTCAACTGCATTGAAGACACAGCTTTCAAAATGCTTACTGCAGAGTTCTTGAGCAATAAAAGCAGATGGATTATCCAAAACAGCAATACATGCATAAAAAATATGGGCTACTATGATTTTACAGCACATTTAAAAAACACCACGGGAAAATCATTTGGAGAAACTATCCTGAAGTTACCAACAAGTAGAATCTACAACTGGGCTGCTTTGAGAATAAATCACAACCTCGGTACCTCACAGTTCTCTTGTTTACACTTTACTACTTAACACTTCACAAGTGCGATTAGCCATTTCAAACAGTGCAAATAATAATTCCACAAAAACCTGATGGAATAAACATAATTAAAAAGGAAAATTAAAAAAAAAGTACTTTTTTATTGAAAAGGCACTCCCAGCAAAAGCAAATTTTGGCTACTCTGTTTTTTTAAAAAGGCACCTTTCATAATTGTGACTATTTCCAACTCAAAAATCTAATGATCTCTAAAAAAAAAGATCAACACTTTCAATCATCATCCAAATTCTTGATTTTTGTTCCAAAATCATAGTGAGCTCTAAGAAAAAAGTCATCACCAATGTTCCCTCTAAGCTGTGCGTACTTACGCACATATGTGCTAGAACTAGTGCACATAAAGAAAAGACGTGCACACACAAGATTTCAGAATAATATGCATTCTAAATTAGTGTTTCTCAACCTGTGTGCTGCAAGAGATTTTTAAGTGTGCTACAAAACTTTTAAAAACCATTAGTCCAGGGAAGTCCAACCTGCAGGCCACTGCTTATTCCAAGTATTTGGAGACAAAAACTGACAAAGTAGAGTCTGATTCAGAGTGAAGACCTTTCTTTTTTTTTAGAGACCACCTGATTTTGGAGACAAAAATTAAAAAACCTGGTCTAAATGTGCCACAAATTTTGACAAAAGTTCCAAAATGTGTCATAGGCAGAAAAAGGTTGAGAACCACTGTTTTAATTGTATTGAAAATGCAAACTACCACGTCCTTTTTAAAATAAATAAATAAAAATAGAAGTAAAATCAAAGGCTCAAAACACAAAAAATTTGAGAACCTCTATTCTAAAGAGCTCTCAATAATTTTTTTGTGTGAAAATATTGGCAAAGATTTTTAAAATTTAAAAGATTAAACATTATAAATTTAAGTATTATAGTTTAGTTTGCTTATTCATGTATACATATCTATTGTGTTTAAACCTTAATGCAATCTATAATGCCATTGCACACCATGCAGAGAGTGCACATACTTTTCAAAAAAGAGGAAAGTTTGCAAACAAACAAATTTCTGCACAAACACAATCTAAAAATTAAAGAGAACATTGGTCAACACTTTTAATCAGTGTCTAAATTACTGATTTTTGTCCCAAAAAAATAGTAAACCCTAAAAAAAGTCATTTGCTTTCAATCCATGTCTAAAAAATTGGATTTTTGCCCCAAAATTTAAAGTGTGAGCAAGAGCCAAAATAAAAGCCTTCTTTCACTCAATCTGATATTTTCATCAAGTTTTAGGAATTTAGGGGCAAATCTAACCCGATTCTTCTGTATCTGCCAACCTGTACCTCCTTTTTCAAAAGGGCAAATTTGCCCCTGATTCCAGTGCCCTGCCTAGGACTGCTTACCATCTGATACTTCAAGCATCATGATCATCTTCATTCCAAAAACAAATACCACAACACAGCATTGGTACAAACTACTGATCCACATCACTTTTATCACCCATTTATCATAAAAACACTAGAGAAAACATTATTACCATAAATAACAGAAAACATTGTAGTCATAACATGGATTTAAACATAAACACTCAACACATACTGCTTTGTACAACATCTATGTTGTGGAATGGTGCAATACTATGACCTAATGTTTTTTGCTCTTCTAAAACGTGCCTTGTCTTTAATAAGTGCTTCTCTCTTGGGAATCATTGGATGTGTAATCTTGCAGCATAGTTTTTCAGTTAAAATTGCATGTCTGTTTTAAACTATTGGCAATCAAATTATTGAAGCTTCTACATTAAACTCACTGTACATTATATTTCAATAAGGTTTAATTTGCTATGTGCTTTTTTGTAAATATTAAATATTGATTATACTGTACAACAAAATTTTTGTCACTGATAAGTTAACAAAGATTTTTGAGTAATTTTGGGGTGCTGAATACAAATCTGTGACTGGTTTTTTCAATCATGTCTAGTTTATTAGTTATAATCATAGTAGGTGAAAGTTAATGTACCTGTTTGTAAAACTGTAAATTTTATATTGGTCATTATAAAGCTTAAAACCTTGAAATGCCAGCTCAGCCTTTTATTAGTTGGATGCGAAGGAGTATTAATACTCCTTTACATCTTTCGATGTGATTCTTTGTCTGTCATAGAATGCCATATAAGTGCCTTGTTCTAGTAAAATTTGATCTGATGAAGTGAGTTGTGTGTCTACATGCTGGTGGAGAGACTGTAAAAACTGTTTTTGATTAGCACAGATTTTAAACATAAAAAGCTTTCTAGGTCAATAAGCAAATTAGCCTCTGTATTCTTTAATGTACAAGTCCACCCACACAGATGTAAGGTTTTTGTTAGATCAGTATATGTTGATAGCTTTAGTCTATGGCAGAAATTTTTATCATTGAGATATAAAAATATTTGATTTAAGTTCTTCTGGAATTTTTGTACTTGTCATGGTATTTTGTAGTTTAGTACAAAGCTCCAGTGAGTTGAGTGCTAAGACTGTTGTATTTGTGAAAATATTAAATATATTTTTTAGAAAATGCACCTCTACTTATTTGCAATTTTTGCAAAGTGGTGAATAGAAGGAAGTATAAAACAAACCAAAATAGCTTTTGCAACGTTTATAAAAAATATACATTGCCAGCATATCAATAAAAGTATTGGATATAAAATGAAAATTTCATGTAAGTACTACTCAAGTTGCAAAGCTGCTGATCAGGACAAAAATGGGCACCTCACATTTGCTACAATTTGTGCAACACTCAGCTGCTTCAATGGGTTGTTGGTAAGCAAAAGATGATATCCTTTACAGTTCCCATGATTGCTATTTTTGTTTAACTGATATAAAAAGATTTTATAAAAGAAAACATAAAATTTTTTATCTAAGTTGCTAGTCTTTCCTGAAACCATATATGCATACCAGTGACATTTCAATTCCTAAAGCTCAAGAAGTTTTTTTGACAATCAAAGTTTTTATCTGAACCCAACAGTCCAAGCAAGGCTGTGTTAAATAGTTTGAACCTTGTTGCATTTAGTGCATACACTTCAGTTTTCATTAATCAAATTACGTTTTTAGATCTTTTCAGAGATTTGGCATTACCAAAATACAAAGCTGAAATTTTATCATGATGCTTAAAAGCAATTAAATTTACTTGTAGGAACTAAAGTTAGAGTTTCATCACTGCAATAAAAAACTCAATTCATTCTTTGGCCTTGAGAATGGCTTGGACTTTTGTAATGATGTTGATGGCTTAATGATGGAGTTAAGGTTGATGAATCTGATAAACAGAGATCCTTTATTGATTTTAACAAAGCAAGTAGTGCTTTTGCATAATTGCAATATTCACCTGTCCATACCTGTAGCACATGCATAAAAATTAAAACAAACTTCTGACATTTTGGCAGTATAAAGAGTTTAAAGTTGCACTTCTAAGATTCACACAAAGCATTCTTTCCAGACAATTTAGGTAATGTGAGTGATGAACACGGTAAAAGATTTCAACAGGACATTGTGGTTGGAAAAAAAAATACTACAAAGAAAAAAATAATGCTAATATGATAGAAGACTATTGTTGATTTTTACAAAAACAGAGTGAAATAAAATATCATTGCAATACAAAGTGTGTCAAAAGCAGGGCTGGGGAGTAGGAGTAGGAGGAGTAGGAGGAGTCAGAGTAGGAGTACCAAAAAATATTCATTACTTTCTACTCCTCTACTGCATTGTTGGTTTTTCATATTGCCTGGAATTTTTAGAACATTGTAATTGAAAAACTGAGACTGATTCCAAGTGAAAAACTTTTTTTTAGAGAACTCCATAATTTTTTCATGAAAATGGAAAAATTTAAGACTGATTCCAAATGAAAAGCTTTTAGAGAACTCCATGATTTTGGAAAATCTGAGACTGATGCTAAGTGGAGAAACTTAAAAAAAATTTACTCTGCAGTAGAAGTACGATTCAGAAAAAACATTTTACTCCAGAGTAGGTATAGGAATAGGAGCAGGAATCACCACTACTCCCCAGCCCTGGTCAAAAGTAGACTTAGCATGTTTTGTAAGTGGTAGTAAAGTCTTTACTTGTGTTATCATATTTTTCCAATTTAACAATTCAACTTTAACTAAACTGATAAGCAAACTTTTTATTGTTTTAACAATATTTATGTCACAACTCATGTCGCTGTATCTCAAAAACCTGATGTCATAGAGAAAAACTAAATACTGATTTGAATTCAGTACCCAAAATATAGTCAAGATCAGCAAAAAAACCCTCAATAAATGGTGTTATTGTTGTTAAAAATTTAATAAAAAACCTGTGTATTATCTACAAAATACAACAGTATGTTACCAAATCACAAAAGCTTTTAACAATCTAAGGCCTCCAAAATGCACTGCAGCAATAGCTTTGGACATAAGCAAGGCATTAACCTAGTGAGAACATACTTAAAATCACTACAAAACACTCCTATCATCAAGTGCATAGCAAACTACTTAAATGGATGACAAGTTAGTACTCCATACAACAGCACATTCTTGAAACTAGTACTCAAAACAAATCAGTACTGGAGTACCAAAATGTGGAGTTCTTTCTCTATTATTATTCAGCATTTACAGCTCTGACATTTCACTCCACCCAAAAGACATACAAGTTGCAACATATGCCAATGATATAAGTTCAGCATATCACGCTAAAGACCATGGGGCCAACAGCTCATTCAACCATATCTCCACAAAATATATAAATAGGTCACCACTACTAATTTTCATATAAACAAAGACAAAACTACTACTACACTTTTCACACCAGATCTAGCTAACTATGGCACAACTCTAACATATGAATTAAACAATAAAACACTACCCACTTTCAATACTTATATACCACATATTTTTTTAAAAAACAGTTTAACTACAACAGAATTCATTCACTAAATAAGTCTAATTCTTTTTTTTAAAAGTACTTTAGCTCTTTAATTAAATCAAAAAAACTAAATCATACATCTTATTAAGTAGACTGCTTACAATGCAAAGGTTATATCCAGTTATTGCATTATCTGTCATTTGTGAAGTAGCAAATTAAAAATTTTTGTTGTTTTGTCTTTCATAAAAATTGAGCAAAACTTGACTACTTACCAAGTGGTGTAGTAAATAATGTTAAAAGAATTATTTTTTCATCTTTTACACCATAGTCATGAAGAACTTCAATGGCCTTTAAAACTGTGTTTCCAGTAGCTGAAAAATATTTATTGGCAGAATAAATAATCCAATGACTTGGAAAAAGCAATTTTAAAAAATACAAAATGGTATTTTTCAAGATGACCCTAAGCAAGAATTTCTTTAAACAAAGGAATTCAAATTGAATGTTTTCCAAAAATTTAATAAAATTTATTTATTGACTTACAAAATGGTATATTTTAAGATGACCCTAAGCAAGAATTTCCTTAAACAAAGGAAGTCAAATTGAATGTTTTCCAAAAATTTAATAAAATTTATTTATTGACTTATAGCTTTTTACATTGTGGACTAAAATATACTTAACTCAATATAAAACTTGCTCTCTCAGATTACAAAATTTGGGTCCCACAAATGTATATTACAAAATCATTACTGAATGTCATCGATCCAATATAAATGTCACTCCTAGTCAGCAAAACTCAGGTGGATGGATGCCTGAAAGTATGGGTAGGTGGTCCATTGGACTGGATTGCAGGCATTCAGTGACTATGCACAAGGCGTCATTCAGGACACTGATTATGAGGCAAGTGTGAGTGCTGCAACACCAGACTGGTGTTGCATCACTCAACTGTTGAGTAGACCAAAGATAGGGAAGCTGTGTGATGTGTTTTGGCACCAGCAACCCATCCTGAGCCTACAAGTTACTTCACGAGTGTGACACACGAAGATAGTTTTTTGTGCAATGCCACTAAATAGTGATGAAACATGAGTAATCTGTCTGGTTTTACACCAAGATAAGTAGGGTTGGACAGAAAGGCAAAGGTCTATTGTTGTTGTAGACTTTTAACTCACATTTGGCCACTCAGTTATTTAAACAAAAAGCTGCCGTCACCATCTTAGTGTAACTGAGCTTCAACCTCCAAGTCTGGAGATATGCTGAAAGTGTAGTCATGTCTTGGCTTAAAGTCCCCCCCCAGTCCTTCTAGTTTCCATAGGATTGCAGCAATGCTAGATTGTCTGCATAAGCAAACTTTCTGGAAATCGTGAAAGGCAGATCATATGTATAGATGTTGAAAAAGGAGGTGAGCCAAGACTGATCCGTGCAGAATACTGTTTTCCAGATGGCACTGCCTGCTTTTCTTGCTGTCACCAGTGGATTATCAATTCCTCTGCTCCCTGTCAAGTTTGGCAAGTAAAGCTGTAGCAGTCAAAATCGAGTTGTCTCCCTGAGTCTCCTCAGGGAGACATTGTATGAATGAACATGAATGTATGAATGAATATGAATGAAATTTCTGCATGAACATTGTATTGAGGGATTCAAACTCAGCATCCCAACATGGAAAATAATTGTTTTGATGACTGCATGGAATGGTCTTTTTGGTTGCTTTCTTGATGATGTCATGAAAGTCCTAGTAAGCCACATCCACATCAAGTGAATCAGGCAGCAACAAAGTCTTTTGCAAATTTGTTTGTCAAAGCACTGTAATGACTCCATTTGGCCTTGCAGAAGTTCTATTGCTTAACAAGCATACTTGACACTGAAAAAGCAAACAGTGGCGGTGTAATAAGCAAAGGTTGATTTTGTGACCTGTGTAGCTTTTCAAGAACATATCTATCAGGTTAGTGACTGTAAGGACCTACACTAGCAAAAGCTAGATCAGGATCAGTGCCAGTGTTCTAGTGACTAAAGTAAAAACTTGTAGCAAACTTGGCAATGTATAGGAGACCAGCTGAACATCAAAGGTCCCACTGCAAGCAAGATAAACATTCTACATTATCTTACTCTACAGTTTGAGGCACTCATCTTCTTACTACAGAAGACCCACTGCACTAATGCAAAGAAGCTAGTACTTCCAATCTTTCAACTAGCTGGCTCTTCCTTAAGCAGGAGCATGGCCTTGTCATGTTGTCCAAGAGCAACTAAGATAAACACTTTTGGACCAATCTCCACCAACATTGGAGATTGAGTGGTTGTGCGTGGACATTGATGGTTATAAAATAGTCAATGTCTACAAACCTCCACCAATGCAACTGCAATCCTTATATCTCCCAGTGTTTTCTTATCTGCATCTCTGTACTGGCAAACTGTCAGCATGTTGATTGGAGTTACAATGACAACAGGTTGGACAATGAGTGCTGGCTGGCAAAATATAAATAGTCTTGCCAGTGTTGCCAGTTTAGCATTTTTAATGCTAGATCTAGCATTATTTTTCACGATCTGGCATTACAATTTTGAGTCTAACAACTAATAGAAAAAATAGCATTGAAACGGAATATTTAGCATTTTTCTAGCATTTTTACGAGGTCATTTTACCAATGTATTAAATTTTCCAAAATTTGCTATTTTACTGGACCTAGAGAAAGCTTATGACAAGGTTCCACAGGAAGAGCTGTGGTACTGTATGAGAAAATCAAGAATGGTGAAAAAGTATGTGTGACTAGTATAGGATATGTATGAGGGAAGCAAAACACTGATGAGGTGTGCAGTAGGAGCTACAGAAAGTTTCAAGGTTAAGGTTGGACTGCACCAGGGATCAGCATTAAGTCTGTTCCTATTTGCAGTGATAATGGACAGGCTAACAGATGAAGTAAGGAGAGAACCACAATAGATTATGATTTGCAAAGAGACCAGGAAAGAAGTGGAGTGGAGACTAGAATGCTGGAGGTATGCATTGGAAAGAGGGATGAAAGTAAATAGGTTAAAGACCAAGTATCTGTGCAAAAATGAAAGAAATGACAACGAAACAATGAAAATGGAAGATACAAAAGTGCCAAGAGTAAAGGAATTTAAGTATTTGGGATCAACGGTGCAAGAAAGTGGTAGTTGTGAGAGGGAGGTAAAGAAGAGAGTGCAGGCAGGATGGAACGAATGGAGAAAAGTATCGGAAACAATCTATGACAGGAGGTTACCAACTAGAGTGAAAGAAAAAGTGTACAACTCAGTGGTAAGACCAGCAGTGGTGTATGAACTTGAGACAGTGGCAGTCACAAAGAAACAAGAGATGGAAGTCGCAAAGATGAAAATGTTGAGGTATGCTATGGGAGTGACAAAAGACAAGATTAGAAATGAGTACATCAGGGGTACAGTTAAGGTAGAACGATTAGGAATGAAGATAAGAGAGGGCAGACTGAGGTGGTATGGACATGTTATGAGGAAAGACAAAGAATATGTAGGAAGAAAAATGATAGAAATGGAGTTACCAGGAAAGAGGAAAAGAGGGAGACCAAAAAGAAGATTTTTAGATGTAGTGAAAGAAGATATGCGGGAAGTTGGTGCAAAGGAGACAGACATTGAAGACAGATAATACGCTGTGGCTATTCCTGATTAAAGGGAAAGGCTGAAAGGAGAAGACTGGATCTATTTTCTGATTTTTGTTACTTTAACATCTTGTTGAAAGCTTGTCGCATTTCTGCTACATTCTTGTTGTGTTTGCTTGTCCCTCTTGTGTTGGTTGACGGGTTGTGCTGCAGGGTTGCCAGATGTGGCTAATTTCAATATCATGCAGTTAAAAAATTCAGTAGACATTGGGGTTTTACAACTGTCCCTGTGTCAGTGCTCCTAAATCAGCTGAAGTGCTGATACCCCAGCCAACAATGCTATGCAGGGCCCTTGTGAGCCCTACACTTTCATTGTACTACCTACCCAGCGTTCAGGTCCACAACTGGATGTTTGAGGTGTAAAAACCACAAACAGAAAGTTGTGCCAGCTGTTTAAGTTTTCAACTTTTTCAGCTGGGGTCAACAACAAGCTGTAGTGTCCTGACGAGTCCTAATAAGGACAAAACAGGTCTGTCGGCACTTGCTTGTTGATTGACTTGACCATTTTTACTAAAAATAAAGTTTGTCAACGTAACTATTTTTGGTCAATACACGATTAAAATCGATTGACAAAAGATTAAATTTGATCGGCACATGACTAAAATTGGTCGACACAGAACTAAATTTGATCGCTAGTGACTAAAATTGATCGACAGATGATTAAAATTGATCAGTAGAGGACTATAGTAAATTGAAAAACACTGTAAAAAGCTACACAGGTTACAACATCAACCTTCATTTATTAGACCCCCACGATTGGCTTTGTCAGTGTCATGCATGCCTCTTACATAATGAAATTTCTGCAAAGGTAAATGAAATCACTACATTGCTTTGATGAACAAATTTGCAAAGACATTGTTGCTGCCTGATTCACTTGATGTGGATGCAGCTTACCAGGACTTTCATACCATCATCAAGAAAGCAGCCAAAAAGATTCTTCTATACAGTCATTGAAACAACTATATTCCATGTTGAGTTGCTGAGTGTAAATCCCACAATACAATGTTCATGCAGTCTCCTCATGGAGATGACTTAAGTTTGACTGCTACAGCTTTACTTGCCAAACTTGACAGGAAGCAGAAAAATTGATGATTCAAAGCAGTTCTATATGCCAGAGTGTATTATATGCTGTAGTCAGGTTGATAAATACGGCACCAGCCTTTTTTCTGCTGTGAAAGTGTCTTCAATATTTTGGGGGGAGGATGGCTTGGTCTACAGTTGATTTCCCACAACAAAATCCAGCTGGTTGCCAAGAAAGCAATGGATCAATTATTGGATTTATGCACAAGTAGATCTTGTATGGGATGCAAGGCAAAGAAATTGGATGATACTTTTGCGGGTCCTCAACAGATTTCATAAGTAAAGGAATGGCAACTACCAGAAATCTTCTCCAAATCCTTGGAATTTTGAGTTGGTGCAAACAGCATGAAAGGAAGCCATGGACCCAAGGCTTTAAAGCAGTACCAACATGAATTATAAGCTGTGAACAGAGTGAATCTAAGCCAGGAGCTTTTCCTGGTTTTAGGTGTTGTAGGGCAGCAGTAAATTCTCTACAGAGGTGAAATCTCCAGAGACATTCAATGGATTAGTTTTTGAAACCCTCCCAGAGTTCAGATGCTTATTTTTGGCTTATGATAATCTTTTTTGGCTTTCTGTGGATCCTTTGACCATGACCATATGCTGCATAGTCTTTTAGGTGGGTCTTCAGATACTTGCCAAGAGACTAAGATCTAGATGCCTGTTTGTGCTAGCTGTGTGAAATCTATTAAACAACCTTGCCAGACTAGGCATCCACACATTTCAGTGAATGAATTAGAGATGGAACCCAAGGTACTGTGAGATCCAGTTAAGTCACCAGCATAGAGACAAAATTACAGTATAAGCTAGTCACAAGTATTCATATAAAGCAAAAATAATACAAATACTAATTTATTTGATCCAATGCCAAAGCATGGTCAGCTTAAATAATGAGTTTTAACGGTTTATCAATATACCAAAAACATTGTAGCCTACTTAGTTTGCATTAACTTGTTGATTCATAGAATAACAATTTAGACTTAAAACATCCAAAGTGTCTTACCATTTATATTTTCTATTTATATCAATAAAGGCTGCTTTCATAAGTATACAAACATCGATTTATTTTAAACAATTTTTTACATTAGAATAAGTGCATTTTTATTTTTTAACATAAAATTATTTTTATTCTATTAAATTAATTAATATCCTAAAAAATGTATTTTTTATTACTGATATTGTCACATAAAAGTAAAATGTTAAAGCTCTTTAGTTATGATTTTAATCTCACAAAACACATTTTTATTAGCCAATACATCTTTGACTTATTACATAATTTACAAATAATTTTTTAAATTGATTTTACTAATCAACATATGTTATCCAACATTGAAAAATATGCTCTTAACAAGCTGTAAAAAATTATTTATAAAACATGTCTAATATTGTGAAAATATAAACTAAATAATAAGTTTAACAGCAAATACATTTTGTAGTTTGACTGCAATGAACAATGGTTTGCAAAATTTAACAAAAAATAAATTTAATTTAATCTTCAATTACCTCAAATTAAACAAATTAAAAAAAAAATTTTACAACTGTACTGAACACAATAACCTTGACTAAAATAATTATCTTTATAATTTAGACATTTATCATTTTTTAAAAAATTATCTAAATTTTTTAGATTGTAAACCCTATCAAAAAGCTATAATTGTTTTCGCTCATTTTGACATAAAATTATCACTCTCAAGCAAATTTGTGCCTAGTTAAGACAAGTTAATATAAGAGTTAATAAAACAGAAAAAAGTTGAGCTGAATTACACTAAAAGAAAAGTACAGTAAATGCACCTTTACAATCAGGGACAGCCAGCAAAGACAAGTATGCTTTACAGTCAGTATTCTTAAAAGATTTTGAAGATTAGTATTGGCTTCCTTTCCTTTTATATGTAGGACTTGTCTACCACAATCTCAAGCTAACACACTTAACAAATTGCAAGCAAAAAGACACATGATCAATGCTACTTAAACCAATTTTTATACTAATTTTATTTAAAAAATAGGTAATACCTACATAATATGGGATACATTAGCAATACCATTCGTTTGGAGATATCTTTGGGAAGTTTTGCATAAAAAACTTTTGCTAGATTTGTTTCATCATCACTTTGAATTAATATTTTACCAATGCGAATTGATCGACAGCTGTCTCTCAATGCTTGTTCCATTGCTTCACCTGAATCAAATCAAATCAAAATAATCAAAAAAACTTTATTTTTATCAGCAGTATGTCAAGACAGCTAAAATATGGGTGGTCACACTGAAATATTGCAATGTAATGAATTATGACTCAACAAGAGCATGTCATCGTGTAATAGTCAGAAGTGCTACTTTAATGGAAAACACAATTGATATGATCTTCAACTCCTGTTCTGAATCAGAAAGAAAAGAGCTGAACGCTGGAATCAAGAGCTTGAAGAATGGCAAGATGATAATAAAACTTGATAACATCTCAGTGGAAATCAAAAATTTTGGGCTCAAGCCAAGAAAGTCGCTATTACAGTTTTTCAGCAACTGCCTCTTCCAACAAATGATTCCCAAAATATGGAGAAGAACCAAGGTAGTCGCACTGCTAAAACCAGCAAAAGATTGTCTGGAACCAAAAAGTTATAGGCCAATATTTCTGCTCAGCCACCTCTACAAACTCTTACAAGTAATTTTTTCTCAACTGACTTGCTGCTATCATAGAAACCCACCTCATTGAAGAGCAAGCTGGTTTCTGTCAGCTTAGTTGCTTTTTCTCTGATTATTCACATATTTGTAGTTAACTCATAAGCAAAAAGCATGCAGCACACATTTAAACTAGAGGTGATGCAGAAATCCACATGATAGGAAATGTACAGAGTTAATTATGCAAGACACAATTAGCACATTCTACTACATTCCCTTTACAGTAAACGTTGAAACATATAACTACAATAAGCAAATATGCATCTTAAAATTTGTCATAATTCAAACACTGAGGTGGTTTTCACACACAGTACTATGACAGTTGATCAAATGACACTTGATCGAAATGACAGTTGATCGACATTTAATTGAAATGACATTTGATTGAAATGACACTTGATAAAAGAAGATTTACCTTTGTAGGTTTTTGCAATTAAACAATCTCTTTGTTACTGTAAATTACATTCATAAAAAGCAGAGATTAGTAAGAAGACAGTTTGTTTGTATTTTTTATAATTTTTTGTCAATGTCAAGGTAAGGTAAGGTAAGTTAGAATTTTTCTAACAAGGTCCTGGCAAAGCATTTTTAGGGAGCAACAAGTAGATTTCTTGTCATGGTTATGTTTTATTAGATGCCTATTGCTGACATTTTTTTGCATTCTTTTTACATTATAGTCAATTATTTAGGGGGGCATTGTGCCATGGCTCCACCCTTGCAGACCCCTGGCAGAAATCAGAGACAGATTAAAAAGGAAAGTCTATTTTTTTAGAGATTACTGTTTTTAGGACAAAAAATTGACAAAACCAAGACAGATTCAAAGTGAAGACCTTTTTTTTAGAGATCACTCTGTTTTTGGGACAAAAAATTGACAAAATTGGGGCAGAATCAAAGTGGTAAATTTTTTCTTTCATTATTCAATCAAGTGTCATTTTGATCAATATTGTTTTGCTCAAGTGTCATTTCAGTCAAGTGTTGTTCGATCAACTGTCATTCGTTTAACTGTGGTTCAATCAACTGTCAGGTCACATTGACACACAGCCAGAACGAGTAAAATAACTTGATGCTTCATTTTTATTTCTTTTCTGCATTACTATTTTGAGCAGCTGAAATTTCAACAAAGTGGTCAGCACTATTTTCAATACAGGGTTTTAGAAATTTACGATTTTAAACAATTAAACCACAATCAGGAATATTAACAACATAAGACCTGGGCTAATCAGTTGATTTAAAAACTTGGCCTCTCAAATTTTCATAATAACTATCATAAATAACACATGTAAATTATTTTTTAACTGTGGCAAATCATGTACATTATGGCAATGATTACAATTAAACTTTTCCTGTTGCTTTATCTCTCTCTTTTTTTTGAAAATTGCAAAGAAATGACTGATTTGGTTGAGTGTAGTAAACAAAAAAGAAACTCTAGTACTTAATTACCTACCCATTAGCAATTCAGCAGGACTGTAACCAGACCCTAATGGTGATGTTCAGTATGCTAAAAGAGTGAGATATGGATCATGCAATTTTTTCAAAATTTTTTATGGTTTGTACAGCACTTTCCACTTCCCCATTACTTTGAGCATATCTTGAACTACTTAATACATGACAAAACCCATAATGCTTGGCAAAATTTTGAAAAGCAAAGGATAAAAATTGAGTTGGTGAAAAATGCAGATGACACTGCAAAACACCTGCACGGAAGCCCTCTACTTCCACAAAAGTGCAGACAAGTTGACCTTTCAGCCTGCAACATTATCACTGAAAGAAACCATAAAGTTTGGAAATGTCTATGTCTAGAGACATGAAATATAGGATATGCCATAAGTAACCAGACTATTTTTTGATTCTACACATCCAAGTCTCCACCTTACAAACAACCAAAAAACCAAACATTTGCAAAAAAGTAATTGCCATCTAGTAATAAAAAAATCACATCAAGTAGTTGACAAATTTTTTGGTTCTTTATTCAAAGAGGTTAACAACACATAAAAAGGACAAGCATAAAATTTTGGGTTACTAAATTTTTTAAATTTTGTTACATTATAATGAAATGATTCTGTATTGAGTACATGCTAGTCATCTTTTTATGTAGTTTGGTATGAACTTAATGACGATACAGTACTTGGAATATTTGCTGGTGCGAATTTGTGTATAACTTTATGTATATTTACTGTGTCAAATACCTTGCTCGTGTCCAAAGCTACTGCTATGGTGCATTGTGGAGGCCTTGGATTATTAAAAACTTCTGTGATTTAGTGGAAGATGTTGCATGAAGCAATGTATGTTAGCACTTGCCAAGGGTTTCAAACTGACCATTTGTCATTTCAATCACGCACCTGATGCCTGATTCTTAGCAGCCAGCTAATAATTGTGTTTAGCGCCTTTTGCCTGTAGCAGCCAGCTAATAATTGTTTTAAGTACCTTTTGCCTGTTGTGATTGTGCCTTGTGGATTACTGTATAATTTTTGTTGCTTATTATCTCTTGTATCTATGTTTGGAGAGATGAGTTGAAGGCAGTCAAACTGGTTGTTATTTTGATTGATGAAATCTGGGACTACTGCAACATTTTGTTTTTAATTTTTAGAAAATGCATTTATTATTTCGTATTTGGCTCTGGCTTTGGCAATTGCAGCCATTAGTAATAAATTTGTTACCTTTTGTTAAGCTGTATTTGGCTTTGGTGAGAACATATTTTTACTAAGATATGACTTAAATCTTCTTTAAGTAGAGAGAGAGACTATAGATCATCAGGACTCGTTATCTCTCACTTTCAATACAAAATAATAAGCTCTCAATACATAATCGCTTACCCACTTATAAACTAAATTCATGTTTAGTGCCACACGTAATGAGTCTGAGGTACAGGCTGATGCCGAGATACTCTTCACAGCGAAAACTTTGAGGTACAAAAGTGTGAAGAATCCCTTGACTTAGAGAAAGATAAAGATGTCTTAAACAACATATGCTTGGAGTGGGTAGACAGGCCAGAACATGTCGGCTTAGCAAATCATTGCTTTTTATCAAGGTGTGCTTGCCAGTTGGCGATGATTACAGCAGTTATGAGAGACTATAGCAGGTCCTATAGAAAAATACGATGCAGAGTGTTAGACCGAGTATGGCCTGAAGGTTCATAACATTTATAGCCAGGCTGTATGTCATTGGTTAGGAAGAAATCCCAAATCATTTGCACAGGAAAAGGTTCAGAAATTAATTGTAAATTGCCCCAAACACGAGAAGGAAAGTTTGCAACGGTATAACAAACGTGCTTGCAAAGAGCTTGATGATAGATTGGTGGGATCCTCTAGTGAGTTGTCACGCCCTGGTTTACCAGCACGATCAGGAGTTTCTGCCTTGTCTACCTGGACCCTAGAAGAACGACAGCATATGGCAAGATTAAAGCAACAAGTTAACATAGATAAGAAAAATGTCTCTGAATGTAGCAACCCCATTTATGGGGGGACCTGCATTTGCAAGGCCAAGAAAGAGGAATTAGAAAGTGCCTGAAACATCTGGAGGTGCCTTTGTCCATAATCAACAAACAACTGCACCTTCTAATTCTCAGCACCAGGTTTTGAAAGTAGAGGCAAGGTGCAAACAAGATTACATACCTCTCTCATTGGAGAGAGAATTGATGGAAGAATCAAATTGATTTTTATTTCTTAGGCAGTGATAATATTTGAAGAATTGATCTAATATTTGGTAGTGACTATGTTTAGAAATATGTGTTTAATCCTTTAATTAGGCAAGGTTCCCAAATAGGTGCATGTAACAATATTTTCGAAAAGCTAGATGTTGATCTAGGAAAACTCTAGCTGAGCTGTTCAACCCAACCCATAAGTGAAACTAACAGGACTCTGGCAGCTGTACTGGGAGTGACATTTGGGAAACGAAAAGGAGACAGGAGACATGGTGCTGGAATGAGGAAGTTCAGGGGAGCATAAAAGAAAGAGGCAAAGAAAGTATGGGACAAAATAAGAGATGAAAATACTAAAAAGATATAAAAAAAGAAGAGTAAGGCAAAGAAGGCAATTGTGATGGCAAAGGGACGTGCATATGACAATTTGTCTGCTAGATTGGAAACAAAAGAAGGTGAAAAGGAGTGGTACAGATTGGCTAGGCAGAGAGACAGAGAAATTCTTAATTGATCGTTGTGAAAACCGCGCGCCCTGCAGCGCACGCTAATTAATTGAAGTCTTCTGTTTGTCGTTTTATTTTCAGTTCATTATCAGTCTTGCTTGGAAGAAGCTTGCTGCATTTTAGTTAACCTGATTTCTTGTTTAATTGTATGTTATTTATATTCGTTTTTTTGTTTCAGATTTTTAAGTGAATAGAAACCACCTGTTTGGTTTTCTTTGTAAACTCACGACAATGGAAAGAGTACTTTGAGAAACTGATGAACAAGAAAAATAACAGAGACTTTAGAACAGAGGAAACAAAAGTGATTAACGAAGAGATAAATTGCATCAGAAAAGAAGTATAGAATGTACTAAGAAGGATGAAAAAAGGTAAAGTGGTTGGGCCTGATGAGTTGCCAGTAGAAGTTTGGATTTGCATGGGAAATATGGGGATAAAGTTTTTGACCAGACTGTTCAACAGACTATTAGTGGGTGAATAAATGCCAGAAGAATAGGAGTGTGCTTATCCCAATCTATAAAAACAAATGGGATGCAAAATGCTGTGAAAACTACAGAGAAATAAAGCTAATGAGCCACACAATGAAGATATGGGAAAGAATTATTGAAGCCAGGCTAAGGGATTGAGTAGAGATCAGCAAATAGCAATATGGATTTATGCCAGGAAAGGGAACCACTGATGCCATGTTTGCTTTAAGAATGTTGATGGAAAAGTACACGGAAGGTCAAAGAGAGCTACATTGTGTATTCGTAGACCTAGAGAAAGCTTATGACAGGGTTCCACAGGAAGAGCTGTAGTACTGTATGAAAAAATCAGGAATGGTGGAAAAGTATGTGCAACTTGTACAGGATATGTACGAGGAAAGTGAAACAGTGGTGAGGTGTGCAGCAGGAACTACAAAAAGTTTCAAGGTCAAGGTTGGACTGCACCAGGGATTAGCGTTAAGTCTGTTCCTGTTTGCAGTGATAATGGACAATCTAATGGATGAAGGAGAGAACCACCATGAATGATGCTGTTTGCTGATGATATTGTGATTTGCAAAGAGACCAGGGAAGAAGTGGAGCAGAGACTAAAAGCCTGGAGGTATGCATTGGAAAGGAGAGAAATAAAAGTAAATAGGTCAAAGACTGAATATCTGTGCATAAATGGAGGAAATGACAACGAAACAGTGAAGATGAAGAGTACAAAAGTAGCAAGAGTAAAGGAATTTAAGTATTTGGGATCAATGATGTAAAAAAGTGGTAGTTGTGAGAGGGAGGTAAAGAAGAGAGTGCAGGCAGAATGGAATGAATGGGGAAAAGTATCAGGAGTAATCTGCAACAGGAGTTTACCAGCTAGAGTAAAAAGAAAAGTGTGCAGTTCAATTCAGTGGTAAGACCAGCAATGGTGTATGGACTTGAGATGGCGATGGTCACAAAGAAACAAGTGAAAGAGATGGAAGTCGCAGAGACGAAAATGTTGCAGTTTGCTATGGGAGTGACAAGAAAAGACAAGATTAGAAATGAGTACATCAGGGGTACAATTAAAGTGGAGTGGTTAGGAATGAAGATGAGGGAGGGCAGGCTGAGGTGGTATGGACATGTCAAGAGGAGAGACCAAGAGTATGTAGGAAGAATGATGGAAATTGAGTTACTGGGAAAGAGGAAAAGAGGGAGACCAAAGAGAAGATTTTTAGAAGTAGTGAAAAAAGATATGGGAGAAGTTGGTGCAAAGGAGACAGACATTGAAAATAGGACGGTTTGGAGAAAGACGATATGCTGTGGCTACCATTGATTGAAGGGAAAGACCAAAAGGAGAAGAAGCATGGTCAAGGGGCTAGAGAGTTGGAATAGTGATTGACATGGTGTTGGTTTAAAACCTACTCACGCCATTCTGTTGCATCCTTGGAAAAGACACTTTACAGCACTTTTCCTTGCTGAGTTGTCTTGGCAAGCAGTTTTACAGGGTGTGCAAAAAGTTCCCAAAAAAGTTTAAAATAAAATATATATAATATTTAATGCACTTTTTGAATGATATTTTGTGTGAGCAAAGATAAGATATAAGTTTAATCAGGGAATCTATTTTTACTCAATTTGGTCACCATTTGCCTCAATTACTTTTTCCAGTCTTGATCTGAACACTTCTACCGCAGCACGTATCTTTTTCTGGGGAATATCAGTCCATGCCTTTTGTAAGGATTTCTTCAAGTGGTTGACACAACGTTTTTCTGAGCGACATGCGTCTTTTTTGAGCATTGACCAGATGCTAAAGTCAAGTGGGTTTAGTGTCACGCTACAATTTCAATTTTATCAAATAAAGACATTGCACCTTTTTAAATTAATTGTTTAAATTGACACCTTTTTGGATTAATTATTCAAATCGTAACCTTTTTAAATTAATTGTTTAAATCGAAATCTTTTTGGATTAATTATTCAAATCGTAACCTTTTTAAATTAATTGTTTAAATCGCATTAACGTTGATGCGAGTATTTAAAATTTATTTGTAACTGTTTGCCAGTATTCTTCCATTGCCATTGTTGTCCTGGACAGCTGTCTGGATTACGGATTTACGCGGTGAAGTGACTTTGTTCTTGTTGTTGAAAAAGAACGGGTATGGAGCGTTCCTTCACATGTGGTTGCTAAAAAGGTGTATATATACAGTGTGACAACAAAAAGACATAATTCAGATTCAATTGTAGATGCAGATATAAAGGCAAATTCGAGATGACAAACGTATTCTGTGTATATTTTAGTATGTGAATGTATCTGTCGGGGCGGCAAGTTGGTATTAAGTGTTAGTGGGAAAATTTATACAATTCATAATATTCTTTTGTGGTTCTGTAAATTCGGTTAGGTAATTTGTATGTGTTTAATCTATTGGTAAATCGTATCATCTCGTGTATAATTTTGGCGCTTGTTTTTTTTATTTTTATTTAATCTTTTTGTCTTCGTTTTTTTCAATATAATTAATTCAGATTATAATACATGTCTGTCCTTCTAGATCGCTAGGCCCCACCAGTTTAACACTCGCATAAGCTCCTTTCAACAGGCTGGTGATTTTCTGCGATATTCACGTAGAGTTTGCCTCTAGTATCTTGTAGTTATTCTGGTACTAAGTAGGTAGAGCGTGACATTTAGGTCAGGAGAGGAAGGAGGCCACATTTTTTTATCCCAAAACGAGAAAAAGTTTTCTCTGCACCATGATTGAGTTTTTTTCAAGGTGTGCAATGGTGCATCATCTTGTTGAAAGGTAAACACTTCATTTTTGAAGTGTTTTTTTATTTTGATCAGAGCCGGAGACAGAATTTCTTTGATGTAGCACTCTGTGTTCATTTTTGTCCCAGGCTTGACAAAGATCAGTGGCGACTTCCATGTTTTGGAAACAGCAGCCCAAACCATGACTGAGGCTGGCTTTTGTCAATGGTAAATATTTCTTATGTTCTCTGCTATGCCCTTTGCTTTCTTTGCCAGCACTCCATCATTTTGGGAGTTCAATTTTGCTTCAGCTGTGAAGATCTTTTTCTCAGAAAAGATAACTTCCCCTTTCTTTGTGCCATTCTTCATTTGATTGAGAAGAATCTTATTAGCAACTTTAAGTTGCTTTATAATAAGAGGGGCTGATATTCCCGCAAGGTGTAATTCATTGATTGCATTTCTTTTTTCCATTTTTAATAATTAGTTTTTAGAAATTTGTGAATTTTAACGGATAAAATACAAACAATTGTCTAAAACATTAATTTCATGATTTTAAAAAAATAAAAAAATTTATTTATGAGTATTTATAATTATTAAATCAATGAAAAGTAGTCCGGAAACTTTTTGCACACCCTGTAAATTTCAGTCATATCTCTAATAAATTTTAAGCGAACAGCAATATCTTGGCATCTTTAGAAGCAGGTTGAAGTAATTGCTTGCCCTATGTATTTGTGCCTCTGTCGCTTTCCTTCCAGTCAGGAAGATAAATATAGAGATAAAATAAAGGTCTTTCTCAATAACACCACACAATAACGAGAGCAGAGTTATATACAGGGTCTACCATAAGTAACTATATACACATATTTTCTCTTGTTTGTAACTTTGTTTATATTTATTCAATTTTTCTATTTCATTTGTAATTTGAAAGCTGAAATCTTAATTTTTATTTTATATTTCTGATATACTGTTATATCAATTATGTCCACCCAATTAACAAAAGAGCAAAAAATTGCAGTTTTGAAGTGGTTCTGGAAAGCTGAGTGTGCGACATTTGTCCATTGAAAATTTCAAAGGCAATTTCAATTCAAGCCTCTGGCCTATCCAGCAATTATTAGTCTTGTAAAAAAGTTTGACATGCCCAATACAGTGTAAGATTTACTGCACTCAAGTCAGCCTGTTACAGCAATGAGGGCTGAACAATGTGGTGGCTTTGGTCACACAGAGTCCCCAAAAGCCATATGAAACTTTCTTATTCTTATACTCTTTGTTTTACTCTTATCTGTTTTAAAAAGGGCGTTCAGAAAGTAATGCAACTGATTTAATTTCTTGCAGCATTCATTTAACTAACATCTGATTTTTTTACAGATTATAGATTGGTAACTAAGGTTTACATATTTTGTTAAAAAATAAGAGTTTAAATTACTGCAATCTGCAATTCAAATTTAACCGATCCCTCTGTGTCTTCTTCGATAGAAGGTAAAACTGGCATGATTGCCCCAAAGCATCTCGGCAGAAGCAAAAAGTTGTTATTGAATTTCTACTGTCAGAGGGAGAAACAGCTCAGAACACAAGCAGAAGGCTAAAGCAAGTGTATTGTGATGGTAAGATAGACTACAGCATAGTGACAAGGTGGGTGAAGTAAATCAATGATTGAGAGGAAGAACCTGCTGAAAGCGATCTTTTTGCTAGGCCAAGAAGTGGTAGGCCTTGATCACAGTTCTGCTAACATTGATCAGGCAGGTGCATTAAGGAAAACAGATGCATCACTATTAATGAGCTTGCTGAGTCATTAGGAGTAAGTGCAGGGAGTGCTGTAAAGATCATGGATAGTTTGGGGTATTCAAAAGTGTGTGCAAGGTGGGTCCCAAGGCAGCTCACAGAGGCTCATAAACAATCCTGCCTAGAAGCTTGTTCTGAATTTCTGGAGTATTGCCATAGTGACAAAACCTTTTTGCAGTAAATAGTGACCAAAGATGAGACTTGGGTTCACCAGTTTAAACCAGAGTCAAAGAGAGCATCAATGGAGTGGTGCCATCCCACCTCACCACACTCAAAAAAGTTCTAATCTCACCAGTCTGCAGAAAAAGTGATGGTGACTGTGTTCTGGGATAGTGTTGGTGTGATACTGGTAGACTTCATGTTCAAAGAAACAACAATCAATTCAGATGTTTATATCGATACATTAAAAAAGTCGAAAGCAAGAATACTAAGAGTTCGACCTGGTTTGGAAAGGTGTAAGGTTTTATTGCAACATTACAACGCTAGGCCTCACACCAGCCTCAAAACCCATAAGGTCATCAGCTCCTTTGGCTGGACAACAATTTCACATCCCCCCTATTTGCCAGACCTGGCACTGTCTGACTTTCATTTGTTGGGCCCCTCAAAGAAAGTTTGAGGGGGTGACATTTCTCCAGTGATGAAGAGGTCAAAACTGCTGTTAGGAAGTGGTTAAAAATGCAGCCTGTAGAATTTTAAAGCAATATGTGCAATTGCTAAAAGGTGGCAAAAGGCAGTTGGGAAAGCAGGAAATTACATTGAGAAGTAACTATGAAATGCTTATGCTATATACTTTCTTGTGATGCATGATTTGTGTACCTTTAAAACTCAATGTTATAAAAAGAAACCTGGTTGCATTACTTTTTGAATGCCCCTCGTGTTTTTATTCTTATACTCTTTGTTACTTTCAGTATTGTAATAGCTTATTTTTTTTATGTTCCATTTATCATGTTAAAATAAAAATACATACAGTAGACCTTGGTTAATCTAGATTCAGTTAATGCAGAATTTTGCTTAACTCAGATAAAACTGAAAGTACAAGTGATTTCCTATATACTGTAATTCTTAATAAAAAAACTTTGAATGCCTAATTTGGTTGATTTTGTTTTGTCAAATGAATTCTGGATTAACTGAGGTTTACTGTGGTTATATTCCATGCTGGCCCTGTCATAAATTCTTAGCTGTGTGCTTTTCTCTTTTCCTGCAAATGCCAATTCAAAATTCCAGTGTGGAGATGCTACCTGGTAGTTGCAGGCCCCAAGCTGAATAAACTTTTTGAGGATGCCGAAAGCTACTATATCATAGTATGCTGCATGGATGAGTGACTAGAGCGCCAGAAAGGTGGTCGATATGGTCTGGTTCAGAACCTACTTACACTATCCTGTTGTGTTCTTGAAAAATAGACTTTGCAGCACTTTTTCCTGTTTGGTGATCTTGGCAAGCAGTTCTAAATTTCAGTCATATCTCTATTAAGCAATATTCTTGGTATCTCCAAAAGCATACAGCAATATCTTGGCATCTCCAGAAGCAAGTTAGAGTAATTGCTTACCCTATGTATTAGCACCTCTGTTGCTTTTCTGCAAGTCAGGAGAATAGAAATAGCAATAAAATAAAATCCGTGTTAGCTAACTCAATGTGGTTAGCATATCGAAACCGCCGCCAGTATGCCCTTGCGGCTTAGCGGTGTCTTTTGCAGTTGCGCTGGTGGAACATTGTTTTCATTGTACTACCTACCCAGCGTTCAGGTCCACAACTGAATGTTTAAGGTGTAAAAACCACAAACAGAAAGTTGTGCCAGCTGTTTAACTTTTCAACTTTTTCAGCTGGGGTCAACAACAAGCTGTACTGTCCTGACGAGTCCTAATAAGGACGAAACAGGTCTGTTGGCACTTTCTTGTTGATTGACTTGACCATTCTTACTATATGTTTGTAATGGGAACTACAAAATTTTGCTTGTTTTAACCCGTTTCCGTGTTAGCTAACTCGATGTGGTTAGCATATCGGAACCGCCGCCAGTATGCCCTTGCAGCTTAGCGGTGTCTTTTGCAGTTGCGCTGGTGGAACATTGTTTTCATTGTACTACCTACCCAGTGTTCAGGTCCACAACTGGATGTTTGAGGTGTAAAAACCACAGCTGTTTAAGTTAACTTTTTCAGCTGGGGTCAACAACAAGCTGTAGTGTCCTGACGAGTCCTAATAAGGACGAAACAGGTCTGTTGGCACTTTCTTGTTGATTGACTTGACCATTCTTACTATATGTTTGTAATGGGAACTGCAGGGTTTTGCTTGTCTTAACCTGTATCCGTGTTAGCTAACTCGATGTGGTTAGCATATCGGAACTGCCGCCAGTATGCCCTTGCGGCTTAGCGGTATCTTTTGCAGTTGCACTGGTGAAACATTGTTTTCATTGTACTACCTACCCAGTGTTCAGGTCCACAACTGGATGTTTGAGATGTAAAAACCACAAACAGAAAGTTGTGCCAGCTGTTTACAACTTTTTCAGCTGGGGTCAACAACAAGCTGTACTGTCCTGATGAGTCCTAATAAGGACGAAACAGGTCTGTTGGCACTTTCTTGTTGATTGACTTGACCATTCTTACTATATGTTTGTAATGGGAACTGCAGGGTTTTGCTTGTCTTAACCTGTTAGCTAACTCAATGTGGTTAGCATATCTGAATTGCCGCCAGTATGCCCTTGCGGCTTAGCGGTGTCTTTTGCAGTTGCGCTGGTGGAACATTGTTTTCATTGTACTACCTACCCAGCGTTCAGGTCCACAACTGGATGTTTGAGGTGTAAAAACCACAAACAGAAAGTTGTGCCAGCTGTTTAAGTTTTCAACTTTTTCAGCTGGGGTCAACAACAAGCTGTAGTGTCCTGACGAGTCCTAATAAGGACGAAACAGGTCTGTCGGCATTTGCTTGTTGATTGACTTGACCATTCTTACTATATGTTTGTAATGGGAACTGCAGGGTTTTGCTTGTCTTAACCTGTTCCATGTTAGCTAACTCGATGTGGTTAGCATATTGGAACCACCGCCAGTATGCCCTTGTGGCTTAGCGGTGTCTTTTGCAGTTGCGCTGGTGGAACATTGTTTTTATTGTACTACCTACCCAGCGTTCAGGTCCACAACTGAATGTTTGAGGTGTAAAAACCACAAACAGAAAGTTGTGCCAGCTGTTTAAGTTTTCAACTTTTTCAGCTGGGGTCAACAACAAGCTGTAGTGTCCTGACGAGTCCTAATAAGGACGAAACAGGTCTGTTGGCACTTGCTTGTTGATTGACTTGACCATTCTTACTATATGTCTGTAAAATAAATATCTTTATTTTGCATCCCCAAGAAAATCCTCAAAAAACTTACTACCTATGTCTATATCAAAGCTATCATTGACCCATTGCTCCTTCATGAGCAAGCAGGGTTTTTGACATGGGAGATTGACCATAGATCAGGTCACTTTGATGATTTAAAAAATTGATGACTGCTTTTTAGAAAAAAAGGCCAGTGCTGTGTTTGTCATCCTCACAGCAGCATGTGGTACTGTATGGCATCACAGTTTATCTGCATACTGCTGTTGCTTCTTAGCAGTCACATGGTCCAAATCATGATGAAACTTGTCCAGAACTGCAGTTTTACTCTCACCAATGACAAAAATTTTTTTTTTGAAATCACTGCAATTCAGTTCAGTTCAGTTCAGTTTTCTTTTATTTCTGCTCCGCCACATAATAAAAATGCAACTATAATTTAATAATAAATATAAGACTGCAGATTAGAAAAAGGAAGAAGCAACAAAACGAATGTACATTGTAGCTTGCTAAGATAGGAATGAATTATTTTATAGACATTGTATTACAACAAGGTTGCTTCACCTCAGTTGGGATTTTGGCACCACAATTTTGGGAGAAAAATAGCGAATTTAGAAATCAAATCAAAGAGAAGATTTTTTTCTCTTGCTTTGGCCCGAGGGAGTCCAAAAAAATTTAAATCCAGCCCCCGGCTCGAAAAGTTTGGAAACCACTGGTATAAGTGATCTGCTCTCTAGCAAATATGCTTATGCTAATTGCTAGATACTGAAAGATGCTAAAAAGAACCTTTAGCCAAGACTGTCAACACTTCAGGCACATCTCCATAAATGGAAACTGAAGCTCAGTGAGTACAAAATGGCGTCGCCTGTCTTCCACCTGTATAACAGGAAGGCAAAATGTCTGCTAATGGCTGATCTAAATGACAATCACTGCCTTTCTGCACAACAACAAAAGATCTTGGTGTGACACTGAACAGTTTGCTCCATACTGACAACACCTGCAGTCCACTTCAAAAGTTTTATTAATCACACATTTGACAGAAACAAGCTGCAAACTGAGGTGCCCATGACTTTGCACACAAACCCTAGCTCTTGTACATTCTGCTTGGTGCTGCAGTTCTCATATTCACCTAATCAATCCTATCATTAACAATCACAATACATGGTGACTGGGTGTCTGCAGCCCATACCAACATCCCACCAGTGAGCTTTGCTGCCAAGAAGTGGCATTGTCTCTTGCATGCCAAGCTATGCAGTCAAGTCACCTGCTCTACCTTAAGATCATTGCTTCTGAACAAGAGCAGTCTTGATGCCTAAAATCAAAACACCCTTTTGTGCCTGCCACCAAAGGTCTCATAACAAACCTTGCTCACCCAAACATCAAAGCAGCTGACTGGGCAGGATGTTCTTGGAATCTTGAATAGAGCAATGATAACACTTGACAACACAACTTCATTCCTAATGACAGCAATTCACCACTGCAAAATCATCTTTCAGGACATGCCTGGGTTCAACTAAATCTTTAAACCTGTGTTGGAAGCTTACATTTAACTATGTATAAGTGGGACTTGGCTTCCATCACAATACACAATGTGGCACAAAGGATCAAACAGCAGACTATTCCCTACACTCTCTGTCCTGTGGAACAGATGGCCTGACTAATTTGAATGAAACAATAATCATTTGGCTGCCAAAGAACTGCCTAGAAATCTGACAGTGGCCCACATGACTGACTGATGTAAACATGTATTTTCTCAAAGAATATTGACATACAAACTTTTCGTCTTTAAGATAACAAAATGATTAAAAACTTTGCTTATTAGCAATATAACTTGTAATTTATTATGTCATGAAGCTATTGTATAATCTCATAAATTTTAGATAATATCAAAAAACTTTTTAAAATGCAACTAGGACTCAAATATTTTTAAACAATTTTTGACTTAAAAAGTGGCTTGCTAAGGCAGATAAAATATAAATTATGTATTATAAAAAATTTTTTTTTGCAAATTATTTGAAAAAAACAAAAAAAATATTTTGGTAATTTTCTTATATATTATAATGCTATTGCCAGTTTTTTATTTTTTTTATATCATGATTCCCACAGAGGTACATTTCTGGCTTCTTTTTGTGAGCAATACATATGAATCTGAATATTTGCATACAAGATAATCACATAATCCACTTTAACACATAAAGATCAGAAATCACACAGCCAATCATTTTCTAAGAAAACACTTCAGCTAATCACATATCAGTTTATTGCATAATCCAGGTAATTGAATAGAAATTCAAAGTTATTTATTTGATTAACTGAACAGTTTTGCATATCAATGAAAGTAACTGCCAATTGAAAATGCATTGTGAGCACATATGCACAATGCTCTTGCAGCACATTCATGAGTAGACAGCAGTCAATACCAAACAACACAAGATCAAAGTTTCTCAAGCACTACTACATGTTCTTAAGACATCTTCCATCATCTGATTAAAACAAAAGAGACAACACTGTCAATTAAAAAACAAAACATAGCCCCTATAGTGCAATGACAGCTTATTTAATCATAAGCATAATGTGTATTTCAGCATTGCATAGTTTGTGATACACAGTGCATGCCCTTGCTTTTTTTTTACATCATTTGCTTACATCATAAGAATAGAAGAAAAATAACGTTAAGACTTATTTCCACTACAAGCATGGAATAGATTCTTTCTTTCTTTTATTGAACTTTTGGCACTTAAAATCTAAGCAAGCAAAAAGCAAAGTAAAAAAATCAATCAAACAAATGAAGAATATTCCATTCCATTAGGATGGGTGCTGGTGCCAAACCACTGCACCAGTCTGGTGTTGCAGTGCTCATACACACCTCATAGTCAATGTCTTGAATGATGTCTTGCAGTTAGTCACTGGATGCCTGCATCCCACTCCAATGTACCACTTACCCATACTTTCAGGCATTCAGTCAGCTGAACTTCGCCAACTAGAAGTGACACTCTCCTTGGCTTACCATAAATCTCTGGACCCTGATCATATTCTGTATGATCTTTTAAGTGGGTCCTCAAATGCTTGCCAAAAGAGACCTAGAGTGGTATGCAAAAACTTGACTTAACTAAGCTGAGCTTAAGTCTTAATCCTGGATTAGTATATCCAAGCTGAAGTCGCTTGTTAAGCTTCATGCAAAAATCAATATCAAATTAGATTTAGTAATTAGATTGCAGTTTAAACCACACAAACTTATGTAATCAATGCAATCATTATGACTACCATTGATACCATGGCAACAATATTAAGCTACAGAAGAAAAAAGCTGTTGTAAAACAATTTGTAAAGCTTTGTTATTCAAAACTGATAAGAAAAGTTTAGATACAGGTATCTAATTAAAAAGAATTTTTGTAATTTTGATAGTATCCAAAGTATAAAGTTATTCTTCTTAATTAAAACACTAAACAGAACCTTAAGCACATGAGGGTTAATATCTAATTATTTAAACTAAAATGTGATCTTGAGAAAAGCAAAGCGGGAAAAAAACAAACTTAAACGATCTTATTATCCTTACATAAGGCAATAAAATAAAAGCAACTTCTGATCTATGAGACTTTGGCAGGAAAAAATAAATTTTGTTAAAAATGTAATCTCCACGAAGATTGAGTCTGTGTCAACACTGATTAATTGACATAATATTTAAATATTATAAATTTAATTTTAATTTACTTACATTTTAATAATTATTTACACACAGCAAAATACTTCTGATCTACAAGACATTAGTAAAAAAACTTTTGTTAAAAATATAACCAGGGGCAGCAGAAGCAAGGGGGAACAGCCCTCTGCCTTCAGAGGGTGCTGAGAGTGAGGAAAGGGGGATAATTGCTGATCAAATTTTATTTTTAAAAAAGGAAGGGTACAGGTGGGCAGATACAGAAGCATTGGGTTAAATTTGCTATTAAATCTTAGAACCTTAATGAAAATATCAGATCAAGTGAAGGTGAAAGCTTTTATTCTACTTCTTGTCCCCACCTTAAATTTTTAACAAAATCCAGTTTTTTGGACACCATTTGAAATTGATGACCTTTATTTTTCTAGAGATCACTAGGTTTTCGCACTGAAAATGGTTAGGATTACAAAGTGGTAATAATGTAAAATATGTCTTTTTAAAATCAGGATTGCCAATTTTGCTTTTGTTGGGAGTGCCATCAACAAAAATGTGCCTTTTTTAATTTTGCCTCCTCTGGCAAAAAAACTTTGGTGCCCCTGAATATAACCTCAACTAAGATAGAGTCTGCATCAACATTTAATGGTTTCTGACCAATATCACTATGCCTGCTATGCTTGACAGACACACATGACACTTTATTGCCATTTTAACCATAACCAAGTAACAACATAACACCATGGCACTAGTCTGTGGACTAAGCTTTTGGAAGCAGCAAAAGTAATTTGAAAGTATAAGTCCAGATTGACTTCTTTGACAGGTTGAGGAATGGCTATTCCAAGATATTTATGGAGAAGGAAAACAACAACAAGCAGTTTTTAAATTTCACTCATATCATTATATAAAAATTAAAAACACAAAACTTTTAATCAGACAGCAATAACTTGATATTTTCAAAAGTAGGATGTGGTAAACACATAACAGTTTCTGTAAGTTTAACATCAGCAGGATCCTGTGATTTGGAAGAATAACTCAATAAAACATAATAAATTTTAACTATTACATTCACATATGATCTTAAATTGTTCTTCAAGTTTGTAGTAACATAAAAAGTAAGGTGAACTTTTACCACTTCGTATAATACTGACACCACAATTTCCTTTATCAAATTTAATTCCATTATATTGATGTCCCGATGGTGTACTGACAGTGTGATTTGAATATGGCAGATAATTCAAGCCTTCTTCAATTACCAATCTTATTAATCGATCAGAACTGAAAACAAATTCACTTCGACTTGTATTTCTGTAAAATTATGAAATATTAAATGCCAGTCATAAAGCATGAGCTTATAGAGTTTAATTTATGGTAATGACTGTGTAGATCAGGGGTTTTCAAACTAGAGTATACAAGAGAAATTTTTGGGGTATGTGTTTACATGAGCAAGTTACTTATATTTACACTTTAAGGACTGCATTTAGACAGCAATCTCATCATCATTATCACCTTTTAGCTCTTCTTTCCCTTACAAAGCAACATATCATTACACAAGCAACATATCAGTTTCCATGATACAGGGTGCGGACAAAGTCCTTGGACAACTCTAAAATGCAATATTTCTGTAAATAGTGAATAAAACTACAAAATATTGAAGAATATATTTAACAAGACATTTTTTAACATTTGTACAAAATTTCATTCAATATGTCCCCCTCTGGCCTGAATTACACGCTTAAGTCTGCTACGGAAGCCCTCTTCCGCTTTACACAGTTTCTTGAGGCATTTTGGCCCATACTGTCATGAGAGAGTGCTTCAGAGCTTCAACTAACCCATGAAGAGAAGCGCAAGTATCTGCCTCTAAAAGGGACTGAGCACAACAGGGCATCAAGGTCTGTGAGGCGCTGACAAGTTTGCATTTTAAGAGATGACAACTTCAAATCTGTCTTAACAGTATTTCTCATCATCTTGTCACTCACATTCATATCACAGGCCATTCCCATCACGAATCTCTTTGGATTGCACCAGACTCAGGCTCTGACAGCACCAACAACCTTTGGCATCTTCCAGAAGATTGCTGTCTTCCACATCGAGGACGATCTTCATTACTTTTGAGTTGTCAAGACCTTGTAACAGTGTAGTAAACAGTCGATCTTGCAGCTTTAAGAAGCTTCACTATTTCAGAGTTTGTCTTGCCCACGGAGCTCAATAATGGCTGCACGTTTAGCATTCATATTTGGTATTAAAGCAAAATTTTTAATAAATGATGAAATCTGAAATTTGAGGCTTGTAATAATTCATAACATTGAAAACTTACTGCATATACGTATTTAAACGTCCATTAAATTGAATTTTAAAATTTGTCCAAGGACTTTGTCCGCACCCTGTAGACTTTACAGACAAATTAAGAACATATTGAATGAAACTAATCTTGTGGAAGGAAAAAATGATTTGTGGTCGATATGACATTTTAAAGAACATGAGTGAAAGCTTTGCCTTACTGCAGTTTGTTGCAAAACCTCTTAGAGTTATTATGTGATCTGTTGGAAAATTATTTCTCCAATTTAAATGATTTTGATTATAAGCTGATTCACAAGCCCTTTGGGGTTGATACCAGACTTCTTCCACACAGTTTGCAAGATGAATCTGTTTGAACTTTTAAATGATTCAACAGCCAAATATATCTTTGAATCTTCATCCCTGCAGAAATTTTGGCCATCAATGGTAAAGTCATATCTATTGATGTCAAAAAAATGTGAGAAAAGTATTTTGCTCCTTTCATCAACTTACTTTTATGAGCAAAGGTTTCTGAACTATGTATACAGAATACAGAATATACAGAACATATATGTATGCACAGAGTGAATCTGGAGTGGATCCAGATCCAAATTTTTGTTTGTCAAGTCATGTAAAACAGTGTTTCTCAAAGTGAAACTTTTTTTATTTTTTTTGGAGATCACAACTTTCTAGGGACGAAAATCAAGAAATCTGAGACAGATTCAAATTGAGATCTGGAGCAAACCTAATTCTTTTTCTTACAGACCTGTACCAGTTCTAAATCCTACTTTATGTGGATCTGGCCATCTCTTCTATGTGTATAATGAAAAACAAGTTTTGTGGGAGGTTTTTAGTCCAGCATGACTTATGCGTGTGCCTTCTTAACACTTTCAAGAATTAATTTCCTTGTGAAGCAAAAATTTTCCAAGAATGGATTTACTTGTGAAGCAAGCTAAGTTCATTCATCTCATTACATTTATGAAGACATGATTAAAGCAGTTAAAAGATACTTTTTACATTTTGTATATTGAATAGTATTTATTTTTTGTAAAAATTTTTTTAAGGAGTATGCCACATATTTAGTTTTAGTAAAGGAGGTACAAAGCTAAAAACTGTTGATTTAGATGGTAACTTCAGTGTCGTTGTCATTTAAATGGGTACCCATTCCAGGTCAAACACAAATAGGACTGGTGTAGAGGGTTTAAAATATAAAGGGTTATACAAGATAGGATCAGGGTCCAGAGATCCATAGTAAGCCAAAGAGTGTTGCTTCTAGTCGGCAAACCTCAGTTGGCTGGATGCTGGAAGTTGGGTAAGTGGTCCATTGGAATGGGACACTGGCATCCAGTAACCATGTACAAGGCATGATTCAGGACAATGTCTATGAGGTGAAAGTGAGCGCTGCAACACCAGACAGGTGCACAGTACTTAGCTGTTGAATAGACCAGAGATAGGGCAGCTGTGCTTTTCTATGAACTACTACCTTACTGTGGTGGAAAAGTTTGCATGCCTCGGTGACATGTAAAGCTGTGTTGGTTGGAGATTTTATTTCTCTTATTAGGAATATCCATGACAAAGAGGTTTGTAGATAGAGATTAAACAAAATGAATAAATAGAACATGGAAACTTCAAACCTGGGCAGACTGTGCTCAAAAGCCATGGCAAGCAAACAGTTTAGAAGAAAATTTCTTAAATAAAAACCCCCTTGCAGTAGGAATACATTGTAATATGATAAAGTGTTACCTAGAACACTTTTCTATGCTGCCTCAGGCATCATGCAGATTAAAAAGGTCCACATTCAGGTACTTGGCAGAGATATTTGTTCAAAAAGTACTTCCTTAAATGAGTCAAGTCAGCCTCATCAAGATTAGGACACTGGAGGTTGATTTTCAACCACTACAAATTGACTCATTTCTGCCTCCTGTCAAATCTCTATTGGGTGGAGCTCTTGCTTCATTTGGTGAGAAAAGACTTGTCTCTGGCTTCTCAGGACAGTCAATTTTTCAGTTTATTCATAACTGGATGATCAGATTACTGCTTTTGAGGAGTGACATACACCCAAACCCTGAACCACAAACACAGAAATGGGTTTGTGACATTTGTCTCAAACTTATCACCATACATCAAATATCTATTTTATCTAACTACACAAAGCATTAGGTGCATTTAAATTTATTTTTATTTATTTTATCTTTATATTTATCCTCCTGACTCGCAGGAAAGCGACGAAGACACTAATACATAGGGTAGGAAATTACCCCAACCTGCTTCTGAAGATACCAAGATATTGCTGTCTGCTTGTAATTCAATAGAGATATGACTGTAATTTACAGCTGCTTGTCAGGACCACCAAGCATGGGAAAGTGCCATAAAGTGTCTTTCCCAAGGACACAACAGAATGGCATGAGTGGGTTTTGAGCCAATGTGTTGCTCATGAGCCCAGCACTTGAACCACTTGACCACGCTGCCAACCACTCAAACACACTGCCAAATTACAACTTATGGTACTGCACACTTCATAGCACTTTAACCAAAAAACACAAATGAACACAACATCACTAAAAAACTTTTTAAAATCCTGCAACTTAATACAAATGGCATACGCAACAAAACAGATCAAATACTACTAATCATTAAAAATACACATGCAGATATCTAACAATACAAGAGACAAAATTCAATCAATCCCACAAAACATTCCTCACTTTACACTTATCAAAACAGACCACACTAACAAACAAGAATTTGTCAAACAAACAAAAGTTGTCGGCAGCATGGTCGAGTGGTTAGAGCACCAGGATTGTGGTCGACATAGTCCCAGTTCAAAACCCACTTGTGCCATTCTGTTGTGTCCTTGGGAAAGACACTTAACGGCACTTTCCCCTGCTTGGTGGCCTTGGCAAGCAGTTCTAAATCAAAATCTTATCACTAACAAATTACAAGCAGACGGCAATATCTTGGCATCTCCAGAAGCAGGTCAGGGTAATTGCTTACCCTATGTATTAGTGCCTCCATCACTTTCCTGGGAGTCAGGAAAATAAATATAGAGATAAAATAAATAAAAAATAAATAAAGACCTCCTAACTTACTTTAAAAACAACATCAGTTTCTCACAACCTAATACATCAAACACCTTTCCCATTGAACTACAAATCATCAAAATTCACCTTTCCACATCACAGCAATTACATATTGCAAATACTGTATATACTCGTGTATAAGTCGATACGCATTTTAAGACAAGAAATTGCATCATTAAAGGTATTACCCATGTATAAGTCGACTCCGCAATTCAAGAATATTCTGGAATAATTATTGGTAACTTGAAGCGCAAATCAGGTAACTGAATCAAACATTTAAACACGTGTGATAAGCAATCACGTGTTTGCTACTCCGTGGTTGGTAAACAAAGAAAGCAATGCCTAATCAGGCGCGTGCCTCTGCGCGTGAAAAGCACATGCAATGCCTGAATGAATGTTTACAAAACAATTCCTGCATTGTCATTGCACAGACGTCTATTTACATTTAATTTAACATTTAGCATGTTTGTATATTGCATGTATACCGGTAATAATGATGAAATAAAGTAATAATGGAGTTTTCTTTTCATACCAAATTCAACTTGACTCAGCAGCAACATGTCCAAAAACATTACTTGTGTATAAGTCAACCCCAGAAATTTTACCTTAAAATCGTGTCCCAGAAACTTGACTTCTACACAAGTATATACAGTATGTACATTCCACCCAGCTATTACAAACAGAAAAAGACTCATTTATATCCAGCACATTTACAACCATGTTATTGTTGTTGTTGTTGTTGTGTTTGTTTTTTTGTGGATTTCTTGGTGGTTTTATATCAACTTGCTGTAATTTGTTTTAATATCTGTTATATATCATTCATATTAGAGTGTACAATTGTTTATTTCTATTGAATAATAGCTATTTGAGCATGTACATATTATTACTTTACACGGTTTAAAGTGCTGGCTGACTTTGGTGACCCTGATGATTTGTTACTAGCATTGGGGACGAAGTGGTTTTTGTATTGCATTTATATATTTTGCATTGCATTTAGTTTTTCATGGTAGAGTCCTCAATAAAAAAATAAATACCAAATACTACAGGGTCCTCCACCCAAGTGTAGAGTAATTTTTAGATAGATTTCTAAAGTATTTATAAATTACTTTATGCTCTGTTTTTTTTGCAGATATGTCCTCCACCCAAGTGTAGACTAATTTTTAGATAGATTTCTAAAGTATTTATAAATTACTTTATGCTCTATTTTTTTGCAGATATGTAGTATTACATATCTATTTACTAATGTGTACAAAAAATTTCATTAAACTTTGTTTAGTTTTAGCATCTAAAAACAATGAATGCCGCCATTGAAAAACTTTATTGGGATGGCAAGAAGGCTTCTGAAATATTTAAGCTCCTGAAAGGATCTGTGAGTCGGTCTGGTGTCTTCAAGGCAGTCAAACGGTTTAAGGAAACTGAAAGAATCTTGGGCAAAAATAGAAAGCAAAACTATTTGTGCCACATGTGACCAAGTTATCTCTCACCTCTGCCGTGTTATCATTGAAAAGGGCGGATATATTGAATAAACTGAATTCAATATTGAAGATTATACGTTTACCTATAATTTTCTTCAAAAAAAAATTTTATTATCCTTTTTGTTTTTAAATTAATGTAATATATAACAGTCTACACTTTGCTGGAAGACCCTGTATTTGTTGTTTCTTTAATATCCACTGATTATATACCACATACTTCTAATAACTTATATATATATGTATATATTTCTTATATATTATTTGTATTGCATGTCCCTCCTTTTTATTAATATAACTGTTTCTCTTGTTTTTGATCGACTTGATATCTTATTTGCAACTGCTTTTTTTTACACTGTTTTGTTGGATTTGATTGAAATCATATTTCTTTGTGCATTTTTCCACCTTTTATTGTATTTTTTCACCTTTATGTAAGCTACTTGTACTATATCTTCAATGAGTTGATTTTAATGCTTGATTTAAATTTATGTCTTTTTATTTTTTTTCAGTGAATTTCTTGGTGTGCTTTATATGAACTTGTTGTAATTTGTTTTAGTATCTGTTATATATTATTTCATATTAGTGTGTATTTGTTTCTACTAAATAATAGCTTATTTGAATATATGCGTATTATCACTTTAAATAGTTCAAGGTGCTTGTTGACTTTGGTGACCTTGAATGATCATTCACTAGCATCTAGTCATGGCAACCAAATGTTTTTTGTACTGCATTTATATATTTTGTATTGTTTTGAGTTTTCAAATTCCCTTTGGTAGTGCAAGTGTTAATTAAATGACTTCCAAATAAAAAAAATATATTTCTAGGAGTTGGAGCTGACAAAAATATTGATGGCTCTGGCTCTGGCTACATAAAACCTATCTTTGACAAAAAAATAAAATTATCTACTACCAAAGGGTTTTCTGTGTGTAGATAACTTTGCAAGAGTGATGATTTGTTGGCTCTGAGCTATGCCAGTTTTGTATGCATATGATGTGCTGATGTTTGTTCTGATGAATGAATGTTACATGGTTATACAATTAGTTATATGTGCTATGCCAGTTTTGTATGCATATGATGTGCTGATGTTTGTTCTGATGAATGAATGTTATATGGTTATACAATTAGTTATATGGTTTGGTGTTAATTAGTAACTCTATTGTTTTTTCTGGAACTGAAGTGATGGTAGTGAATGTAGTAAAAATGCACTAAGGGTTTTCTTTACATTCCTTGGGTTTTATGTTTGGCTCTGACATGATGTTAGTGTGTTTATTGTTATGAAAGATTGTGGTTTTTGTGTTTTTGGGTGGATCTGAATATGCATTTAGGGTCATGTAAAGGGTGTGTTTTAGTGAAGTGAAAGTGAGTTGTTTTGGTCTTGTGATGTATACTGAGGGTGGTAAGTGTAGGTAAGTGATCAGATGTGAGGGAGTGAATGGTCTTCCAGCTAGTGCAATCATGCAAGTCTGCTAAAGCAGTAGTGATGTCTGGTGAAGTAGCCTCTATGATCTTCAGTTGGCAAATACCACAACAGTGGTAAGTGTTGACATCTGCTATGATGATTGTGTTTGGAAGATTTGTTATGGTTTATTTATTTTTTTGTCAAAGACTAGGGATGGGGAGCTGGAGCTGTGGAGCCAGCCAATTTTAAAAGAGCTGGCACCAGAGCTGGAGCCAATTTGCTCATATTTCATGCAGTCAGAGCCAAATCATTATCTACATACATACTGATACTTACACACCACAATGTCCACTATGCTTAACACACACACATGACACCAATCCTCTCTTTGATTGCAGCCAAGTACCAACACTGCGCCATTAGGCTGCGAAAAAATCCTTTAAAAGCAGCAAAGGTAATCCAAGAGTAAGAATCTAGATTGGCTTCTTTGAGAGGCTAAGGGATGGCTACTTTAGAAGTGTCTTCAACAACCTTAAATATATATTTTCTTCAATCATGAAATTTTATTTTTATTAACTAATTAACACTTTCAGTGCCAAAGAATGTAAATTTATGTTTAAGACAGGGTGTCATTTACTATTTGCCAATAACCTCCCAGGGTTTGGGATTTTCCAAAGTCTGAAAGGTAGTAAACTAAACTCGGCAAATAGTGAACAAAAAACAATTTACATCCCTTTGGTAGTGAAAATGTTAATTAAATGACTTCCAAATAAAAAAATATATTTCTAAGAGTTGGAGCTGACAAAAATATTGATGGCTCTGGCTCTGACTGCATGAATTTGGCTCCAGCTCTGGTGCCAGCTCTTTTAAAATTGGCTGACTCCACAGCTTTAGCTCCCCATCCCTAGTTACTAATGGAATACCTTAAAAAAGCATGCTGGGGCCACTTTTATTCATTATTTATGTACATGGCTTAATTGATCTTTTGTTATTCAATGGTCTGCACAGTGGTATATATACTTATGTTGATGGTAACAAACTTTTTAAAAATAATTCTGCTTACTTACAATCCAGCATCAATGCAGTAGTAAACTGCATAAATCAAATGCAATTAAAACTTGCACTAAATTAATGTAAATGTTTATCAATACATTGTAGGTATCATTCTAATATTATATTAATTTATACCAATTGTCAATTTCAAGCTTTATCAGTGATTTAGAAATCTATATATCAAGTGATTTATTTGACATGGCATCATCATATTAGCAGCATAGCTTCTAAAGCTTTTTTGTCAATGTTTTAAATTTTGCACATGCAGTAGCCAAAACATTTGGGGGTTAACTTAAAACCTTCTTGACAAATGCTTGACCTTTGTTGCAACACAACACATCAATTTAGTATGCTTACTTAAAGCAAAATATTGATAAAATTAAATCAGCATAAAAGCAATTTACAAGAAATTTAATGAAACAGCAGTTACCATGACCATCTGTACAAATTAAATATTGCTTTCCCAGAATATTGTCATATTGAATTTGATTTAATTTTTAACTTAAACAACTTGTATTAATTTATCAGATCTACACCTCAATGATCTGTTTCAATACTTCTCTTCAAAATATAATCTACAACTACACTATTTGACATTAAAATTCTTACATAGCACTAAAAGTGACCATTGTAAAAACTTATTTGCCAACCAAAAATCAAATATTTGGTATAAATTGTCCAAAGCAAGGGTTGTACGGTAACTTATACTCTGAGCTCCTTCAAAACTCACTTCAAAAATTTAATTTGCATTTGATTACAGACACCATCTATTAGGCCTCACTTTTTTGTGTACATCTGTGGATCATCTTTTTTGTGTGTTTTTGTCTATTAACCTTTTCAAATGTTATAACTATTACTATTGTTATTTAGTATAGCTTTAAAAAATATGTTATTACTTGAAGACTTGTCATCTGACACTCATCAAAAAGAATCATCAAAATGAACTAAAAGCAATCTAATTGGATTATATAGAAAAAGCGTCTGATCAGATAAGAAAATAACAAATTGAGAAAAGAAAATGGGTCTCTTCAAGGTCACTGTAAGCAATTTTTGTTTGTAAAACTAACTCAGATCCATTTGTGCTTCTATTGCTTTTTAAGAGATCCTTTTCTCTTAGAAACTTATTTATTCCATTCTGGTGTTGAAAGAGGGATTTCCAGTTAGTTTCACTGAAAAAATCAATTATGGTAACTTTTTAAAAAGACCCAAGAAAATTAGAGCACATCTAATTAGCTAAGAAAAACAACCAATCAAAAGCAAAAGACCATTAGTGAATGAGTTTTAGACTGTAAAGAAATTCCTTGTGTTAATTCTTCCTGGTGAGTGTCAGATGAAAAGTTTTTATGAAATGAACACACTTGTTAAAGCAATCTTAAAGTTTTGCACTACCAATCGACTATTATTATTAATTTTTTTAAATACTTTTCATATTTCCTCATATGTAAGTATATTTTGGTAAAGTCTAATCACAAAGCAATGTATTCATAAAAGAAATAATTTTCAGCTGCCTTTCTAGTAAACTTAAGAATTAAGCAGTTGAAGTAAAAAGAAAAACAGTTCATAATAACCTGACAAGACAAAATAATAAAATTATTCATACTTATCTCGAATGATTGTTTGTAATCGTCGAACTTGATCATTAATCTTCACTAATTTTAATTGTGACATACTTTCTTCAAAAACAGTATCATCTTCTGGGTCATATATTAGCTGAAAACTATCCATAAAAAAGTATGTTGTCTGTTGTAAATAAAAGACACACTATATAAAATTTAATCATTTCAAGAATTTTTTTCCATTAAAAGCTGATCAGCTTGCCCAGAAACAAAATCAAAGTGATGGTTTGATGGCCAATGACAATTATTAATATAAACTGTTCATATCATATTTCAACCAATCAACATTCGATAGTTAAATTTTGTAATTCTAAGTCTTGGCTGAATAGTAGGCTATTGAATAATAGTGACGTGCCCTGAAGCTCGTGGTTGATGAAACACTATTTTTTTAATGTAATGTTAGTAGGCTACTAATTTTTTTAATAACAAAACAGTGCTCTAATTAAGTAAAAAAGCAATTTGAAGCATTCTCTCAGATTTAGCTAAATCTTTCTGAGCAAAAAAAAACATTTTTTTTTATTGTATCTCCCTGCTGACTCGCCGAAAAGAGTCGGAGGTGCTACACATAAGCATAGCCGTACCTGCTGGGGGGGCAGGGGGACAAGTTTCTAAGATTTGGGCAAAATTGAAATTTTTCGAGCAGTGACGGGAAAATATTTGGGCAAAACCAAAATTTTTCGGGCAGCGATATGAAAAATTTGGATAAAGTCAGAAATTTTAGGGCAGTGACAACGATCAACTGCAAAAAATAGTTACCAAATTTAGGTGAAGACCTTTTTTTTTTTTTTTAGAGATCACCATGATTTTAGACAAAATCTGTTTTTGGTTCGAGAATCTCAGACAATTTTTTTGTCCTATCCGTAATGTGCTAGAAAATCAAGATTTGGGCAAAGCTTCATTGCCCCCAAATTTTTTTGGCTGGTACGCCTATGTAGCGATTATTGAACAGCCCAAATATTTTCACACGAAACACAACTTTAGTTATTATCGGAGTTATAGAATTTAGTTCAAAATGTTGGATTTAACTTTCACATGCTCTATTTTTATGCAATTTCGAATTTCACATCCTGCCTTTCCATATCGTATGATCACGTGGTAATAGGCTACGCCCATTTGTATACAGCGATGTGGCTTAGTCACAAATTGAAATAAGTTGCTCTCCGGCAGATATCGACTGGATAAGTTATCTTCTGTCATGGTAATGCTATACTAAATTGTCTCTATTATTGTAATTATTTGTTTTAATTTTTATTTTGTTTTTATTTCTATTTGAATAAGTGAATAAATGTGCTGTAAATAGAATCAAGTTAGTGGTTAACCTTCTGAGTATGAACTGCATCAATTAAACTTGAACACCACTACACCTATGTACATAAGGCAAGCAATTACCCCGATCTGCTTCCGAAGATACCACGATGTTGTTGACCCGTTAAAATTTGTTATTTTGATTTTTTAGTGTTATAGAGAGAGAACTGAAATTTAGAACTGCTTGTCAAGACGACTAAGCAAGGAAAACTGCCGTAAAGTGTTTTTCCCAAGGACACAACAGAACGGCGCGAATAGGCTTTAAACCCAGACCATGTTGATCACAAACACGGCGCTTTAACCACTCGACCACGCTGCCGACGAAAAAATGTTTTGTTAATAAAGAACTTGCAAAATTTTTAGTTTCCTTTAACATCAGAATTGCAAAATTTGTTAATTTAAAGACAAATCGGTTCTTTAGGTTTTAACCCTTTAAAGAACAGTGGTACATATCAGTGACGTGCGGTGAGGCTTTTGGTTAGTGAGGCACAAATAATTTTTAATCAACAACAAATAACAGTTAGGCCTACCTACTAAATAAAATAAAAACCAGCATGCTTCCACATTTATTTGAAAATAAAATCCATTCGCTTATCCTTTTGGACAAGAATATCTATGACGTTGTTGTAGAAATCTTCTTTATTTTGTCGCAACTTTTGTAGTCGCTCCTTCTCAATTGCGATTATTGCCAACGATGAAAGGCGCTTTTCTTCAGTTCGATTTCTATCATACGTTTTGATCCTCTTCAGTTTAGAAAAAGATCTTTCTACCGATGATGTTGAAGCGGGTACTGTGTGCACTAGCTTCAGTAATTTTGTCGCCTCCGGAACTGTCTGAATTAAATTGTTCTGGTACAAAAAACTTAGAAGTTGTGCTGGAGTTTTACATTTGTAACTTTAAACTCTACGTCACAATTAAATCTTTGTTTAAAATGCGCGGGAAAACTATGCAGCTCTCAATACTTACGTCATAATCCAATGCATGTGATAGCATACTTTCAATGCCTTTGTCTAAAATGCATGTGATAAATAAGAAGCGTTCTGTTTTTGAGTACAGAATGGCTTTGACTGGCGTCGAGGAAAGTCGCAAAATTATGAAAGCAAAATGTTGTTTCTGATTCTGATCATTCTATTTAAATAAGATTCTGTATAAATAAGAATAAGCTGCTAGATAACTTGTATCGTGATAATTGAATGAAAGCGAACTTTCTGAATTTCTCGAAGAGACGGAAAAGAATCAATTCCTGGTAGTAAAAGAAATTGAAAAAGTTGGCCAAAAACAATGGGCATGACGGCTTATATCTGCGATTCTGATTCTGATAGATTCTGATTTGCCATTGTGGGACTTGAGAAGCCTCTTATTGTGTGCTGCGAGGATATTTGCCATATTGGGGGTACAGCTGTAGCTGAGTTTGACGACATTTTTGTTGTAGATTTTATGCAACCTGTTTGATGGTGGGAAGTGTTTCCGCAGGAGGTAGAAGAAGGCTTTACCGATATTAGTGGAAACCCGGTTATATGGGGGATTGAACCATATAACTTTTCTACTTCTCTGTCGAATTTTTTTCCTTCCTGCTGCGCGTTTAAAAGATAGCGGCTGAATCTTGTGTCCGCTTTGCTCTAGCGCCTGTCCATACACGGGTAACGAACGGTTAAAAGCGTCGACGTCGCATGAAATGTCGGACATGCGTTTAACGATCATACAAGGCAGCTTCTTAGTAATCAATGGTGGGTGGTTGGACTGCACGTTGATGTAGAGGGGCTGGTCGTTTGGTTTTCGATACGGCCAGTATCTGCCTGTGTTAAGCTTCAGGGTAACATCGAGGAAGTCTGATTGTGTAAAATTGGTATCGACAGTGACTTTTAGCTGATGGTATTGAAAAAATTCTGTCACTTTCTTCCTCATTCTTTCGGCGTCTGGGCCTGAAGCGTTACGGAGAATGGCAAGGCCGTCATCTCGATACAGGCCAACAGCCTCTTTTCCAAAAATCTTAGCAAGGTGATGTAAAAGATATAGGCCGACCAGCTCGCATAACCTGCCAAAACGGAAGGGTATCCACCCATTCCAATGTTTAGCGTGGGTCTGCTAATCGGCAAACGTCCTTTTCAGGACGGGGCAATGTTTGGAAAAAACTGCCCGTTTCAGGGCACATTGCCAACAAGTTCCGAAGACCCACTATTTTTCAACTGAACATCGAAGGCCTCACTGCAAGCAAGATGAACGTTCTTCATTACCTTGCTCTGCAGTCTGAGGCACTTGTCATCCTACTACAGGAGACCCACTGCACTGATGCAGAGAAGTTGGTACTTCCAAGCTACCAACTAGCTGGGTCTTCTTTAAACAGGAAACATGGCCTTGCCACGTTTGTCCACGAGCGAGTAAGGTATCCACCCACATCGGAAATTGATTGGTTGTGCGTGAATGTTGCTGTTTATAAAATAGTCAACGTCTACAAACCTCCACCAACGCGACTGCAATTCCTGGATCTCCCAGTGTTTCCTCACCCCTGTCTTTATGCTGGCGATTTTAATTGTCGTTATGTTGATTGGGGTTTGATAACAACAGTCCGGACTGTGAATGCTTGGTTGGCTGGGCAAGTATTAATAGTCTTGCCTTCCCATGCAATGCCAAGGATGCCGCCAGTTTTTACTCCCGCACAACCAAGGTTTCCTCTGTCAGTGCCAAGCATTAGAGATGTCAACCGCGCAGCGTACACGGCGCCGCGCGGGCACCGCGTAACTTTTTGATCAAATTTACCGCGCCGTGCGGACACCGTGCAATCGTATGTTTAAAGTTTGCATGTGAATACTTGCTCTTATGTTTAAAGTTTGCAGTGCAGTGCGGGCACAGTGCGGTACTTAAAAAAATTTTGCAGTGCAGTGCGGTTGCGGGCAGAAACCTTGCAGTGCAGTGCGGGCACAGTGCAGGAAAAGTGTGCCCGCGACAACTCTACCAAGCATGCCTGCTAAGCGATAGAACTTCCGAAAAGCCAAATAGAGTCATTACATTGCTTTGACGAATAAATCGGCAAAGATCCTTTCATGGTATTAAATTTTACTTTACAAAACATCATTTTTGGCTTATTTTTGTAAGTTTTTGGCAGCTATGAGCAGTTTTAATATTTTGTTTTAGGATTTTATTGCTGTTATTCAAAAACTTTTGGAGTTGCGAACCTATTAACATTAATCTTTTTTGCTGTTTTCTTTCTAAGTTTTGAATCAGCAATATACAGGGTATTTAAAAAAGAATACGCCAAAATAATTGCGCATTTGTTTAGGTTTATAACATTGTAGTGAACTAAATCAATGATTAGCCTACTTGATAAAGTAGTTATTTAAGTTCATTTGGGTATCAATTTCACAGCTGTGGATAGTAATCCTTCTGGCACCATTGAATTGTATAAAGATCACGCTTTTTATATTCGAAATGGCAACTCCTCAGCAGAAGACATTTTATGTGCTTGAATTTGCAAAAACAAACACAATTGCTTCAGCGTTAGAATAGAATTCGGCATCGATCCGCCCCATCGTGAGAGCATTTTACGTTGGATGAGATTGGATGCCTGTGCATTGTGCAAAGGAAAGAGGTCTGGAAGACCACGTGCTGCAGAGGAGCAATTGGAGAGGATTCACGATGTATTTGAGAACAGCCCACGTAAGTCTGCAGATCGAGCAAATCGCCAGCTTGAAATCCTGCATACCACTGTCTTGCGTGACTATAAAAAAGATGGTTAGGCTACATATGAAACAATACAAACTAAGCCTTGTCCAAGCACTTACTAATGACGACAAAGAGATGCAAAGAACATTCTGTGAGTCAATGCTGGAAATGGTGGACCTTTTTTTTCACGTCTCGTTTTTTAGTGATAAGGCGATTTTTGATTTGTGTGGCTTAGTTAATCGTCACAAAGTGTGCATTTGGGGAACACATCACCAAATGAAACAATTGAACATCAAAGAGATTCCCATAAAGGAAACGTCTTTTTTTGCTGTGCTCAGGATAATGGTACCTTTTTCTTTGAAAGAAACACTGTTACAGAACAAAACTATATAAAAACTCTCCAAAACTGGCAATTCACTTTACTGCAAAACAGATGCGAATGACTTCGTTTTCCAACAAGATCGAGCAGTTAGAGTACCAGTCCATTGGCATCTCGGGGGTTTGAGCGTGCTCCTGATCTGAATGAAAACGTGCTCCAACGATTGATTGGTAGGAAAGGTGCTAATGACCTTGCTCTCCGCGGTTGGTCTACCAAATTCTCGGAACTCACTGTTTTTGACTTTTTCTTGTGGGTGGGGGTATATGAAAGACAAAGTTTATACTCAACCGCTTTTAGCAAATATTGATGACATAAAAGATCGAATAACAGCTGCAATCAACAAATTGGACCGCGATATGCTGAGGCGCGTTTGGGATGAATTTTCATATTGGCTTGATGTCGTTCGTGCTGCCGATGGTGGCCACATGAGCACCGGTAAAACATGAAATAAAACTTGAAGGTATGTAGCCTATAACACACGTGTACGAGTTTTCTATCGTTTTTTGTTTTTGATACATTACGTAATGATTTTGGCGTATTCTTTTTGAAACACCCTGTAGGCTTATGCTTTACATATTTTACAATATTCCACCAACTTCAACCATTTTCTAGAACTATAGCACCCCATCACTGGGGTGAGCAATTTTAATTTATAATTTTTGATTTATATGATAAAAATAAAGCAGTCTTATTATTCCAATGTGTTTTGTTCGTTGATTAGTTTACTGGCATACTCAACAAAGTATGCAAATTAGATGTGGTAGATGTTATTCTTCGTTATTTTCAGTACCTAATGGTGTTAAACAAGGTAGCATATTAAGTCAATATTTTTTTTGCAGTCTTTATAAATCATTTATCGAAAAAACTAACCAAAATGAAAGTAAAATGTTTTGTTTGAAAATCTATTATTAACTATTTATTACAGTGTTTATCGATCTACTTTAGTCCTCTACCGATAAATTTTAGTCACTACCAATTAAATTTAGTTCTGTGTCGACCAATTTTAGTCATGTGCCGATCAAATTTAATTGTGTACCGACCAAAAATAGTTATGTCGACAAACTTTATTTTTATTGGTATATACATGTAAACAATTTTGAGATATAATTTTTACTATAAGTTTTTTTGTTAATTAAAGTTTTACAAATACTGTAAGAATATCATAATTTTCTAGAATACCTCAAAGAATTTATAGGGTTTTTCGATCTAATTCATTGTTTTTGCAATCAATTTCGTTTTGCAAAAACTTTTATATATATATATATATACAGTATCTTTGTATAGGGTCTCCCGATAGAGTCTATATACATATATAAATAATATGGGGTCTCTGTATTAGGTCTCCATAATCTATAGTCTCTATAATTACAGTATGTTTCTATAATATAGTCTCCAAAATGTATATATAGATAGGTTTTTACCGATCGGAAATCCTAAATGGAGACCCAATATTATGGGGACTATATTATGGAGACCTAATACTGTATCTATTATAGAGACCTAATTTCGGAGACTTAATATTATGGAAACTATATTCTAAAAACCTAATTATGGAGACTATATACATCGTGGAGACCTAATAGGCCTACAGAGACCCTATATTATAAAATGTATTGACTCTATATTATCAAATATATGGATATATATGGATTATCAAATCTATTATAGGCCTAGAGACCTAATTTCGGAGACTTAATATTATGGAAACTATATTTTAAAAACCTAATTATGGAGACTATATACATCGTGGAGACCTAATACAGAGACCCTATATTATAAAATGTATTGACTCTGTATTATCAAATATATAGATATAGGCTCATAATACAGGGTCTCTGTATTAGGTCTCCATAATTAGGTCTCCACGATGTACTGTATATAGTCTCCATAATTAGGTTTTTAGAATATAGTTTCCATAATACAGTAGTAGATCTCCATAATATAACCCCCATAATATTGGGTGCGATAGAACGAATTGATTGCAAAAACAATGAATTAGATCGAAAAACCCTATAAATTCTTTGAGGTATTCTAGAAAATTATGATATTCTTACAGTATTTGTAAAACTTTAATTAACAAAAAAACTTATAGTAAAAATTATATCTCAAAATTGTTTACATGTATTTACCAATAAAAATAAAGTTTGTCGACAAAACTATTTTTGGTCGGTACACGATTAAAATTGATCGACACAAGATTAAATTTGATCGGCACATGACTAAAATTGGTCGACACAAAACTACATTTGATCGGTAGTGACTAAAATTGATCGACACATGATTAAAATTTATCGGTAGAGGACTAAAGAGATTGAAAAACACTGTATTTGGTGATGATTTATGCTGTTTTTGCGCTAGCATTTATGGTCTTCAACGTATCATTAATGTATGCACTCGTACGCTTCCTCTCATAATATAATATTTAATTGTCAAAAAACACTAGGCTTATCTTTTGCATCTAGCAATTTTAAATTAAATATTAAACGTTTGTGGTACTTGGTAATTTCAAGATACGTTTTGTAAATGAAATTAAATACTTTGGGGTATTTTTTAATTCCAAGTTACGTGATGATGACAATATAAATAGACAGATTCGTTATTTATATGGAATTGCAAATAGGTTAAAAACATGCATTTATTAACTATTCAACTAAAATAAAAATGTATTATTTCGCACATATTGCTCATATATGTACGCATGTCAATTATGAAATAACTTTTTGTCCTCTCGTCTAAAAAGAATACGTGTAGCTACAATAATTCTTTTCGATTTTTACATGGATTGCCTAGGTATATAAGTGCCCGTGAACATCAGGTGTTGAATAACATTAAACATTTGATGCAATTGTCGGCAGCGCGGTCGAGTCAGCGCCGGGATTGCGATCGATATGGTCTTGGTTCAAAACCTACTCGCGCCATTCTGTTGTGTCCTTGGGAAAGACACTTTACGGCACTTTCCCCTGCTTGGTGGTCTTGGCAAGCAGTTCTAAATTACAGTCATATCTTTATTAATTTCAAGCGAATAGCAATATCTTTGCATCTCCGAAAGCAGGTCGGGGTAATTGCTTACCCTATGTATTTAGCGCCTCCGTCGCTTTCCTGCGTGTCAAGATAAATATAGAGATAAAATAAATAAAATACAAATCTGAGAAAAATGTCCTGCTTCTTTATTTATCGTTGTTACGAATCTAATAATAAATTAATTTCTTCTTTGATGGCCTCGGAATATTTTCTTAATCATCATGTTATAAACACTACAATCCGTATTTTATTTGTAATAGATACTTGGTAACTTTTTTTTTTAATGTTGTTTTTTGTATGTGTCTCTCATTCTGTGTAGTTTTTGCTGTTTTTTTGTTATGGATCGTGAGTCTGATTTAAACAAAAAAAAAAAAAAAGGTAATAAAAAATGTTCTCACTTAAGTGAAAAGAATGCGTCTCTAAATGCATATTTTCTTTAAAATGTCCGCACTGTGACCGATTTCAGTTAGAACGCCGTATTATGGGCGAACGTGATCAACATGGTAGCGGTTCGAAATCTACTCGCGTCATTTTGGTACAAATTTAACTTGAAATTTTTTAAATTTTTTTAAAGCAATTAAAACCATGCTACTTTGATTCAATTTTTGTACAAATTATTGATTTTGTTAACGGTAGATGCATATACAAATATGACAGTAGCTACATAGGTTGATTATTTTGTGAGTTGCAAGCATGCAAGATTAAAAAAATGATTAATAGACCTACGTTTCACAAACTGTTTAAATTTGATTGTTAAAAAAAAATGGTGACATTTCGTTCCAGTACAATCGGTAGAAGCAAGCGGTATGCTATCAATAAGACTTACTATTTTATAAGCCTAGTACCTAATTTTATCTACTTACCATAACTCACTAGGGCCATTACTTAAAACTTAGTTATGCCGCCGGTAACAAAAAATTTGTGCATCCTTGCAAATTAAAATATTTAACTTTTATCTTTGGTGTGTCTCCAATACAATAAATCTTTTACTTTACTGCTTTAGCATACCATCTATTTAAAACTGCCTCTCTTTATTTAGCCCACATGATCGATTTTTTGCTTTAATTTATGGTGGTGGTGGTGGTTTTACCCGACCCATTCCTAGGGATGGGGGCGCGGATCAATTCCACGGAATCCCAATAGTCGAGCGACTCCCCACGGATGGGACCAGAGGTCCAGAAGAGAAGGGGGGTGTGGCCGAAAATGGCCCGACGCAGTAGGTCTAGTACAGGGCAGTCGAGCACGAGATGTGAGAGATTCTGTGGTTCACAACCACAGTTGCTGCATGAAGGAGTCTCGGCTCGACCAACCCTGTGGAGATAAGAGTTGAGGAGAGTGCTGTGCCCGTTGCAGCGTAAACGGGAGAGAGCACAGCGAGCGGAGCGAGGGAGAGTAAGCTCCTCGGGAGATACTGAAGGGATTTGATGTTGAAAGAAACCAGATTGGACACTGCGTCTCTAACTGGTGTAGAGGGATAGTCGTTGGGAGGAGATAAGGGGTGCGAGGGACACTGATGTACTGGAGGGATCGAGAGAGGCACCGGCTTTAGCTAGAGAGTCAGCTAAGTCGTTACCTGGGAGGGAAGAGTGACCAGGTATCCATTGTAGATGGACAACCTTGAATTGAGATAGAGAGTTAAGAAGAGATTGAGTATTGGATAAGGATTTGGGGGTTAAATATGGTAGGGGGGTAGAGAGAGTTGATAGGACAGATAAAGAGTCGGAAAAGAAGGTGATAGATTCGAAATTACATGTCTTGGAGTGAGAGATACACCACTCAAGAGCATGTAGGAGAGCGAAGGTTTCAGCATTGTAACTGGTAGCCCAGAGACCAGTCGAGAAGGACAGCGAGGTAGCAGTGACACACTTTGTACATTTGATGTGTATCCCTGCACCACCCTGTCCCATCCCGCCAGGTACCGAACCGTCAGTCGAGGCAGAGATATCGCCGTGAGATAGAGTGGAAAGATGGGAGGTAGCTGCAGTGTTGCGGAGGGAGGGGGTCTTTGCGAGAGTATGGGGATGAGAGATGGAGTGAGATTGTGTAATTAGATGGGAAAGACCAGGGGGGTTTAAGAGGGCAGAGGATTAGTGGTTCACGGGTAAGATGTAGGTTAGGGGTAAGGTTATGTGATCTGGAGAAGAATCTCTATGAGCTCTTCTTGAGACGTGTACGGGGGTTAGAGTTCGCAAGAGAGGCTATGGGAAAGGTGGGTGAGGGTGACTCGTAGTGGAGGTAGAAGTGCTTCTATATGAAGTAGAGGAATGGGAGTGGACGATAGACAACCTGTGATTACTCTACAGGAAGATCTATGCATTCTCTCCACGGAGGTGATGTGTGTAGGAGATGAGAAGGGAAACCAGCCTGGGGAAGCATAGGTGAGGATGGGGCGAATAAAGGCTTTGCATAGGGTACATAAGGATTCTTTTAATGGACTCCAGGAGGCAGAGGCAATGGAGCGGAAAGCACGGAATCGGCTGTGAAACTTTTTCCGTAAGGATAAGACGAGATATTTGAAAGAGAGAGTGCGGTCGAAGGTTACACCGAGAAAGGTTGGACGAGGGTTGAATTTGAGAAGGGTGTTAAGAATGTGCAGAGATGGTTGTGTACGTGATTGGTAGGGGTCTAAGCTGAAGAAGGATGTTTCACATTTGAGGGGGTTGAGAGGAAGACGCCATTTTGAGGACCATTCCACCAGTCTGTTGAGGGCAGCTTGTACTACAGCGGTTGCACACTCAACATTTGGGGAGGAGGCCCAGATGGCTAGGTCATCTGCATAGAGAGAGGTCTTAACAGATGCAGGAAGGAAAGTGGGAAGGTTATTATGTATAAAAAGAAAACTGGTCCTAGAACCGAACCTTGGGGCACTCCTCTTCGGAGACGGAAAGGACGACTGTATGAATTACAGATACGGACTTTCGAACGGCGATCTGAGAGGTAGGAACGTATCCATTTGACAAAGCAAAGAGAAAGATCTAATGAGAGGAGTTTAGAGAGAAGGGCAGAGTGCCAAACTGAGTCAAAAGCTTTCGCAAAATCCACAGTGGCAAGGACTGTACGTGCGCCTGGCTTAGATTGGTGGAAGGAATCTGCGATTGACTGTGAGAGAAGGAGAACCTGGTCTACAGTCGATCTACCAGGTCTAAAACCAGCTTGCACGGGTGAGAGAAAGTCTTGTTGTTCGAGAAAATAGGTTAGTCGTCCTAAAGCCATTCTTTCGAAGAGTTTGGAGGTACATGAAGTGAGAGAAATGGGTCTATATGAAGAAGGTGAGTCAGAGGGTTTTCCGGGTTTGAGAATGGGGATGATTGTTGATTGCTTCCAAGCAGACGGGAAGGTGTGTGTTGACCAAGAAAGGTTGAAGATGTATAGAAGAAAGTTTAACGCAGATTGTGGTAGGTGGGATAGAAGAGGGTAGGTAATTTGATCAGGGCCTGAGGAGGTTGAGAGTTGAGAGATAGCTGTAGAGAGTTCAATTGAGGAGAATGGTGAACAGAAAGTGGAATGCAGGGTGTTGCAGTGTGCAGTTCTGATTTGCTTCATTTGGGCTTTCTCGGTGCTTCGAAAAGGTTTTGGGGTTTGGGTAGAGAAATGAGACTGTAAATGTGAGGAAAGATGGTTGGCACAATCTACAGGGGTATGGCAATTTGAGAAATTGGGAAGGTCAGAAGTAGTTGGGGAGGGGGAGCCAGAGATGGAGCGAAGTAGAGAAAAGACTTCGCTGGGACGGGTTTTAGGAGAAAGGCTAGAGCAAGTGTTCTGCCATGACTTGGCTTTAGCCTTAGAAATCACAGTGGAGGTATATCTGGAAGTAGCGATATAGTGCTGGCGGTCTTCTTCGGAACAGTGTGCCTTTGCAAATGCCTTTCGGCGTTTTGCGACGGCATCTGCGACTTCAGGAGACCACCAGGCTTTAGCAGGGCGGTTGATGCTGCCGAAAGGAATGGCAGAAATGGCGGCATCATTGAGGAGTTTGGTAAAGGTGTGGGTGGCTTCAGAAAGAGAAAGTGTTGTAAAGTTAGAGGGAGTAGGGCAGTGGGTATCAATATAAGTAAGGTAATCATCCCAGCGAGCTTTATTATAGTTAAATGAGGGGGGCGGTGGAAAGAGTTAATTATAGGGGAAGTGGGAATAGTGATGGAGATAGGAAGATAATCTGAGCCGAGGTCCGGAAGGGTCTGCCATGTGCATTTAGAGGCTATTCGGGCAGGAACTAGGGAAAGATCAGGGGAAGAGCGGTTTCCAGTGGCACGGTGTAGTAGGGTGTGGTGTTCGGGGTTATTAAGAGGTAAAAGATCAGAAGAGAGGAGCCAATCAAACAGATCTTTGCCTGAATCGTCTTCTGGTGAGTGGGAGCCCCAGGATGAATGATGGCTGTCAAAGTCGCCAAAGATGTATGTGGTAGGAGATGATGGTAGGAGAAAGGGTGAGAAGGATTTTGGGCGAGAGTCGGAAGAGGAGCGGATAGGAGGGACATAGACGTTGAAAAGATGTATGGGAGCGGCTTCTTTTATTTTAACTGCGATAGCTAAATAATCGGAGCTGGGGTCGAGGGAGGAAAGTGATTGTGTGGAGAGTAAAGTGTAAGATAGACCGTTTTTGACAAGTATCAGTACACCTCCTCCTAGGTTTCCCGTAGAGTTGGTGGTTCCTCTCCTCGTCATAAAACGGTTCTTTTGGAGGGTTTTGTAGCCGGGTATACGGAAGGTGGAGTCAGAGGAGAGGTGTGACTCTTGCATGAAGATGAGATCGTCCTGATTATGAGAGAGAAAGTGTAGAAGTTCAGTACGACGCGGGCGAATCCCATTAGCATTCCACTGTAGGATTCGGAGGTTGTTTTGAGAGGGAGAGGAAGGATGAAAAGAGGATTGTGTGAGAGGAGAGGTGGTATGTTGGGTTTGAGAAGGAGTAGTCAATGCTGAGGGAGGTTAAGTATAAATTAGTTGGGGGTGATTAGGATAGGTGGGTTTATTCAAGGTTGTTTTGGAGGAGGGTTTAGTTTTTGAAGATATACAGTAGTTTTGTGGTTTTATCGCCTAGAAAGTCGTTTATGACGTCACTGTTTTACAACACTTCAAGTGACCAACAAATTGTTATTTATCTGAGCCTATATAAATAAATCAAAAATTAAAATTAGAACGTCTGAACCGGAACCGTTTCAAATAGAGTTCCAGTTCAGGTTTGATGAACAATAACGGTTAATACAGGTTTACGGATCCGGTTCAACGCTTTGCTGAGTGCACAATACATTTAAAAGTATTTTAATTATTTGCTGTTTTTTTAATACTGTTACAAAAACGCCAAGTAGCTTATCTTATATCTGATTAAATTTAGACCTTTAAAGGCTTTAAAAAACCTCCCATTTTTCGGCTCCATTTTAAAATTTTATTAGTAGGGGTCTGCTTTTAGTGTTTATTTTAACCAAGATGTACTATAGTGTTAATTTATCAAAAAGCTTTATTTTAAGAACTTTTTATCATCTTAGGGCAGGAAAAATAACATAGATCTTAGCACTTTACTGTTGGTCCAGAGACCGATCGAAACGCAGTAAAATATTTTAAACCAATGACAAAAATCTTAGCTTCTCTTTTCCCTTAAACCCTAGAAACCAAAAATTTGAGTAATACAAAAAAGGCAACCTGAAAAGGCATAAGTAAAGATAAAGTGAATAAAAAGTTTAAACAGGTTAACAAGAAATTCTTTAGGGGCCCCAAAGGCTGAGGAAATGAGCATGGAATACATTATAAAACTTCTTACCTAAGAATTTGATGTGATATAAAAAAAAAACAATGCGCTTTTTCTGCGTTGACGATTTAACGTGATTGTGTTTTGAGATACCTGTCGCGAACTTTACCACTATGCCAAGCTGCTTGCTGTAATCTGCGGCTGTTATCTGACCACTTCATATAACAAAGTTTATATTTATACAAAATGCATGCCTTAATCCGCCTGGGAGGGCAGCACTAGGTGGTACACGAGCATGGCACATTTCACATGAGCTATGACAAACTATCGCGTCAAAGTAGGCCCTGTCTCTGTAGGTCTTCGAAGGTTTTCTTAGTGACCACGTTTCCGGCCGAGTCCTCAAACTCCTCTTCATGTTCCGGATTCCAGCGCTCAGAATCTTTCATCTGCTTCAACTTCGTCCAAACTATTAGATTTACAAACAAATCACCAAAATGAAACGTGCAATCAACAGACTGTAGTAACGCAAGTAAGTTCTAAGCAGCGCAGAGACAAACCACAACGTCATTTGACCTAATAACCTAACTCTCAGCACTACCACATCCGATTTACGGTTATAGTAATGTATTAACATATTGACTGAAGAATTTTTACAAGCCAAGTTTAATATAAAGCATTTTGTCAAAATATTGATAAATTAAAAATTAAAAACGAAGAACTTACGAGCCATGGCATCTTCGATTTGGGTGACATTAGCAAAGTGGGCAGTGTTTGGGATCCCCAAACATCGCATGCCATGGGCGTGCCTCCACTCCTACAAGCCAACAAGTATAACAAACATTTCACCAAAGCTACGTCACAGCAAAATAAACCAGTCAAATAAAAATGTCGAAAAGACTTATCAGCTAATTATGGTGTTGGGATAGCTTATTTAAATTTTACTACAAAAAGTACACAATTTTAAGTAGGTCGTGGATTTACTTTAGTTCACTACGAAAGACAGCATCTATATGTATATATCTACATGACTACTTACAGAGAAGTGTCGTTGAAAAGCTTTTGGACCACGATAAGTTTGGTTACCACAAATCTCACATTTATAATTGATATTGAGGCCGTGCAGCTTGTACAGCCAGTAAGGAATAGGCTTGCCATCCCAGCCTAGAGGCAGGTTCTTGGGGTTGTAAATTATTTCATCTTCTTCGTCTTCGCTTTCACTTTCTAACAGGAAAATCAAGAAAATATTAAAACATTTGCTTAGATTACAATTTTATAAAAATCTTAAGCTTAACCCTGTAGTTCCCAATGTGGGGCATACGCTCAACAGGGGGGCAATTAGGATACTCGTTGGGAGGAATTATTGGTCAAAAAAAGTGACCCATCAGACACTTTTTTTTATGTAACTGCAATCGGATTGCTCTTAGTTCATTCTGACGATTCCTCCCAACAAGTATCAGATAAAAGTCTTCGAGGAATGAACACACATTTTAAAGCTATCTTCAAATAAATATAAAAAGTAAAAAATACTGCTTCAATGCTAAATTCATGGCAATATTTACTAAGAGGTTGGAAACAACAGTTGCACTGTCCTGAAACAACAAAGAATCTTCCACAATAGAAGTGGGCAACAAACTCGAGCCCTTTCGATATCAAACCAATCTATATCGTGTCAAGCCTCGCAGTACCGCGTCAATGCTTCGTTTATTACAAGGAAGTTGACAGCACCTGAAGCAACCTCCTCGCCGTCGTCGGCCCGCTCGGTTCCGGTCCTCGCTTGTCGACGCTGAACATTGTCACGGGTCGCTTGCCTCTGCTCACTCAGCAGTTCCATCAAGTGATAGATTTGTGCTTCAAAAAAAGCGATGTCTTTTCCCCTGCTGGAGTCGTCTCTACAATGAGCAAAAACAGAACAATAGAATCATAACTAACATTTTTTCAGCAAGATCATAGCAGTATCGTGTTTTACAAAATTCTACTCGTAGTATATAGCCCAAGGCTTTCCTAACTAGGGGTCACAAAATTTTTTTTTATTTTATTGAAATTGGTGAGAAAAAAAACTGACTGCAAAACTACCAATTACTTTATTGTTGGTACGATTTCGCCAATGTTTCTAATGAAAACATTGATTAAATTGTTTCATTTTACATAAAAGTATTTCAAGTTTTTTACTGATATATTGACACAATTTTTAAAATTTTTAAAAAAGTTTAAATGCATTTTATAGTTCACAAGTGATTAAAGCAAGAGCTATTGAAAAATTTTCCTTTTCTCATAGTGCACAGCTGGTTGCCTTTGTTGTGGTTATGTCATAATTTTAACACCCAGCTGTTCCATTTTCTGACATGTTTTTTTCAAGTTAGCTGTTAGCTAATAGAAAACTTGCCAATAATTACCAGTTGGCTTTTAACAAAGAAATACTGCAGTAAGCTTTAAATCTTAATATCATTTTTGTTTTAAAAAGTGTAATTTGACCGACTGAATGGATAAGTAGTTAAAAAGATCGGAAGATAATGTTGCTGCAGAATTTAACTTCAATTAAAAATTGTCAACTTGCAGCAATACCCAACATTCTGGTGACAATAGTGCAAGTGCTTCTAGGAGAAAGAGAAATATAACCAAGCTTTTGTACAATACGGTTCGCTTTTATAATGAAAGACAATGAATAATATCCAATGTGTTTGTTGTGCAATGAAATTTCGGCAAATGTGAGCCTTAAACTTGTGAAGCTGAAAGGACATCTTAACACGATTTTTATGCCAAAAAACTAGTGGAATTTTTTCTATGCATTTCGAAAACATCAAAACAACAATGACGATCATTTGAAAGCGACTTACGAACTCAAGAGTACACGAGAGCGTCTTTTGAGGCTTCATGGCTAATTGCAAAAACAAACAAACCGTTCAATGTCAGTGAAGAACTCCTACTAGCAGCAGTTAAAATGACTGCATATTAAAATTGTTTATGGCAAAAAAAAAGCCTATAAAACGGGAAAGATTCCTTTATTAAACAACACTGTATCAAGGTGAATATCCACAATCAGCAATGATCAATGTGAGCATCTCATTTTTAGAATTAAAGAAGGTTCTTAGTATTCTATTCAGCTTGACAAATCAACTGATATCACCAGTATGGTAAATTTGTCTGATATATTTAGAATAATGACATCATGACAAAACAGTCAACAGCTGGACAAAAATACAACGGGAATGGATATTTTCCAGAAAGTGATGCTTTTTTTACAGAGATAGGTGTGCAATGAAAGGATTATGTTACAATATGACAGACATAGCTGCAGCAATGACAGACAGATTTTCAAGGTAGAGTGAAATCTGCAAATGATGTGCCCATACCTTTTACACTTTATATGATTCATCAAGAGGTTTTAGTGGCAAAAAAAGTCCCTAAACCTTATATCCGTTGTTCAATATGCTGTAAAAGTTATCAACTTTATAAAGAGTCATGCTGTAAACAACTGACTTTTTGCAAATTTATGTGATGAGATGGAATCGGACTACAGCACACTTTTACTGCATTGTGAAGTAAGAAGAGTATCAAAAGAGAAAGCTTTAAAAAGACTACAGGTGTCATATTATTTTTTTACCTCAAAACGATTGAGACTTAGTTTATCATTTTTATGATCAGAGTTGGTTGCTTAATTGATATCAGATTTTTACAGAGAAATTTAAATTTGAAGCCTTTTTAAAAAAATAAGCATCTGGGTACAAAAAGCTGAAAATGATTCAGTTGAAATGTTTTCATCTACAGATGACTTATTGGCTTCCAATGATGTAGAATCTGTTGTAATTGAGCCAATCATAACTTCCCACTTGACAAATTTAATGAAAAATTGTCAAAAGTATTTTCTTCCAGAATTAGACAATGTCAAACTGGACTGGATCCAAAGCCCATTCATCATGTCAAATCAAAGCATCGATCATCTTTCTCTGAATTTTCAAAAAAAAAAGCTTAGTATTTTTGGCTTAGTCTTTGTGTTGTCTGATTTAGCAGTAATTGTTCTTCTCCCATTTGTTTCAAGGTATTTATGCGAGCATGTTTTTTAACTTTGACAATGCAAAACCATACATCTTATCAAATACATCTTTTTGTTGATCTTAGTAAATATTGTTGTTTGTCTGGTTTTTTGTTTTAGTAACAATACATTCTGACCATATTTTAAAGCCTAAGCATAAAAGACATGAAGGGGCCATCACTTTTGATATTTGGAAAGAGCCCTTTTGGTCACAGAGTTTATTGTTTCTCCCACCCATGCAACATTCTCTTTATATGGCCCAGATGTGTATATTTTATTGTTATTCAGTATTATTACTACCTTTTGTGCTTATGAATACACTTCATATTTTTTAAATTTATCTTAATTGTTTCCTTTTTTTTCTTACTCTTAAATTAACTTATCTATTTCATTTTAAAGGTACGACAACCATGCACAATTGATGTTGTGTGTGTAATAACATATATCAATATTTTGTGATTATAACTGTAATAACATATATCAATTATGTAATTAACATATACCTATTTTGCAATCACTTTGTCAATAACATCTTCAAAACATAATACCTTGATTGGAAATAAAATTGAATAGAAAATTAAAAAAAATTAAGAGGTCACATGCACAAAAATTTGGGAAACCCTGATATAGCCAACTATGTTCTATACTGAAAAACTTTGTAATCAGTGAGCTTATGACATTTATTCTGCATGAATTGACAAGGCATTGCTTGTTGTTCATATTTATTATCACCATCTTATTAATTTTTCTGACATGCTTGGCAACACAATAACATTAAACTTGAGCAAAAGTGAGTAATTACTTTCAAAGATGCCCAGATATTGCTTTCTGGTTTAAATTGTTTACTCAATTTGTTATAACACAATGTCAAGCTTGTGAGAAAGATGACTTAATAATTTAAAAAACTGGAAAGTTGATATTGAAATAATTGTGCTATATTATACATCTTTAAAAACCAATTTTATTTTTAAAAATGTACAAAATAAAACATAAAAAAAAGATGACAAACTTTTTGGCATTCTTGTTTCTGCAAAACAAAGACACAGGAAGATCTTCTAGCTTCTTTCCTTTGGTTGAAAAAAGCCTCTCAGCCCGCTGATCGAGTGTCCCTCCACACTTTAAATTAAGTGCCATAAGAGCAGATTTTAACCGATCCAAACCAAGTGAAGCAAGTTCCTGAGTGGGAGATTGATTTTAAAAACTTTAAATTTTCTTACTTAAGTTGCACCATAACTTTTTAACAGGAATTTACAAATATCAAAAAATCACTTGATATAAAACTCTTTAAACAAAAGTTTTCCAATCAGCAGACTGTCCAGAACACAAAATGTTGGTTACAAGATTGCAGACAAAAATCAATCATTTTAAGAGTTTTTCCTGATTTAATTGGATTTTTATTTATATGCTCAGCTTGACAGCTGAATATGTTATTGTATTAATGTCAAATTATTTATTGAGATTATAATAATGAAAATTGTGCTTGATGTAATTTTTGGTTAAAAAAAAGTTTAAAAAACATGGACCAAGTCAAAGCAGGTTACACAGTGCACCAATAACAAGTAGCCACCTCTGATGAGGAGAATGCACTTAGATCGAGGTGAGCACCACCATGAGTCAAAGCACTGCCCACTTCTTTTCCCCATCCAGGAAATTCCATTGCATTCCATTTTTCCTCAAAAGATTCTTTAACCATAGAAAACTCAGATGAAAGATCAAGCAATGGTTTGATGCGAGCACAAAACGAAAGAAGGTAGTTGAGTAATATAGAAAGATACCTGAATATCCAGAAAACAGATTGAACATAGATTTAAAAACAGACTAGGAGACAATAGATTTAATAAAAAAAACAAAATCAACAAAAAGTTATTGCAAGTTTTAAAATAATAAATTTTGCAACTTGTTTAGGTCTGTCTATTCTTGTTCACGTTTATAAACAAAGCAAAATAGCCTTTTATTTTGTCTATAATTTTCACTTTTTTTTAGGTAGTTTTAAAGGTTCAATGATAACTGTAACTGTAACTTATAAATAGTTACTTTTAGGCCAAGTAAATGTAACTCATAACAACAGGTAGTTAGTTTCACAAAGTAACATGCCTGCTACTGGCAATAATTTATCTATTTTTTTCATAAAAAAATACTCTTATGGTGAGTTCATGTACAAAGTTCAACACAATCATATAACAAAGTTGTCAATAACAGAAAGCTATTTCATCAAAACTGCGTAAAATGTTTTATTTGTCATTGAATAAATATTTTATGTTGTAAATGCATAAAGAGATAAATAGTTTTGTAACCAGTCTCAACAAAAAATTTTTTAAAAATATATGCTATTTTTCAATAGATTTTAATGAAAAAACATTTAAATTTTAAGAAGTAGTGTTGTTTATATTGGTTTGAGTAATATTTTGTTCAAAATCAAGAACAATTATCAACTTTAGGTTGGTGCATCCTTTATTGGTCATACATTGCATGTCTACCAAATAAAATGCTAATTAATGCTATTTTTAAAAATTAATGGCTATTTCAAAAATCAATTTTAGCCTTTTATAAAAACTTTTTTTCTAAAATGTTATAGAAAATTTTTATGATAATTATGCATTTTCTGAAGTAAGAAGTTATTTTTGTTATTTGCAAGATTTCAAAGGTTGTTACTAATGATTAGGTAAGTTTATATTGGTTAATTTATTACCTGGCACTCTTGAATTATTAATGTGCATTATAATACAGTTATTCAGCAGGTACCATTCATACAAGATACAGGATAGAACAAACATAGACATGGGATATTTGAATGATACCACAGTTACACGGTTATGTTAAAGAGAATAAATTGAATTAAACTAAAGAATAGAACATGCAATCACAGCTTGGCAGGTACAGCAGGCATACTCTTGATATCCACATTATGGCTATTCAGTCTTGAAAATTAACAAATATGACTTAATATAATGCTTTATAAATGCATTTTATGGGTTGCATGCAGCCAGTGCACCAAAGTTAGTCCCACCCCTATTCTGGTTAAAAAAACATGAAATATATTAAAGCTTATTGGTAAAATACAGAACTCCCCTTATCATGATAGCATTTAAGCTGAGGCTATTACATCTCAGCTAGTTAAAACAAAAGGTATAAAGGTGTTAACCACTAGTCATCACTACTAACTCTTATGACAATTTTACTTTAAGGCCCTGAGTTTGTAATAGCAGGTTGCATTTCACAACAAGCACTAGGTTCCATTTTGCATTATGCAATGTTTTATTTTAATGAAACAAAATAATTTTTTATTTTGCATGGTTTTGATTTGGCAAAACAAATTATGACAATATTTACAAATTATCAGAAAAAAGTGTACCTAAGATAGTTATAAAAGTCAGAGAAAAAATACTGTGTTTTCCTGAAAATAAGACAGGGCTTATATCAATTTTCAGTCCGAAATTTACATAAGGGCTTAAATTTGGGGGATGTCTTATTTCAATATATCAAAAAATGAAGTTACCAAGTAAAAATTAAGAGATTTCTAAATAAACAGAAATTATGAAAAACTATCTACATTTATTTATCATTAACAAGTTTTTAATTCACAAATTTGTTAATAACAATCTATTCAAAAACAATCATATTATCATCTTTTTGGAATGTCTTGCAAGTCATTGGGTTTCAAAATTCCAGTGGAGTTTTTGCTTAACTCAATTTCCAGCAGAATTTTTGCTCCTACTCTCTTGCCTGTTGGAAAATTCCACATGGTTCATTTTGTGTATGCACATTAATAATCACCTCATTATGGGTGAAAATGACATGTGTTTGCATTGAAAAATATCATTGGCTGAGATTAAGAAAGTTTTGTTATCACCAGTAAACTAGGGCTTATTTTAAGGGTAGAGCTAATGTTAAAGCCATCTTCAAAAATCATGCTACGTCTTATTATTAGGTGGGTCTTGTTATTGGGGAAACACAGTATGTGATTGTGTAAAAAAAAGTAAAAGATACAAAAGTAAGATGCATGGCAGATTAAATAGTTTTTCAAGCTTATGAAATAAATAAAGAGTTGAAAAAGATGTTGAAGGTAGAGGATGCATGAAGGAAAAGACAAAAGATTAGTTTGCCATGTACATGAAGAGTATGAACAAGTCTTATCAAAATGATTATAAATGAAGATAATGAATGGGACGAAATGACAGAAGTTGATGTTGTAAAAGCATCTATTAAAAGAATCACTTATAAAATAATCGACATCATCATTATCGTATAAAATTGCATCCACTGCAGATCAGACACAAACGAATTTGGGTTGAGAGTTTATCCTTTTACTAATCCCTGGCTGCTACCTGAATCATATGCTGGCAGCAAGCAGAGCTTACAGAGAAGTGAAGTTGTTAAATCAGGGTATAAAAATTGCAGAAATTGTGCTTAAAAGGAGATCATAAAAATAACTTAAAATGAAATGCAGTTTTTTTATTTTGGTAAAAACCTCTTTATATTAAAATAACAAGAATACATTTGGAAACTCTTTATATAAAGATAACCCAATACATTTAAAAGAAACTTTTTTGTACATAACTTATATGCTTTTATGGATTTTAAAAAGGTTTTACAGAGTACCTTGAAAATAGAGCAAAATTAATAAAAGGTGTACCCAGATAATAAAAGCTTTAATTATTCTTTATGAAGTGTTAAACAAAAATCCGGGTTGGATCAGGGTAGCTAAAATAATTTCTTGTGAGAGTTGGTGTACATTAGAGGTAAATTTTAAAAGCAATGCTATTTGAATATGCAGTTAATATGTAGTTAATGATATCACAGCAAATGTTAGAAAAAGGCTGATAATGAATAAATTTTTACTGTAGAGATGATTTGATCCAAACGAGACCCACAATTAAAGATTCTGCTTTGAAAAAGTTAAAAAATTGAAAGAGGTTTTTGAAAGTAAAAAATGAAAGATAACTTTGAAAGATCAAAATAATGGTTAATGGATCAGAAAGGGAATCATTAAAAGTGAATTGGACTCTTGAAAATAAATGCAAAAAAGGTTATGACCAATGTTGTACAAAATGTGAAAATTGGACAAATGAAAGATGTGCATAAATAAAGTAAGAAGTAATCTGGCAAAACCTTTTGTTTGCAAAATTTTCAAAAATGTGAGAGAGGAAAATGAAGAGATCAGAAAGAAAAAAAACAAGCCAACTTGTAATGGTTAAAAATTAATCACAAGTGTCCTAATCTTGACAAGACTGACTTGTTTAGGAAGAGATTTTTTTAGAAGATTACTCTCTTTTTCTTCTCTGCTTGCATGCCACTGCTAATGAAAAGAGTCAGTGTAGGTTTTAAGTTTTCCATATGGTAAACTACATTTTGTCTGGTCTCTACCTGCAGAACTATCTGGCATAGGCAGCTGTCACACTTCATTCATTATGTAATGTAAATTCTATAGCTTTATGGCTAATCTTAAGCTTTTTATTATGACATAATCTTTTTTATGTTAAGAAGTAATTGCATAATCAGTATACAAAACCCCCACTTAATTAAATTTATTTGCAAGCTGTCTTATAAGTGTATAGCAATTAATCATTTTGTTGTTCTAATTTAGAGTGCATGGCTTGTAATTATGACATGACCTTTGAACTGTCTAGCATTTTTTTCTCTCTCTGGCATTCAAGAAACAGTGAATGGAATTTTACTCTCGAATTGAGACTGCAAGTTATGCAATCATTTATCTTCTAATTGGTTGTTTTTGCAACAGCATATGGGACATTCTATGTCAACTCACACCCTTTTTGACATTTTTTGGCCAACCATCTTCAATTTTGCTAAAATTTGGCATGTTTGTAGGTTTGGATGAAAAAATGTCTCACACCAAATTTCAAGTTTCTAAATTAAATAGTTTTTGATATATGAAGGTTGAAAATTTGACACAAAATCACCACTTGAACGCCCTTGATCAAGCAAAAGTAGCCCTCCTGGCTTTATTTTTTGTTTGATTTCAAAGGTGTTAATATCATTAGAAAGCTTTTTTAGCAGCTTTCCAATGATATTCATATCTCAAATGTATGTATATAAATAAAAAACTTATCTTTTGTCGTGACCTTGACCTTGCATGACCCCAAAACCTCCACTCTAGACAAAAAAAATTTTTCAACATTTTTGTTCCTCACATAAAGGACTATCAGCACGCCAAAAATCAGAGTGGGATCTCTATGGATTTTTAAGATATTTGCATTTTATTGAACAGGTGTGCCCAATGATGCAAATTTGTTGATTTATTATGCAATAAATATTTTTGCAACTTTGTTCATATTTCCAAATAAGGCATTTTCGCAAGTTTTTTGTTAAATTTTTTCTAATTAAAAAATATTTTGAAAATCCATAGAGATCCCACTTTGATTTTTGGCATGCTGGTAGTCCTCTATGTGAGGAACAAAAATATTGAAAAATTTTTTTTGTCTAGAGTGGGGGTTTTGGGGTCATGCGAGGTCAAGGTCACGACAAAAGATAACTTTTTTATTTATATTCCTACATTGCTTGAAGTAAAAGATTTTTCTTCCCAAATCTTTTCATCTGACACTCTTCAGGGGAAATTGTCAGAATGAAGCAGAATTGAAACCGAACTAATTTATAAAGGAAGAAAGTAGAGTTCTCATTGGCTGAAAGAGTCAACCAATGAGAGAAAAGATTAAGAAATTTTCAAAGAGTATACGAATTCTTTTTGCTTACACAGAAGCGCAGTGGCACACTTTTTTGTGCCACTGCGATAGTCGGTACGTTGGTCGCACGTCTCAACGGCTAGAAGAGCGAATTAAACAACATGTTCCTAAATCCATCACCAATCCTCGTACCTCGGCCAATCGCCAAAGTCTTTCCCGCTCTTGCAAGAACAACATACGCCCACAACAATTTCACAAATCCGCCATTGGTCAACATCTTCTTGACAATGCCCAATGTGCCCTCCATTACAGCAACGAAAAATTTTCTATTCTCGCTCGAGGTCGCTCTTCCTTTCACCTTTCTGCTCTTGAAGCGACTTTCATTAAATCTCTCAATCCCCTTCTGTGTAAGCAAAAAGAATTCGTATACTCTTTGAAAATTTCTTAATCTTTTCTCTCATTGGTTGACTCTTTCAGCCAATGAGAACTCTACTTTCTTCCTTTATAAATTAGTTCGGTTTCAATTCTGCTTCATTCTGACGATTTCCCCTGAAGAGTGTCAGATGAAAAGCTTTGGGAAGAAAAATCTTTTACTTCAAGCAATCTTCAAATTCTGTACCACCAAATGTTTATATTCCTACATTTGAGATATGAATATCATTGGAAAGCTGCTGAAAAGAGCTTTCCAATGATATTAACATTTTTGTTAATATTATTGGATATTAACAAAGATGTTAATATCATTGGAAGGCTCCCTGGCTTTATTTGTGTAATAAAGCCAGGAGGGCTACTTTTGCTCAATCAGGGGCATTCAAGCAGCAATTTTGTGTCAAATTTTCAACCTTCAATATCAAAAACTATTTAATTTAGAAACTTGAAATTTGGTGTGAGACATTTTCTTGTCCAAACCTACAAACATGCCAAATTTCAGCAAAATTGGAGATGGTTGGCAAAATAGAACTTTGAGTTGACATGGAATGTCCCATATACTCTTTGAATGATTCTAAACTTAATGCAATTGTTGATTGGAGAAGTCCACCACAATTTCAAAATTTCTATTATTATCATGCAACATGGCTTGATTTATATAAATAATCTGCATTTTTTACCATTCATTCCAGTTCAATCATTTGATTGCTAAGTGGTTGGAAATCATTTTGCATCATTTAGCCAGTGTGGCTGTAGTTGTAATATTGATTCTATAGAGATAGAATTGTTTTAGCCTGTGTGACAGAGTATTAGACATCAGGGTGCTAATATGTTCTTATAGTAAGGAAGCCTAAAAGTTAAATTTACATGAGGCCCTTAAAAACATATGGTATCCATGTACAGGGTGATTCAGCGAAGTGTGCACAAATAAAAACTCATCTTTCGGACTTATAATTAGGTCAAATGAAACAAGTTATATGCTGTAAAGATAGTAAATTTAATAAGCTTTCAGAAAATATACAAGTTATTCAATATAACCCCCTTTGTTTTTGATTACTTTCTGAAGTCGTGGCAGAACCTGGGCACATGTGGCACGCACCACTTCTGGGTCAATTTCGTCCCATGCCGATGTCAATTTTCACTTTAGAGAGTCCAGATTTGGATGAGAAGTACGGCAGGCTTTTGTCTTAATAATATTGTCTTAATAGACCATAATTAATAATATTGTAATAATAGACCATTATTAATAATATTGTCTTAATAGACCATAACCCAAAATCCATAGGGTTCAAGTCTGGTGAAGACAGCGGCCAAAGCTCTTTCTCCCAAAAACCTTTGAAATTGCATCGACACCAAGCTTGAACTGAGTTGGCCGTGTGGGAGGTTGCACCATCCTGTTGAAGAGTAACTCCTTGTTCTCCGACTACTTCTTGGACCCAGGGAAGGACTTTCTCCTCCAGCATTCGCCTATAGATGGTCTGGTTTATCTTGACCCCTTCTTCAATGAATATGAGAGGAGTTTTCAGCCCTTTTGATGTTGCGCCTGTCCATACCATTACGGAGGCAGGTTTTTGTCTTCTGAAAGAGCTGCGACGCTCAACTGGGACCATGTTTATGTCTGGAAGCCAAATCCTGTCATTTTGATGGTTATGGACAGCTTGAACAGTGAAAAGTTTTTCGTCTGTCCATAAAACTTGAGGCTGCGTGCCATTGACAAGTTTCTTGACCAAAACCTTTGCTCTATCGAGCCTTTTCTTCTTAGTGGCCTCCGACAAGAGATGTCTTTTGGTGAACTTGTATGGGTAGCTCTGGAGATCATCCTTGAGAATCCTTTGCATGCTGGACACGCTCACAGAGTAGTCTTTAGCAAGTTGTCTGGCACTTCTTGCAGGATTTCTCCTCAACTTCTCTCTGACCTTTTTGATCAGTTTCTTCGTCCTTATGGTTCTTTCAGGGTCACTCCTGATTCTTGGAGCACAAGTCCCAGTGTCCTTGAACCTTTTCACAGCTTTATAAACTCCTCTACGGCTTACAACCTCCTTCATCAACCGGAAAATTTCACTTGGTGGGAGCTTCTTCTTGCAATACTCTTCTATCATGTCATTGATCGTTTTACTCATCGTTTATTTTTACTTCAAATAATACCAGATTTTAAATTTTAACTCTTAAATAATAAGAAACTGAAATGTTAATAATTGAAAGTTAATAATGGACGAAATACATGTACATAAAACTAAGAAAAGTATTTGTGCACACTTCGCTGAATCACCCTGTAGATAAACAGGGTTCCTTTAAAAGAGCTATTAACAAAACAGCTAGTACCAAAAAAGAGCTAATGCCACAAAATAGCTAGCCTTAAAAGGACTAGACATAAAAGGGGTTAGGGTTAGGTTTAGGATTAGAGTTCCTTTTATGCCTAGCTATTTTGTAGCCCTAGCTCTTTTTTTGGTATAATCAAATAAACATGTTCATACTAAAATAAACTGTTTTTTTAAAAAAAAACATATACTGGGTGTAGTAAATTTTAAAGGTGGTGCAAAAAATGAAGAATCAACAAATTTAAATTCGGAGAAATTTTGTTTAATTCAAAATAACAAAACACTTTTAAATAATACAGAGCATCAAAATAAACTAATATTATAAATAGTAGATACCAAAGTTTACCAGCATTGCCAACCATTAATAAATTGCACTAATTTAGCTCTGTTTAAAAAACAACTGTGTTGTGCATTTTATCATGGCAAGTGTGGCGCCAAAAATAAAAATCATTATGAAAATTTTTTTATCAACTGACAGATGCTAAAGCCCGAAAACTTGAGGTTGTGATGACTTCATTGTTATTGGCTTAAGTAGACCATATGCCGAAATATTTAATTTCTCAAACACACTCTCAAACACACTAAAATTTGAAAATTTTTTATAAACATTAAACAAGAATTGGCACTAATAAAATTTACTCAAACTTCTTGGTAAATGTAACAAGCCACGAGACTGGTTTACAATAATAGTGTGTATAGATTGCTTAAACAGATCTTAATTGGTCACAAATCTTTAACTACCAGTATTACAAAAAGATTTCTTTATTTATTTTTGGGAAAAAATTTAGCCAATTGTTTGAAGATGGAAAAGTTTAATGATCTTACAATTGTGCAGTCATTGTTATGATTAAAAATGTTCATATATTTTTATTCTTATAAGCATATTAAAACACACTGGCATACATTGTTCTATCAGGCATTTTGCTGCAAAGAGTTGAAGGCAGATCAATTATATAGATGTTAAAGAAAAGGAGAGTCAAGCCGGATTCCTGAGATATGCAGTTCTTCAGGCACCAAAATTTGCTTTGCTTTCTGTTGCCATTGGTGAGGGTAAAACTGTGGTTTTGGGCAAACTCCATAATGAGTCAAACCATGTGCCTGTTAGAAAGCAACTGCAAAAGCTTGAAGATAAGGATGTGATGCCATACAGTATTATATGCTGCTTGAGGTCAACAAACGTAGCATCAACCTTCTTTTTTGCAAAAAAGTAGTCCTCGATTTCTTGAGTCATCAGAGTGACCTGATCTACAGAGAGCTTGATGATACAAACTACGAGCAGTGTTAAATTAATCAAGAAAAAAAGTACTGTCAAGTTAGTGCATATTTGTAGGTTTGAAGAATAGCTGGTTTGGCCAGAGCTAATGGATTTTTATGGCAATTTTTTGGCAAAAAACAAAAATTATTGTAAGTCAGTACTAGATATTTAGATTCTTCATAAAAGTAGTTAATCTAACATTTTATTTTTATTTCCATACAAAAAAATCTTTTGTCTGTGTGATTTTTGTGTGTGTCTTTATTTGGTATTGTTAGTGATTATAATTTGGACATTAATTTTTATTACAATTGGGCAGTTTTGACTTGATGATCATTTAATGGTCCTTTCACTGTCTAATTCATCTAGCAATCAACTTTGTTTTCTGTTTTGTCAGGTTCACTAACCTTCTATTAACTGTATTAATATTTATTATTTAGTAGTCTCCTGAGTGTATCACGTTTTTAATTGTACTACTTGATTGAACCAAATAAACTTTGTCTTATCTTGTCCATAGCATAAGAGATGGTGACAATGCTTCAAAGGCATTTAATCCTAAAATAAATGGGAAAAGGAATTAGGCTTTTCCAAAAACTGTAGAAGATACTGGTGTACAGGCATCTCAGAACAATTGGTTTGCAGGAAAAGATGCTAAAAAAATTAAAATAGCAAAATGGTGAAAAAAGGTTGCTGAGAAAGTGAGTTGATTTAACTACCTGTGAGTGTGAAAACAGGATATAAACTGGATGTACAGGGTGATCAGCCCAAGTGTAGACTCATTTAAAACCATATATGTTGTGAATTATAGAAGCCATCGTTTAAAGTAAGGGCTTAAAATAAAGGTACACAAATACACTTTCAGATTTATCAACATTTGTTTGAAATAACCTCCTTTTGCACGAATCATACATCGAAGTCTGTCAATAACCTGAGAACATGTTGCACGCAGAGTTTCTGAAGACTGCATGCAGCCCCTTGTTTTTTGCTCTGATGAAACGTTGTTCACGATTGAAACAGTCCGCAATACACAGAGTGATCGGACTTGGGCTAAGAATGTTGAGAACATTTCTGTAGAACAACAGATAGCATTCAGACGTCAAAAACCTGCTTCAACTATGGTGTGGGATGGTGTGACATCATGGGACCAAAAAGCACCCCTTATCTTTGTTGAAGGGGGTGTAAAAATTAATCAGCACGTTATCTTGCCATGTTGAAAGATGAAGTGCTGACGTTGGTTAAAAAACCTATGGGAAATAGTGGTGTGACATTGCAACAAGATGGGGCAACATCCCATACTGCCAAAACGGTTTAGAGCTGATGTAAGGAGAATTTTGTGGCTTTTTAGTCAAAGGCGTTTTGGCCCCCTTCCTCACCAGATTTAAACCTGATGGACTTTGGAGTCTGGTCTATGTTGGACCACAAATCCTGTGTAACTTCTCATAAGAATATTGATGCTTTGAAGCACTCATTGAAGAAAAGCTGGAGTGAAATATATCCAGAAACTCTGCATGCAACATGTTCTCAGGTTATTGACAGACTTCGATGTATGATTTGTGCAAAAGGAGGTTATTTCAAACAAATGTTGATAAATCTGAAAGTGTATTTGTGTACCTTTATTTTAAGCCCTTACTTTAAACGATGGCTTCTATAATTCACAACATATATGGTTTTAAATGAGTCTACACTTGGGCTGATCACCCTGTACAACTACTACCATACAAAATTTTTTTTTCATTAAAAGTGGGCTAATGTATCTTTCAAAACTGAAGTGGTTCTTAAGATAATGCTAAAATAGCAATTTTTCTGTTTTGATAGATGTGCATGAATACATGAGATGAACTAACTAAACTTGCTTTTATGGCATCTACTCTGACAAATATAAACACCATTTTTCAAAATTAAAATTGTATTCACCATACAATATTCTTTTGATCAAATATTAATATATATGCTACAAGAACAATGTATTGCCAGCATAACTTCCTAAAGCATACCTTAGGGCCAAGGAGACTAACCACAGCAAGTCATCTAACACAGATCAAGAAAAGAACAAGCTTAACCCTGCAGTTTCATTGCAAACAAAAAGTAAGAATGGTTGACACACTCAATAAGCAAGTGTCAACCAGCCTGTTTTGTCCCAGTCAGAACTCATCATGACACAGTATAAAGTATGTTGATTTTTCAACTATTGTCAGTATCCCTTTTGGGCTTTACAGTTTGCTTTATGCAGTTATGCTGGAAGTGGATTATTCTCATTTTTCATTTTATAGGTATATTTACCTTTCTGACTCACAGGAAAGTGATAGAGTGCTATACCGAGGGCAAGCAATTACCCAGCCTGCTTCTGGAGATACCAAAATATTGGTGTCTTGTTAAAATTTTTATTTTTGTATAGATATGACTGAAATTTAGAACTTCTTGATAAGACTGCCAAAGACAGGAAAGCGCTGTAAAGTGTCTTTCCCAAGGACACAACTGAATGGCACAAGTAGGTTTTAAACAGAGACCATTTTGATCACCATCATGGCATTCTTAACCACTTGACAATGCTGACCTCTGCATTGTATACTTCTACGCAGTTTTCAAGTGCACAACTGACTTTTTTGTATTTAAAACCCACAAATGGAAAGTTGTGCAGGCTGTTTAAGCTTTCAAGGCCAAAGTCAACATCAAGCTATAATGTCCTGATGAGCCTTAAGAAAAAAAAAAAAAAAAAAGGCATAAAACAGGTTGTTTGGCATTTACCTGTTGGATGAGTTGACTACTCTTATTTGTTTTACATGTTTGCAATATATATATGTCATTTACTGCAGCTGTAAGTATATACAAATATCTTAATTTTGAATTAGAAAAATTGGTTATCAATTTATAAATGTAACTAACTGCTTGTATTGTTTATTTTTCCTTTCTTTTGGAATGTCAAACAATTTATCAAAGTTTTCCAAATAGCGAACATAGCTGAGCTTCTCTGATCCTTTTAAATTAATGTAATGCATGTAGCACTCATGTAAATCTAAAAATCGTCCATAGGCTTCTTCATCCGAAAATTCAACAAGATCTACAAAATAAAGTTCAAGTAAAACAAACATATAAATTATGTAATAAAACACAAAAATTTATAGTTTAAATGTATGTATCTTCAAAATTTTAAATTTGCATTGAAGTTGTAATTTCACTGTAAAATGGTTTGTTTAACAAAAATTTTTTGGATGAAATAGGTAAATGTATTTGACAGAAAAAGTTTATCATAAATCAAACACAATTATCTTTTTTTTTAGCAAATAAAATACTAAAAAAAACAATTTTATTCATCATTTCACTAAAAAATTATGGACAAAAACATAAAAAATAAAACAAGACAAAATCCAACAAAAAAGAGAAAAGATATTTCCAATATATTTACATAATTATTATAACACAAATTTAAAAAATTTTTTTTTAAAATTAGATTTAATTTTTTTAATTAAATTTTTTAATAAATATTTAATTATGACACAAATTATAAAAAAATACATAATTATTATAACAAAAATAAAAAAAGTCCCAACAGACTATTTTGCATGCAAGGCTCAGCAGGGGATAAAAATAGTCTGTTGGAAAAATTTTAATAAATTCGTTTTTAATTTGTGTTTTGATAATAATAAATAATTGCTCTTACAACTGTAGTCATTGAGCACTCTTCTAAAGGGCACCAACAATTTGCAGTGATATTTATTTCCAATATGTGTATACGAGGTGTGTTTGAAAAATATCTGGACTGTATGCTTTGCACAAACAACACATGCAACAGTGATAAAAGCTTTGTTTTTTAAGATGGCGCAATGTCTTGTGGTTGTAAAAATGTAGTTTCAGCATTTTGTGACAACCATATGCTTTTTTACAGGCTTTTCTTGAAAGGTGCTTTACTGTAGTTCGTTTTGGGATAATTTATTTAGTAAATATTTTTTTCTTCTTTTGTTAACAAATAATGAGCATTGAACAAAGAATCAACTTGAAGTTTCTCATTCGACTTGGAAAAACTCCAACTGAAACATTCAATTTGCTCCAAGAAGTTTACGGAGATGCTATGATGTCAAGAACTCGGATTTTTTAGTGGCACAAGAGGTTCAGAGAGGTTCAGAGAGGATGTGGAAGATGATCCTAGGAGTGAAAGGCCAACAACAAGCAGAAACAAAAATGTTGAGTGTGTGAGAGAAAAAGTGCGCAGTGACTGCCGCCTTACTGTTAGAATGATAGCAGATGAGTTGAGCATGAATAGTGAGAGGGTGTGGAGGATCATCACAGAAGATCTGGGGATGAGGAAGGTTTGTGCAAAAATGGTACCAAGGTTGCTGAATGATGGGCAAAAGGAAAATCGTGTGCAAGTGTGTCAAGACATCCTGAAACAACTTGAAATTACACCTGATCTGCTGAGTAGAGTTGTTACTGGTGATGAGTCGTGGATCTTCGAGTACGATCCACTCACCAAACGGCAGAGCCCTGAATGGAAGAGTGCATCCTCACCAAGACCCAAGAAAGCAAGGCTGTTCAAGTCCAAAATTAAGGTGATGCTGATTGTTTTCTTTGATGTTCATGGAATTGTTCATCTAGAATTCTTGCCACAGGGCCAAACCATTAACCAGAATGTTTACAAAGACATCTTGCGACGTTTGATGCGTTTGGTAAGGGAGAAAAGAAGAGAATTGTGGGAGACAAAGTCATGGCTGCTTCATCATGACAATGCTCCTGTTCACAATGCCTTAAGCATACAACAATTTCTTGCAGAAAATAACATTGCCGTGCTGGAGCAACCACCCTACTTGCCAGATCTGGCTCCCTGTGATTTTTTCTTGTTTCCTAAGCTCAAGGGAGTCATTAAAGGAACCCGTTTTCAAGACTCAAAAGCCATAACAACAGTTGTAACGAAGGAACTACGAGCGATCCCAATGGAATCTTTTCAGAAGTGCATAGAAGCATGGCGGCAGAGATTAGAAAAGTGCATTCGAGCTCAAGGAGATTACTTTGTAGGGGACAAGTTGTAATTTTTGCGTGGCATTTCAAATAAAATAATTATTTACACAGTCCTGTTACTTTTCAAACAGCCCTCATATGTATTTAGATAAAAATTTTTCAAAATTTTTGGTCTGTGTTTATGAAAAAAGTGCTCAATGACATCAAGTCAGAGTGGTTAATTAATTAAATTTCAGACTATAAAACTTAATTTAACATTAATTTTATTTGCCCCAGCAGACTGATTTGCCTGCCTGGACTCATAATGGCCAATTAAAAATCTGAAAAAATAAAACAAATGAATAAAAATAGAGTTTTAAACTAAGAGATTAAATACCAGCTAAAAAACATAAAACAACAAAAAAACTACAGTTGTGGTATTAATTAATGAAGAAATTTTATAGCCAAAGATAATGTTTTTTATGTAGCTTGCTCTATTGTTTGAAATAATTGATGGATTAAAAAAGTTTGCATTAGAAAATGCATTAAAATTTTGATTAAACAGACTTTATAGAAAATACAGTAAAAATGCTAAAGAAATCATTTCAAAATATATATAAAAAAAAACAAAACAAAATAGCACATTTTCTAAAACTAAAATTTACTTATTCCTTTGATTTCATTATTTTAATTTTGTTTACCTTTAATTGTACTAACTTGATATTAATTTGAGAATTAAGTCAATTAATTTTCCAAAAATTTTTAAGACACTTATTTGTTCACAAAAAAAAAATTTTTAAGACATATTTAAAGAGAAAAGAATTATAACCCAATCGATACATGTCAAGCCTATGAACAAAATCTATTCACTAAGTTCAAGTGCACTATTTTGGTCTAGGCCAACTGGCTGCAGTCTAACTAACTAGTCAGCTGCAACTAGTTGGGTTGCAGTCAGTAGGCCCATTCTGTAGTTTATAAACCTCACCAATATTTTAGCTTTAAATACAACATTCAAGCAGCCAATCATAGCCTCTGTATGCTGCTAAATAGACACACTAAACTGACCTGACTTAAAAGGATTAAACAATACCAGAATAGTTTACCAACTTTAAAGTTCATGTAACAACAATTATATTGGACAAACACAAAGCAATTTAATATTATGCTTTTTGAACATAAATAGCCACAATAAAGTTTTAATTTATTGGCAAGAAAATCCAGACCATACCTTGAATTTCATTCAACCCAAAATTCTTGGATATTCAGAAATTGGAAAAAACTTAGAATGGACAAAGCATTTTTAATAGAAAAAAAACAAAAACAGCTGGAATTAAACAATAATAAAACATTACAGTCTCTTTTTTTGTTTCATTAATAATATTTTATGCTGTTAATTTTTTGATGCTTTTATTATTCTTCATATATTGTAACTTCGATAAAATTTGCACTTTAAATTCTACAAGACTTATTAATGTTCTATTTTTTCTCTTTTTTTGCAATAATGTTGCACATTTAATTAATTTATGTAACTTTTGTTAATATTATTGATTCTGGCATCATAATATGCACATTCCAAGGTTTATATGTAATTTGATAAAATAGCTTCTTTAAAAAAACCTTTTGCTACAAACAACCTTTTTTAGTAGAAGTGTTGAACTATTTATTTATTTTTCGGAAACTGATAATGGATACATTAATAGCAAAATGCTTTAATGGCTTTTTTTGCAAATATTTTAGCTCTCTTTTTTGTATTACAATTTTAACTTATTTACTAAAAAAAAGTATGTTAACTAATAAACAATTGATTTTTTGTCCACAAATGAACAGTTAAGAAAATAACATATTCTATAAAATAGATAAAATGTTTGAGCTAACATACTTATTACTATCAATAATACTTTGAATACAGATTGTTGAATCGATTTTTGTAAAAATATAAATTCATCAATGGAACAAAATACAGATAGTCAACAGTGTGGTCAAGTGGTTAAAGCACTGTGATTGTGATGGACATGGTCTTGGTTCAAAACCTACTTTCTCCATTCTGTTGTGTCCCTGGGAAAGACACTTTATGACACTTTCCCCTGTTTGGTGGTTTTGGCAAGCAGTTCTAAATTTCAGTCAAATCTTTAAAAAACTACTATAAAAAATTTTAAACAAACAGCAACATCTTGGCATCTCCAAAAGCAGGTCAGGGTAATTGTTTGCCTGCTTCTGTTGTTTTCCTGTGAGTCAGGAGGAGAAATATAGATATGAAATGAAACTTTAAAATTTTTGCTAAAATATGACTTTCAGTAGTAATTAATTAGTTAACAACCCTTTTTTTTAAAAAACAAACTTACTGTTCATTTCATCTGTAGGTTCATCCCTTGCCTTTTCAAGTTCATCAAATTCAACTGACATGGGTACAAAAACTTCGTTTGGATGTTTTCGATGAAAGTCTTTTACTTCTTTTAATCTTTTATAAAACTCTTGAAACTCATTTGGTCCAGCAATTGCCTACAGAATGGAACAGAGGAATTAAAAAAACTATGCATTACAGCTTCATAACTACACTATGCATTTTACTTGAATTTCCTCTGCTCGTAATCCATCTTTGTCTTCATATAGCTCTTTTAGTTTTGATGCAACGTCAACACTTTTCTGAAAAACAAATATTCATTTGAACAAAAATTATGTAATTGTTTCAGTCAAAGTGCACATCAATAAACAACTTTTTTAAAAATTTCTTCTAAAAAAACAAAAGTTTGTAATATAATTTTACCAAAACAACAAACAAATGCAATGTTTTATAATCAAACTGGGTAATGCTCAACTACAGATTTTTTACAGCCAAATGTGCAAAGGTCTTTTAACCCTTTCACTGCAGTAATATAACATGAAAAAATTCTATAGCATGCCCTTTAGGATGAAAATATGATTTTCTAAAGAATAGAAGAATAGATATATTTATATATACGTATATATATATCTATTTTTTTTTTATCAAGCGATATATTAAAAAAATTAAAGATAAATCCACTTTTAGCACTTAACTGGTTTCAAAACTGGATATATCCACTTTTGGCAGTAAAAGGGTTAATAAATAAACAAACAAAAAAATTACTCCAGGATTTACTGTGCAATCAATTTCAAAATTCAAACATATCAAAATGAAGCAAATTTAAGTGTTTTTTAAAATCAAACTATATATATTTTACAAACTGCTTTATTTTTTTAACTTTGCCCTTCAACCTGCTAACCAGGGTTGCAAACTCAAACTCAAAAAAAAAAATATAATCAAATTTGAATTCATTAATTGAGAAATTTTTAAAAAAAGAATAAATAATCTTTTTAATTTTACTTTTGAGACTAAATTTTTAAATTTCAAATGCAAGTAAGTTGAATTTAACTTAGGAAATATTTGGGCAAAGTCAAAACTTTTTGAGCAGTGACAAGAAAATATTTGGGCAACAAAAAATTTTTTGAGCAAAGAAAATCAACTATTTCTGCAGAAAAAGTTTTCAAATTCAGAAAAAAGATTATGGTTTGAGGTGAAAATTTTGTTTTCAGACCAATCACTATGTCACACTTCATAATAATTTTAATCATAACGATGTAATTTTTTCCTGTTAAAAGTAATTCATAGTTTTGTTATAAGAAAATTGCGTCTCTTTGAGTGTTGCTCTCGTATTATACAATATAATGCCCAATTTGTTGTCTATTGCGTTGTTTGTATCCTTTTTCTCTTTTGCTCGACAGTATGATGTAATATGTTTTTCAAGCTTTATGATAGCTCACATATTGTAGAATGTTCTGGAGCATTTGAGCATAACAATCTCTTCAGGGAGTTCTGGCGAAATCTTGAATTTATGAGCAAGTTTATGTCACGTGATATTGGTTTCTATATAAAGCTGATGCGTAGCAAATTATTAAGATTAGATGTGATTTGGAGATGACTCGAGTGGAAGTAATTGGTTGGGCACAGAAGGCCCATTAGTTTTTGTATTGATTGTCAAGTGTTGAATTTATTTTGTGCCAGTGGCTGGGAGTTGTGTTCTACAGAGGTAGAATTATTTGTGTTGATTGAGTCGAGTTATAGTGTTGATTTTGCTTTGCAGTTTGGCAAAGCGTGGAATAGAAGTTTGGTCGGACGTGATTTTTGTAATACATTTGTTCTTATTAGAGACAGTGGTCTCTGTTTGTTGTGAAGAAGAGTCTTCAACGAAACCAATCTGAGCTTTCGTTAAACCAACTATATAAACCAGGGGTGGCCAACTTCAGATTGTTCGAGATCGGCTACAAAATTTCTTACAAGCTCGTGGTTGACCGATCAATGATGCGTTGCAAAAAAGCCAAAACTTTCCTTTGACTTTTTCGATACTATACCTCATATCTTTAATGCATATTACTCCTGTCATTAAATCTCTCAATCCCCTTCTGTGTAAGCAAAAAGAATTCGTATACTCTTTGAAAATTTCTTAATCTTTTCTCTCATTGGTTGACTCTTTCAGCCAATGAGAACTCTACCTTCTTCCTTTATAAATTAGTTCGGTTTCAATTCTGCTTCATTCTGACGATTTCCCCTGAAGAGTGTCAGATGAAAAGCTTTGGGAAGAAAAATCTTTTACTTCAAGCAATCTTCAAATTCTGTACCACCAAATGTTTATTCAAATATTTCCGTCAACGGTACAGTGATCAGCAGCTCAAATGCCTGAACAAGTTGATCAAAACACGTGGAAGAATCCGAACTCTTCTTTCTAAAACAGCCTTTCTTAAGGCTAACATTTCTCAGCGAACTTTACCGAAGTCGGTTAGATTTTGCGTAGAAAAGTCGCATGCTACCGTAAGCCCGAACATCGAGCTAGCTTTCATGCATGATGAAATTGAGAAAAACCAGTCAATGGTTGCTTTTCTCAGAACTAAATGTCGCTCACTGTGGCAAGAAGCTAGACAGTTTTTGTCTTTCTTCGACCTGGTACGATTCTGTCGTTACCTGTCAGTCATAGATGAACAAAAAGAAGCCGTCAACCAGAAGAAGAATAGCAACAACCTACGTCTTCTTTTTCAACATCGTTTTGGCAACCAGACAAGTTTCAAGCAGAACAACATCGTAAACTTGTCCGATTACAAACTATCAGACACTGAACGGTTTGTTTTGTCCCATGGACTTTCTTTTTGTTTACCGCCCACTAGTGTCAAACGTGAAGAAATACTAGCTGACTTTGAAGTACTCTACGCTCAACTCGTCCATCACAAACCTCCGTCTGAAGAGAAGCTTGCTGCTTTAAAGGCCAGGTTGAGTGACTTAGCTCACGCTTATTGTGGAAGCCCCATTGACTTGGGTGATTTCCTCATGACAAAAGAGTGTTTTCAGGCTATCAAGTCCCTTCGGATGAATGAAAAAATTCTTATAACAAAGCCTGATAAAGGTGCTGGCGTTGTCATCCTTAACAAAAATGATTACAACGACAAGACTGCTAAAATTGAATCACGGATACAACGACGGTTACTTCAGCTGAGGAAAGAGTACCTAATTTCTAAGCAAGTTTATGAAGCAATCCGACCCACTGGCTCTCAGCGACCGCGCATGTATGGTCTTCCGAAAATACACAAAAAGGACGTACCCTTACGTCCGATTTTGTCTATGACCGGATCGGCCCAACATCAGCTAGCTAAATGGCTTACTTCTCTTCTTCAACCTGTTCTCCAAAACCTTTCCTCTAATTGTTTGTCTGATTCTTTCACTTTTGTAAAAGAAGTCAGAAAATTTACCTTTTCTCCTTCCTCTGTGTTTCTTTGTTCTTTTGATATTTCCAGTCTCTTCACTAATGTTCCGCTTGCTGAAACCATAGAAATCTGCGCTGATGCCCTTTACAATGACGACTCAATGGCGCCATCCTTTCCACGCAACATCTTTGTCGAATTAATGCAGCTAGCCACCTCCTCTGTGGAATTTAGCTTCAATAACAACATGCATCGACAAATCGACGGCGTCGCTATGGGCTCACCGCTTGGTCCAGCTTTAGCAAACATTTTTGTTGGCTACTAAGAAGCGAAACTTTTCAACATTGCCAAAAGACCATTGGTGTACTTCCGGTATGTTGATGATACTTTCGCCGTATTCAACAATGAAGAAGACTGCAACAATTTCTTCATCCAGCTCAACTCTCTTCATCCCTCACTTCGCTTCACCTATGAAAAGGAATCTAATCACTCTCTCCCTTTCTTTGACGTGTTAGTAGAAAGGCATGATTCAGAATTTCTAACTTCAGTATACAGGAAACCTACCTTCACTGGCCAATATCTACGTTGGAACTCTTTCAGTCCCCAGAAACGGAAAATCAATCTAATTGGTACTCTCGTTCACAGAGCTTTTATGATTTGTTCTAAAAGCAAACTGGACCAAGAGCTTGACAAAATTCGTTCAATTCTTTTGGAAAATGGCTACCCGGAACGTGTAATCAATTCGGCTTTCAAGCAAAAACTTCAACAAATAAATTCTAACCCAGTCCACACAGTAAAAAAGTGCCCTGTCTACCTACACATCCCATGGATTGGAAACGTCTCGATGAAGTTCGAAAAGCAGATTACGTCTGCTGTGAAAACGCTGCTTTTTCTCCATCGAACCACGTGTTATTTTCAACACCCGACAGCTCCTTCCAGCGGTTAAGAAAGACGTGTTACCTTCCCATCATCACAGCAATGTTATTTACCAGTTTTTGTGCCACTGCGATAGTCGGTACGTTGGTCGCACGTCTCAACGCCTAGAAGAGCGAATTAAACAACATGTTCCTAAATCCATCACCAATCCTCGTACCTCGGCCAATCGCCAAAGTCTTTCCCGCTCTTGCAAGAACAACATACGCCCACAACAATTTCACGAATCCGCCATTGGTCAACATCTTCTTGACAACGCCCAATGTGCCCTCCATTACAGCAACGAAAAATTTTCTATTCTTGCTCGAGATTGCTCTTCCTTTCACCTTTCTGCTCTTGAAGCGACTTTCATTAAATCTCTCAATCCCCTTCTGTGTAAGCAAAAAGAATTCGTATACTCTTTGAAAATTTCTTAATCTTTTCTCTCATTGGTTGACTCTTTCAGCCAATGAGAACTCTACTTTCTTCCTTTATAAATTAGTTCGGTTTCAATTCTGCTTCATTCTGACGATTTCTCCTGAAGAGTGTCAGATGAAAAGCTTTGGGAAGAAAAATCTTTTACTTCAAGCAATCTTCAAATTCTGTACCACCAAATGTTTATTCAAATAAATTATTGATAAAAATTGTTTATTATAATAATTGGTCACTTCGGCTTTAATGAATAAACCATCAAGTTAATTATGAATGAATAAAACACAAAACGAATGATACATAGTTCATTTAGTGAGATGTTTGAGTCATCATATTGTTGACCAGCTTTTCATAATCAGGAGTATATCCCGTCAAAGACAACTTCAAACAATCGGCTAAGTGGGAATCAGTTAGTACAGAATGTTGTTTAGTTTTAATAGCATTCATAAATGAAAATGCGGATTCACATAAATACGTTGACCCATAACAAGAATGGATATATTCTGCACATTTTTTCAAGTTGCTGCATTTCGAACCAACGAACCTCCATAAGTCTGGTTCAGATGCCCAGGCCTTGAGGAACACATCTACTTTCAGTGCTAACATTTCCATTTCAAGGTCACCTCTTTCTAATGCAAATACGTCACTTATTTGTTGAGAAACAGATGACACGTTTAAATCTGACTTGAATGGGTATGATACAAATTCAACTATTTCTTCTATCTTTCGAAAATCACTAAACCAATCTTCAAATTCATCAGAAATCAAATTTATTTCATGAATATATTTCTCATGGTCCCAAATACCACCAGAATGCTTTTCCAAATGGTGTTTAATGTTTGGGAAAAATTTGAACTGCTTTTCTTTTAGATCAAAGATCAGTGCAGGAATTTGAATTTTAAAGGCACTAATAGCGCTGATCATTTTACTAATTGGTTTGTCCTTTCCTTGCAACTGTAGATTTAAGGCTGCTAATCTGCCAGTAATATCAGCCAGGAAAGCCAGGTCGCTCAGCCAATCCAAATTGTTCAACTTGGCGTCGTTATCACCTCTGTTTTGAAGAAAAACATGAATTTCCTCCAGTAGATCACGGAATCTTTGAAGAAATTTGCCGCTACTTAACCACCTTACATCTGTGTGTAAAATAAGCTGCTTTCCCTCAAATTCCTGCGTGAAAAGGCGTCGTTGAAGGGCTTTTGCTCTTATGGAGTTTGAAATTTTGAATGTGACATCCATTATCTCTTTTGTGTTTAGTCGCTTGCTGCATAGAACTTGCTGGTGGATTATGCAGTGGTACTGCAAAAAATCTGGAAAATCATCGTCTCTTTGGCACAAGGCAACAAAGCCGTTTACACTGCCTACCATTGACTTTGCTCCATCTGTTGTAATTGCAACCAACTTCCACAAAGGCAATCCTATTTCTGTGCAATACTTTTTAAATGAAGTGTAAATATCTGTCCCCCTTGTCCTTTCTTTCAAAGTTATAACACCAAACACTTCCTCTTTAACTGTCCAATCATTAAATACCATTCTAATGAACACAACAATTTGAGCCGCATCTCTGATATCCATCGACTCATCAAGCTGTAATGAACAACACTCGCATTTGGTAAAATCATTTCTAAGCTGGTCTGCCACATTTTCACTCATCTTTTCTATTCTCCTCATCACAGTGTTTCTTGATAATTGTAGGTCTTTAATTGCATTTTTAATTTCACTCTTATTATGAATATTCTGAAAAAGACTATCTGAAATTTCTAGAAAACATTTCTTCAGCAATTCTCCATCTGAAAATGCCTTGCCTTTCTTTGCTAAGAAACAACTGGCTTTGAATGAGGCTAAAGTAGTTGCCTTTGACGATGTGCAAAATAGTTTTAGGCTTCTTTGCTGTCCACGTAGATTACTTTTAAGTTCGTTAAATTTTATCTTTCTCACTTCACTTCTGAGAGAAAAATCGTTGTTATAGTTTGCATGGCGTGTCATAAAATGTCTTTTGATATTTCCTTTTTTAGGCAAAGCAAGAGCTAAATTACAAATAAGACAGGTACAGTTGTTGTTTATCATTACGCAGAAGTAAGCCAGCTCCCATTCTTCATTAAAGTGGTACATTTTCTTCCTCTTTACAGCACTCATATTGTAAAAATTAGACTAGACTATGACTGAAATACAACAAACACACTGTAACTGAAGCAATGAATTAACACTTTGTTACTGTTAGGGCTAATCAGCAAACATTCTTTCCATTTTTACTTCTAACACATCACAAATGATATCTATCATATATGATGATGATATTTTGGTGATCAATCACTTGATAGCTCGTGATCGACCACTTGATAGCTTGCGATCGACTTGTTGGCCACCCCTGGTATAAACCATCAGGCTCATAGCAAGACTACTTCTTGAGCCGGAATAAAATAAAATTAGACACAGCTTTGTTTTAGTGCAGGTATTTGGGTTACCTAGCTCAACTGGTCTTTTGGGATTCCCGAACAAAGACTGTGACACACTACTTTTTTGGATAAAAATTGAGAAATCTGAGACAGATTCCAAGTGATGACCTTTTTTTGGTCTTCACTCTAAATTTGAGACAAAATTTTTTCTCATTTCACTAGAGTACTAAAGATTATGATTTGTAAAAAGTCATAAAATTTGGGCAAAGTAATATTGTCCCCAACATTTTTTTTGAATGGTATATGCCTAAATAATGGCCTGTTTTATTATTTCTTTATCTACTTGTGGTAGCTTTCCAAATTTTTTAAGTTATTGTGTAGATAGGTTTAATCCAACTTTTGGTTTTTACAGCATCAAATAGATCTTGAACATAAACTTGAAAATTTGGAAATTAAAAAACTCAAACTTAAACTTGCAAATTTTTATCAACCCAAACTTGAACTCGAATAAAAATATAGTGAGTTTGCAACCCTGCTGCTAACTTTACTTAAATTGTGAAATATGCTGAATGCTTAACATGATCTGTAGTTTCTAGTCAGTTTACCAAAAATGAAGAGCATATTTGAGCAAAAAACCACAACTACAAAAAGTTTTCTCTTTCTTTTAAAAAACATGCTTTTGATGTGCATCATAGTATCAACACACTTTCAACTTGCACCTTTTGTCAAGGAAACAGTAAACTTTATGATCACAGGCAAGGGGAGAGATAAGACTTTTTTAGGGTTTGATTTTTTTCTGAAATCATATTTAAAGTATTTCTATTCAGAGAATAAATTGTTTCTAACACTAGAAGAACGGGATGCGTCAATTGACACATTTTTCACCTTTGTGCATCTATAATTTCTAAACTGTACGAATTAGAAAAGAATCTATATATGTATGAAAAGGTTGAGTAGACTATCCTTGCATATAAAAATTATTTTTTCATAATTTAAAAATTTATACAACTGGTCAAGTAGTTAAGAGTGCCATTTTGATGTTGCTTGCATTAACAGTTACAAAATTACTCAGGTCATATTGGTGTGTCCTTGGAAAAGAAATTTTACAGCACTTTTCTCTGCTTGGAAGTCTTAACTAGCATATCCACATATTATTTATATCTAAATGAATGTTATTACTGTTAATTTAAGCTCTAACTTTGTTATTGAGCACTTTAGAAGTACTGATTTTCATACAGTGTTATTATTGTTAATTTAAGCTCTAACTTTGTTATTGAGCACTTTAGAAGTACTGATTTTCATACAGTGTTAAATGAATAAATATGTAAAAATTCAAAAAGAAATTTCAACCAGACAGTAATATCTTGGCAACAACAGAAGCATATCAGGAAAATCAACAGTGGACAAGAAAAAATTATTTTGAGCAATGCCTATATAACTAGCAAGAAAATTCTTCAAAAAAAAAAAAAAAAAAGAACTAAAGTTGACTGATGTAGTTTCATTACCATGAACAGAGACTTTTTTGCCATGATCAGCACTCTTAATTATCCTCTACCACTTCTATATAATGCCTTCATAAAACAGAAACAAAATGTGAAAAAATCAGCAAGAAAAATTGAGGCAAATTTCCAAATTGCAAAAATATTTTTAAAGCTATTTCTTGCTTAACTAGTGGACTTTGGCTTAACCCCCTCACAGATAGTCCTTTGTATGTTTGAAAAGTTTCAAATCATTCCACCTAAATTATGCTTGTTTAATTTTTGAAGTACAAAAATGTGCAATAAGTACAATTGCTTGTGCATTACCATGATTGCCTGGGCATTCTGGATCTTATAAAAACCATGCTGGCTTTGGAAATGGAAGTAAAATTTTTAAGAAATGTTTTCTTAAACACATCTATAGTTTGTTAAATATTATAGATGAAATTCACTGCATTATTGCATTCAAACAGCAAGCTTTTTAAACAAAAGTTAATTTTAAGCATCTTGTTTAAAGAATTACAGGGTGATTCACCGACGTGTTGACAAATTAAAACTGAATTATCCAACTTACTATAAGGGCAAAAGAAACAAGTTTTTAATAGATAGAATGGAAATTTAATGGGCTTTCACATAAAATTTAAATTATTCAATGTAGCCCCCTTTGTTTTTCACAAGGCGCCTAAGACGTGGAAGTACTTGGGCGCACGTGGCACGCACCACTTCTGGGTCAATTTCTTCCCATGACGCCTTCAGTTTTCGTTTAAGGGTTTTGATATTTGGATGGGATGTTGAGCAGGCTTTTTGCTCCAGAATGGACCAAATCCCAAAGTCCATTGGGTTCAAATCGGGTAAAGAAGGGGGCCATACTTCCTTCTCCCAAAACCCTTTAAAATTGGTCTTGCACCAATGCTGGACTGCTTTGGCTGTGTGGGAGGTTGCCCCATCTTGTTGAAGCGTAATTCCTTCCTCTCCCACTGTTTCTTGAACCCAGGGAATGACTTTTTCTTCCAACATCCGACGATAGATAGTTTGGTTAATTTTCATGCCTTTGTTGATAAAGATTAGAGGTGTTTTCAGGCCTGTTGAAGTGACTCCTGCCCAAACCATCACGGAAGAAGGTTTCTGCCTCCTAAATGAACTGCAACGTTCAACTGGCACCATGTCCTTGTTTGGAATCCAAATCCTGTCATTTTGGTGGTTGTGGATAGCTTGGATAGTGAAAAGCTTCTCATCTGTCCAAAGCACTTGAGGCCGCGTGCCAACAACAAGTCTCTTGATCAAAACCTTAGCTCTATCAAGCCTTTTCTTCTTAGTGGCGTTTGACAGGAGCTGCCTCTTGGTAAATTTGTACGGGTAGACGTGGAGATCATCCTTGAAAAGCCTTTGCATGGTGCTCACGCTTACAGAGGTGTCCTTAGCCAGTTTTCTTGCACTCCTTGAAGGGTTCCGTCTCAACCTCTCCCTGACCTTCTTAATCAGTTCCTTTGTCCTGATGAGTTTTTCAGGAGTACTTCTGATTCTTGGAGCACAACTTCCAGTCTCCCTGAACCTCTTCACAGCCTTGTAAACACCTCCACAACTCACAAATCGCTTCATCAACCGGAAAATTTTCGCAGGTGGAAGTCCTTTCTTGCAATACCCTTCAACGATGTCATTTACTGTCTTTGCCATCTTACTTTTCTAGATTAAATATTCTTATTGATATTGAAAACTTACTCTAGAATATATAATAACAATCTGAAGAGGTAATGCAAAGTTAATAATGGAATAAAGTATTTGTCAACACTTCGGTGAATCACATAAAGTATTTGTCAACACTTTGGTGAATCACCCTGTAAATAATTGATCTACAGTGCCTCTCCTCAAATTGTCTTAAACTCTTCACAATTATCCATTGTAAATTAAAGAATATATATATTGAAAAAGTAAATTGATCTTTCTTGCAGAGAGCTCAATAAAAGAATCAGAGTACTATTTTAATACAAAATTTATTTAATCACTGTTGAAAAAACCAAAAACATCTGTTGTATCCTACTTAAACAGAATCCTGATCCTATGTGAAAAACTATTTTTGAATATATAATACAAAATTTAGATAATTAACTTACAGACCACAAAATTTTTTAATTTAACATTAATTTTATTTGCCCCAACAGACTGTTTCGCCTGCCTGGGCTCGTCAGGGGGCGGTAAAAAATCTTATTGAAATAGAATTCTATTTAGCAAATAATGCAATTCCTGTGAGTCATAAAAAATCAGACAAAATACAAAAATTGCAAGCAAAGAGGATATGCATTTACATACTGTAGATGCAAGCAAAGAGGATAAACAAAATGCAACAAAAGATCTTTATATTAAGATGACCTGACTCCCCTTCTCTTACCTTAATTTCATTGGATGAAACAGACTGTTGTGGTTTTTTAAACAGTGCTTAAGTTAATTTTGTATTAAATTATTGAGCACTCTGCAAGGAAGATCAATTCACTCTTGCTATGGCAATATTATATAAAACTCTTGCAATATATATATTAGGTCTACTGGAAAGTTTTGTCCGTTTTTATGACAACAATTTTCGACATGTAAGCACATGTTTATTTTGCATACATTCTGCTCTCTATTTTTATCGTTTAATGTATACATACAGACATAGCAAATTAGCTAAAACAAAGTTGATTTACGTTAGTTTTAAGTGTGAAGCATTATTGCACCCATGGCTACTGATAAAGTTCATTAACGCCACTGTATTGTATACAAATTTCAACAAGGAGGAAATGCTGCATAAGCATGTAGAAATTTATTGAAAGTGTTTGGTGAAGGTATAGTCTCTGATAGGACATGCAGAAGATGGTTTAAAAAATTTGAAACAGGTGACTTTGACCTTTCCGATAAGCCATGTTCTGGGTGATCATCTTTGATCAATGATGATGCTGTTGAGACCATGTTGGAGCAAGATCCTTTTCTGACAACATTGGAGATCACAGAAAGGCTTAATTTAGCACAGCAAACCATTTTGGACCATATTCAGAAGATAGAATTGGTGTGGAAATATTCAAGATGGGTGCCACATGAATTAAGTCAGAAGAATTTGAATGATCAAGTAGTCATATGCACATCTCTGCTTGCTCGGAACAAAATCGAGCCCTTCTTGAACAGGATGATAACTGGTGATGAAAAGTGGATTACCTAAAAAAACATAAGGAAAAGAGCATATTGTAAACCCGGAAAACCTAGCCCTTCCACCTCTAAACCAAATTTGGCTCTAAATAAGAGAATGTTGTGTATATGGTGGGACATTCAAGGTCCAATACATTATGAGCTTTTAAAACTGAGCGAAAAGCTCAATTTGGAGAAGTACTGTCAGCAACTGGATGATTTAAAGACAGCAATGCAAGAAAAGAGGCCGGGGATGTTCAATAGGAAGGACATCATACTGCATTGTGATAATGCCAGACCACATGCTGCTTTGGGGATTTGTCAAAAAATTGCAGAACTAGGCTGGAAAATTCTGTCGCATCCACCATATTCCCTGGACTTAGCACTCTCTGATTATCACTTGTTTTTGTCCTTACAAAAGTTTTGGAGAGGCAAAAAATTCAAAAATGAAGATATCAAACAAGCATGGTTAACTTTTTCACATCAAAAGGTGAAACATTTTTTAAAAATGGAATATACAAATTGCTGGCACGCTGGCAAGAAGTCATAAAAAATAATGGCAATTATATTATTTAATAAAGTTCATGGACAATTATAAAAATTTGTATTTTGTTTCATTCCAAAAACGGACAGAACTTTCTGGTAGACCTAATATATGCGCATATATATACACAGAAGTTTCACAAAATTTTTGGTTGGTGTTCATCAGAAAAGTGCTCAATGACACAAGTCAGAGCAGTTAAATAATTAAATTACAGACCACAAAATTTTTTAAATTTAACATTAATTTTATTTTATTGGCCCCAACACACTGTTTCACCTGCCTGGGCTCATCAGGGGGCAGTTAGAAATCTTAATCAAATAGAAATAGAAGACCTTTGGTTTAATGTTACCTTTCCTAATTCAAAATCGCAATACATTTTTGCAGTAATATATCGTCATTCCCACAACAACCACATCCCTTTTTTTAATGCACTTGATGAAACTCTTCAAGTACTAAATCGTAAGGAAAGCAAAGCAATTATTATGGGTGATATTAACATTAACATGTTGTCTGACCCAAACTCTCCTCATTTAAAACATAATAATCAAATACTTATTAGTAATGGATTTACATCGTGTATAACTAACCCTACCAGAATAACAAAGCTTTCTCAAACCTCCATTGACCACTTAATAATCAACGTTAACAAGACCATAATTACACCAGGTGTCTTGCAATATTATATCTCTGACCACCTTCCCATCTTTTGTATTGCCTCGTCAGCTAAGCGCAAAAGTCCTTTTAAAAATTCAACCCATTATTATCGTAATATTAAGAATTTAAATGGTGACGTCTATTGGGATGATTTATATGATACCTTAACCCCCATAGTACAAAAATTTCAAACCTCCTCCATATCTGCTTCTAATTTCGACCTTCATTTCAATAATTTGTTTATTGGCATTAACAAAGTAATTGAAAAACACGCCCCTTTGCAAAAGGTCTCCAGAAAACTTTCTCAAATACATCAAAAGCCCTGGATGACCAAAGGATTACTATGCTCTGATTATACAGTTATGTCTTTTTGTTTTTTAACTGAACGATTTTTTTTTTAATAATACTGGTATTACTGTTTTTGATATTATTGCAGTTTTATTTTTATCGCTGGCAATATCAATAGTCGGTAAAGTATTATCCTATTTAAATGTGCAGCTTGCAGAATATTATGCTTATTGATATTTGGCCTGCCATTAAAAAAAATTGCACAACCCTGTTATAAAAGATGCTTAATGTGCAAAAAACACTGTGAAGTTAATCAGAAAGGAACTGAATGAGTCAAATGGAGACTGTGAGGCTATGACAGAGATTCTATCATGACCCCAGAATGCCTCACAGAACAGCAGAGAAAGATTGACAAAGATTCCACCAAGAGCTTCTGCTAGTTGGCTAAGGCAGGTGTTTGGTGTTGGTTTTGATTTAATACAAAATGCAGTGACCCAGAACTTTATGTATCATTTTTACAAGTAACATAAGGGTCAAATTTTCATTGCAAATGCCAAAGAGATCAAGTTAACCAAGCCCAAGAAGCTACTCAACAAGGTGAAACAACTACGGGAAGCTGGAATGTTGTGATTCTTCTGGGATAAGAAGAACACATTTTCAAAGAGATTAATAACTTAACCCTTTAACTGCCAAGGGCCACTATAGTGGCCCAAAGGTTTATGTTTTGGAATCATTGAAAAATTAGTGAAACTGTCGCTCTAACTTCATTACCTTGGTATTTCTGGATAGCTTATTATATAAACTTCACATAAAATACAAAAAATATGAGTGTTTGCATTTAATTTTTTTCCGAAAATTTACTTTGAAAAAAAAATTTTTGAAAAAGGATATATCCTTTCACTATATCACTAGGATACATCCTTTCACTATATCACTGAAACCAATTGTTTTTTTACCAAGTAATGAAATTGGCATGATGCATTGCAATTGTATGGTACCAGAATACAAAAAAGTAAAAGAGAGAGTGTTGTAGGGATAGGGAATCACGAGGAGTGGGGGGGGCAACCCCTCTAACTTATCAATTTTGCTATTTTTTTTATTTTTATAATTTTTTTTGTATTTTAGCAAATAAAGCTCACTCAATCACAAAATTTTACAAAAAGCACCGGATATATAAAAACTACGTTTATTTTCTTTCTACTTTCATGTTTATACTTTTCCTCTAGCTTGTGTAGATTTTGAGATATTGCAATTTTTCAAAACGCACTTTTTTTGGAAATTTCTGCAAAAACACGCTGGCACTTAAAGGGTTAATCACATAAAATTCATGACAAAAAGTTAGTTTAAATACCACAAGTTTTTTAAAAAGACTTCTTGACCTCTTTTACATTCATCTAAAAAAGGGCTGGAGAAAGTTGGAAACATTGCTCTTTGGGGTCATTCCATGTCAAGTGACAACATTTTGACAAAGTTTGAGAAAAGTTGGAGAGGGCCAAACTGGGTCTCTAGGACAGGAATTTTAAACCTGTGACCCACAAATTCTTTTCATGCTGCTTGCAAAGTCTATCAAAGAATGCTGCTCTGAAACCCAAAAAGTTTGGGAAAAATCAGAATTTTATAGACAGTGACAAGGATTTATTCAGACAAGATAAAGTACCTGAACCTAGAACAATCATCACCTTAAAATAATGGAGAAATTGGATACAAACAGAAGTGAAAACTGTTTTTGTTTTTATTTTTAATTTGAAATGAAAATGAAGAAATTGTATGCAGAATGATAATAAAGACTTCTTTTTTTGGTCTTCACCAAAAATCAAACATATAATTTTTAGTTCTTGTAAACATGGGGTGAAAATGTCTTATATAGTAATTAAAGAAGCTTCATAATAGTAGGTTGAAGTCTATATGGGACAAAAAAAGTCTTCACCTTGTTTGGTGACATGGTTGCAGTCAAAGGCAAAATTTTCAGGTTAAAATTTTTCCAATGTAGCTCACACACATCTACATTTTGGCATGCCTACTCCAGAACACATTACATATGACCCTTAGATTAATTTACTTTTTTAGTTATAAATGTGCTAATTCAGCTGAACACAATTATTTCATTGATAAAATAAATTTATTTCCTGTACTATAATAGACACACACATAAAAAAATACATACATCAAGAAGCAGTTTGATGCGGAAATCAGAATTGATATTTTCTCTAAGCTGAAAAATAAAATTATTGTTAAGTACAATTTTTATTCTCATTTATTCATTTATTTTATTGATTTCAAAACTATAAATAGTTCAATTTAGAGCAGGTACAAAGTAATTAGCAAACCTGCTTTTTTAGATGAGAATGATTTTTTAGTGTTGTATAAGGGCTCTATTATATTTTTAGTAATACTAGCTTCTAATTGAAAACAACTAATACAGCAATTTCCTCAGTCATCAATACAATAGTATTCTATACAGATAGAGTTACAATTAAGCAAAAAATATTGATTTACAAAAATGTATATGTTGAAAATGGTATTACTAAATAATCACTTTTAAAATTAATTAACAAAGCATTAAGCAATGCATTCATGCAAGAATGAAAAATCTATTAACTATTTTTGTTTTAGCTAATATAAAAAATTTTTGAAGCAAAATGGTGAAAATATAAAAATTTTTGAACTACAATTGTTGGATATGAACTAAAATGGTATAGCTCAGTGTGTTAAAATTTTAAATGGCAAGCAGAATATGGATGCAAGTTTAATGGTCAGTTTATTGTATTTTTGTTGAGGGATGTTCATAACAAAATTTGAAATAGTTGCTTTTTTAGAATGGCAAATTTGCTTAAAACAAAAAACAATCATATCAATATTAATACAATTAAATTATATCTGGTCATATTATGAAGTCAGTAAGTAATTTCAATGATAAAATTATTTTTAATACTCAACCTAAGAGGGGTCAAGTGGTTAAAAGTGCAGGTACGTGACAATTTGGCAGGAGACAATTCGATGGGACAAATTTGCCCGCAAGCCAATTTGGCGGCGAGCCAATTGGTCGGCAAGCCAATTTGTCAGCGAACCAATTTGGCAGGAAAATAAAAATAATTTACTTTCACTTGCATTGAAGCAACAACAAAAAAGTTTGTCACTAAGGCAATTGAAAAGGCAATTGCAATTGTTCAGTTGATAAGAGTGAAAATTTGCATTTAAAATTATTAAATTTAGATATGTTCTTAGCTGAATATTCATCTAATTGAATATACAATAGCTTATTTTGAATATTTGAATTAAAAGGTACTTAAAGAGTTAAATTTTTGAACCAAGGTTGTTTAACATATATCTTTTACAAAATTGAAGTTTTGCAAATGTACGAAAGTTGTGATGTCATAATAAGCATATAATATATATAAACATTTTTCTGCAGATCGGCATATCAAAAAAATACTGATTGACGGTTAAGTCACAGCAGTTATTATTTTAAACTATGGAACCATGAAAATTATTTGAACTATTTTTTATTAGCTTGTTTTGTTATTGTAGTTCATTATTAGTATACTTTGTTTTATCTATAGGGCTTGTCAGAAGCAATTAAAAATCTGAAAAACAAATACAAAACTGAAAGCTTAACAAAGTGCTAAAAAGTCAATAAAAAAACATAAAAAGCAAAAAGAAAAATATGACAGAGATAAAAAGTTAACCAAATATGAATTTTTTTGATTAAATTTCAATGTGTAAAGTTTTTTTCAGTACTAAAATCATTAATCATGATACTGGCCATAATAAATTTGTATCTGAAAACATTAGTGTAAGCAATGAAAAAAACTTGACACATTCAAATCTAATAAAAAAAAATCGTAGTTGGTTATATTTTTTAATCACTGCCGTGTTTTTCTTTTTGTTTGATGAAACAAACTGTTAGAGCTAATAAAAAATAGTTAAAATAATTTTCATGGTTTGATAGTTTAATATAATAACCACTGTGACTTAACTGTCATTCAGTATTTTTCTGATATGCCAATCTGCAGAAAAATGTTTATGTGTGCCGATCAGAATATATTTGTAGAAAAATATTCATACATACTGTATAATGCTTATTATGACATCACAACTTTCGTATGCCTGCAAAACTTTAATTTCCTGAAAGATATGTGTTAAACAACCTTGGTTCAAAAATTTAACTCTTTAAGTACCTTTCTTAAATTTAAATATTTGAAATTAAGCTATAATAAATTCAATTAGATGAATATTCGGCTAGGAGCATACCTAAATTTAACACATTTAACAATTTTAAATATGAATTTTCACTCTTATCAGCTGAACAGTTGCAATTGCCTAAGTGACATAACAAAGTTATTTTGTTGTTGCTTCAACACCAGTAAAGGTAAATTATTTTTATTTATTTTCCTGCCAAATTGGTTTGTCAATGAATTGGCTTGCTGACAAATTTGTCCCATCGAATTGTCTCCCACCAAATTGATCCTGCCAAATTTTCTTGCTTTGAAAAGTGCTGTGATTATGATTGACATGGTCACAGTTGAAAACCTACTAGTGTCATTCTTTTGTGTATTTGGAAAAGACACTTTACAGCACTTTCCCATGCTTGGCAGTCTTGGTAAGCAGTTCTAAATTTAGTCATATCTCAATAAATCAAAATAAAAAATTTATATTAAACAGCAATATCTTGGGCTCTGGGTAATTGCTTGCCTTATGTATAGTGCTTCCAACACTTTCCTGCAAGTCAGGAGGATGAATATAGAGATGAAATAAAATAAGTTCAGATTTTAAACTTTTGGATCTTAGGCCAAGTGCAATAAGGCAAAAAATTTTTTATCTTCACTTTCACATCCACCTGCAATCAAGAAAATTTTACACACCAGTACTAAACAAACATTTGAATTATACTTTATTAACACAGGCTGTTTTATAATTAAAGCTACTGGATTTCTATATTAATTATAATTTTTGTTGTTGTTGTTGCCCTCCTCCAAGGATACCTGGGAGTAACCATCCCTAAACCCCACAAAGAAGCCAATCTAGATTCCCACTCTTGGATTATTCTGCTGCTTCCAAAGGCTTTTTCCACAGACTAGTGGCATGGGGTTGACAAAGATAGGGATGAGGAAACACTGGGAAATCTAGGGATTGCAATTGTGTTGGTGGAGGTTTGTAGACATTGACTATTTTATTACCATCAACATCCATGCACAACCACTCAATCTCCAATGTCGGTGGATATTGGTCCAAAAGCATGTACCTTAGCTGCTAGTGCACAAACGTGGCAAGGCCATGCTTCCTGCTTAAAGAAGATCCAGCTAGTTGGTAGCTTGGAAGTACCAACTTCTCTGCATCAGTGCAGTGGATCTCCTGTAGTAGGATGACAAGTGCCTCAGACTGCAGAGCAAGGTAATGAAGAATGATCATCTTGCTTGCAGTGAGGCCTTCAATGTTCAGCTGAAGAATAGTAAGTCTTCGAAACTTGTTGGCAATGTGCCCTAAAAAGGGCAGGTTTTTCCAGGCATAGCCCCATCCTGAAAAGGACATTTGCCAATTAGCAGACCCTTGCTGAACATTGGAATGGGTGGATACCCTTCCGTTTCAGCAAGTTTGGTTTCTGTCTGTCATGTTTAACACCAAGAACAGACATACTCACGGCCCAGGCAATGAGAAAGCACCTGCCATCAGAGGAGCTGATGGACATGTTGGGATTGAAGGAAGCAGCAGATAAGCTGGCAAAGGCAAATGGTGTGAGGTGGTATGGTCATGTTTTGAGATGACCTGAAGAATATGTTTTGATCAAGGAAATGGTACATGAAGTGGATGGAAAACATAAACAGGGCCAACCAAAAATAAAATAAAGGAAATAAATTCAAGGAAACTTGAGAAGAATTGGTTTAAGGAAAGATGTGGCAGATCTGTTTAGGTGGAGAGAAGGTGCAGGAAAAGTTGTGGAAGTAGTAAGATGCATCTGGCCAACTCCATTTACTGGGGAAATTTAATTGGATTAAAATTGGATTATTGTTGTTGTTATTGTAAGATAGAAACAAAAACACCCCTACCTGTTTCAACTGATTTAAGAGTTAAGGAATAAATGAAACAGGCTCTGGGGGTGTTTTAACTCTTTCAGTCCAGGGAATCGACTTAGTCAGCTTCCTGTTTTGCATCACATGTATAGCATGCAAATTAGTGCAATGCTACGCTTCAGTGCAAAGGATTTGCTGCACAGACAATTTTTTGCGTTTCAACACGGAAAATCTTCTTTTGTGTGATTATTTACTTCTCTGGCTTTTTTGCTTCAATTGGATCATGTAACTTTTAAAGCCGTGTGCAAACACACACAATTTTGTTGAGATCACTTGCGTGTGCGAAAATATGCAAATATGTCAATCACTTTTCTTTGAATAAGTTGTTCATTTCTTTTCTTTTTGAAAAACTTTTTTTCCAATGTTAAGTTTAGATCTTTAGCTACTGTTAGCGACTAAAAAAGTTAAAATATTTTGCCACACTGTGGCACAAGAAGAAAAAAAGACAATTTTTGAAGGAAAACTAGGGTCAATACTTTTATTTATTACTAACTCATTTTTTGTTCAATTTTTATAAATTGCATATCATTTTAATTGCAAAGAAACAAGCTTTTAGATGATATAAACTTTGAATTGCTCCTCAAACAAATACAATCAGAACTAATTAATAAACTTAAAGAAAATTTTTTGTCTTGTTTGGTACTGAAAAAATACCTGAAGTGAAAGAGTTAAAAAATTTAAATATGTTCTAAATTTCAATGAGCACTCTCAAAAACACAACAATTAGTTTATTTAATCACTTTTTAAAGAATCTCAACAGTCTGTTCCATCCAATAAAATCGATCTGTTTATTCTTATTAAGGTGAGACAATAGGAGTCAATGACCTGACTTGCTTTCTCTCATGTTAATATAAATACATATCCTCTGCAATTGCATCTACTGTATTATGAATTTTTTTTTCCTATATATGACATCATAGGAATTGTATTATATGCTTGATTAATTTAACAAACTACATATTTTGGAGAATAAAATTTGAAGCACTTAAATAATTTATTTCTACTTTTTGGAATGTGTTAATTGGAGTTAAAATGCAGAAAATAATGTCTTCTAACAAAATATGTTTTGCAGAACTATGTATTATTTATTAAAGCATGATTAATCTAATTTACTATGTTTTCACTTCCAATGCTTATATTATTTATTTTTTTAGTAACCACCTGACAATTCTATAGGCTGAAACAAAGTGTTGTGGTTTTTTAAAAAGTGATTAAATAAATTTTGTACTATACTGTACTGTATGTTCAAGTAGAATCTTTCTCTTTGAATAAGAATCAAAATTTTTTTTGAATAAGGATGAAACAGACTTTTGTAGTTTTTTAACACATTGACGGTGAAGGATGTAATATTGCAATCTTCATTTTACTTTCTGTACACTGAAGACGTATCAATACGTCTTACAACCAAGTTTGATTTCAATCGTTTCAGCATCTAGTATAATTGCTGCATCTTTTCCTATGAAACTAATTAAGCTAAGTTCTTTTTCCTCTAGTTTCTAAAGCTTGTTTTTAACGTTTTACCAGAGTTCTAAGCCATTGTAATTTTCGCAGAAAAACCAAAAGCGTTGGTAGAAAATAACTGCACTGTAGGCCTATCGAAAAGAATTAGACTTTATTTTCATTATTATTTTTCTGCTGGCAGTTTAGTTGAAATCAGGTACAATGATAGAAAAGAGTGTACTCTGCAGTTCTAATGTTTGAAAGCGTCTTTGGAGGGTAGATGACTTGCAATTAGTTCATTAGATGGTTTAGATTTTACTTAGCTCTTACATTATCTCTGTATTTACGCTAAACATTTTTACTTTAGATTTTTTTTACGGAGCTACAAATTATTATGGCTACTAGAAAAAGAACTTAAAAAGTATGGTTTGAGCAATTTGGTCAATAATTTTGGATTGGTAGATTTATCTGAGGATGAACTCATAGACAATAATGATTCAGATAGAGAGAGCTATTTTAGTGATTCAAAATTTGAAAATAACACCAATACTATTGCTCATTTGCAATCAGCAGCTACAGTAAACTCCAGTCATAACTCTGTTCAGTCTGCTGGCAATACTGGTAATATTTCAACAAGCAACACAACTTGCAATGAGAGTATATTGGAACTGTCCAGCAGCAGTGATGATTCTGATACTGCCTCAGCATTTAATTTCAGTTGCAATAACTGAAAATCTGTAGAACCAACTTACATATCTCCATCAGATATCAATTTTTTGGAACCAAGTGGCATAAGCAGTTTTGTCACTATTAACAAAGAGTCATTGCCACTGAAATTTTTTTGCTTTTCGTGATCAAGCATATAATAAAAATTATGGTTACAGAAACAAATAGATATGCTGAGCAAGTGATGGCAATTCAGACTGCAAAAAGCAAAATGAAATGTTGGATTGCCACCACATACACAGAAATGAAGAGGTTTTTAGGAATTCTTTTTATAATGGGTTTGGTGAAAAAAGCATGCTTAGATGATTATTGGTCTACTGATCCTGTAATAGCAACTCCCATATTCAACTCTATAATGCCACAAGACAGGTTTGAGCTATTAGCATTTTAATGATAATGAATCTGCAGTTGATGGTGATCATGTATCCAAATTGCGAAAAATATGCAATGCTCTACTTGAGCAATTTCAAGCTTTATACATCCCTGGGAAAGAGATATCCATAGATGAATCAACGATTCTTTGGAGAGGTCACTTGACTTTTGCCAGTATATTCCTGGTATACTGTTTCAGTTGTGTAAAAACGGTAGTTCTACAGCTAATGGAAAAACTGTTGGAATATGGTCATGCTCTTTATGTGGATAATTTTTACACAAGTGTACCTTTAGCGAAAGCTCTACTAAATCAAAAACGTTGATTTGTGGAACATTGAGGAAAAACAGAAAACACCTACCAAAAAAAATTGTTTTTACAAAACTAAAAAAAGGACAGCACATTGCAAAACAAAAAGGGCGTATTGTTGCAGAAAAGTGGCAAGATAAAAGGGAAGTGCTAATGCTATCAACACATTATTCTGGAAAAATGGTTGTGAGCAACAGACGAACAAAAGGAGGGGAGAAAAAAAAGCAGAGTCTATTATGTCGTATAATAACTTTATGTGTGGTGTGGACAGAATGGACGAACTGATGTCCTATTATAGTCCACTATGAAAAACACTAAAATGGTACTGCAAAGTTGTGTTACAGCACCTCGACATGGCTATGGTAAATGCTTTCATTTTGTACAAAAAAGTTGGTGGCACAAAGGCACAGTTGAAATTTCAAAATGTAATTGCTTTACTATTGAATTCTGATGATAGAATAAATGAAGACCTCCCACAAATATCAAATAAGGCCACATTTTATCATCATAAAAGTTCTGATCTTTTTTGCCTGTCTGGTCAGCACTATTTGGCTTACATTCCTTTAACAGCTTCAAAGAAAAATGCTGCTAGAAAGTGCATTGTTTGCAATCATCAAGGGCAACGAAAAGAAACTTGCCACATGTGTGAAACATGTCCCTCAAAACCAGCTTTGTGTGTGGTTCCTTGCTTCAAAAAATTTCATAGAGAAATCTGCTTTTTAATGCGATAAACCAGTTAGCGTACTATATTGAACAGCACAATATTGATTTTTAAATTTGTGAAGTTGAGCTGCTATTTTTACTCATCTTATCTTGCTTAATTTTTTCATTATTGTTTGAACATAATTTTATGTTTTATTACAAAGCACATTTCGCTTTTTTTAGTTGCCAGAGATGTTGGCAAAATATGTGAAATATGCACTTTTATGATTAGACGCATTAGTGTATATCAGGGCTGGGGAGCCAGCCTAATTAGGTTAGGCTCCGGCTCCAGAGCCAATTAATTTTAAGCTTTGGCTCCAGCTCCAACTTGATAATGCATTTATAAATATTGGCCAATAAGGGATTACTGGATGATATATTGATCATCAAAAAATTCACTAACTTGCACTTTGCTACAACTCAAAGATCAATTATGTATTATCCAAGGGCTTAATATTACCCAAGGGTCCAATTGTTAAAGTTACAGTATATATTATCCAAGGTTCCTATCAATTATATATCTCAAACAAAAGAAAACTTGATATATCCAGCACATATGCATACAAAACAAATCATCCATGCACAATCATTACCGCAGATGTCAATGCAATTATGGTATGCATCGACCAAAGGCCATAGAGGAGAACTGATTGAATAATTTAAATCACATTAAACACAAACACTCAACACATCAACCACCAAATCAAACACAATAGCCTACTTAACCAGACATCACTGCTTCAGCAGACTTGCATGATTGCACTAGCTGGAAGACCATCCCCTCCCTCACGTTAGATCATTTATTATTACTCACCACCCTAAGTATATATCACAAGACCAAAGAAATTCCATATCACTTCACTAAAACAATAACAAACAAAATTGGACATCATTTAAACATCATGTTGAAGATCTCATCTTCTACAGATCCTATTTCACAAATGTCCATAAGGCATCCATGAGATAAATAAACATCTTGTCAAGGCAATACTGGATGCTGTCAAACTCTTCATTCTTAATGAAAATCAAAACAGCACAAATTGCACTCATTTGCCAATGCATATTTGCAAGTTCATTCAACAACGTAATCACACTTGTCAACAAAACAGTAGTGATGGGACGATTAATCAGAATCATATCGAAATAATCAAAATATCGGGGGTTTTCCAAAGCATCGCAAATCGGCATCAGAGCTGTATAATTCAGACCCGATTCCGATCCAAAACGATTTTTTAAATATACAGGACATAAGATAAAAAGTAACAACACGGAACTGTGCAGGGGTATTCATCAAATGTGCCTAAAATTTTTTCACCCTTTCTTTACCATTTTTCAATCAATCAAGCTAATTCCAACTGTAAGGTACGTAACTATTCGACGGGACAAATTTGTCGGCGAGCCAATTCTGCAAAAAATTTAATAATTTTGATTTAACTTCACTAGTGTTTAAGTGACATAAAAAAGTTTTGTTATGTTACTTAGGCAATATTATATTATAATTTATTTTTAATATGCAAAACTTATAATTGCCAGTGTCATATTTTTAAAAGTAAACTGTGATACCAAAACTTGTTTTTGCTATTGTTGTTCAGCTGATAAGAGTAAAAATCCGCATTAAAAAATTGTTGAATGCATTACATTTAGGTATATTCCTAGCCGAATATTACTCTATAGGAATTTACAATGGGTTAATTTTGAATATTGAAGTTAAAAAAATGTGTTTCTGTAATAGATAAGTTTGTGAACCAAGGTCGTTTAACATAGTATGTTTTTTTGATTTTCTACAACAAAGTACAACAATGTATTACATAGACAAGAGGTTTCAAGTTTTGCAAACATACGAAACTTCTAACATCATAATAAGTATTTTACAGTATATAAATATTTTTCTACAAATTCATTTTGGTCGGCATGCATGGTGCATGAGAAAACTACTCAATGAAGGTTAAGTCAGAATGGTTATTATGATAAACTTTTAAACTAGAAACCATGAATATTATTTTAACAGTTTGTTTTGTCTATTAGACTCTTCAGAAGTCAATCAAAAATCTGAAAAGCAAATACCAGAAGGAAAGATTAACAAAGCAATAAAAAATTGGCAAAAGAACTGAAAAACAACAAGAAAAATACTGCAAAGATCAAATAGTTAAACCAGTTACAAAGCTTTTTAGATTAAATTTCAATGGATTAGTTTTTTTCTGTTGCTTACGCTGATGTTACCAAATAACAAATAAATTTTTTAGACAAGCAGAACACCTTAAAAATGCTATTAAGTAATTAGAGATTTTTTTATGCGTTCTATTAACCCAATAAATTTATTTGTTATTTGTAACATTTTGTTGGTAAATTTAGTCGTTACCAAATAAGAAATAAATTTATTGGATTAATAGAATGCGTAAAAAAATCTTTAATAGATTTTTATGGTTCTCTCTTTGTCTAATAAATCTATTTGTTATTTGGTAACATCAGTGTAAGCAACAGAAAAAAAACTTACCCATTAAAATTCAATCAAAAAAATTTGTAACCCGTTTAACTATTTAATCATTGCATATTTTTCTTGTTTTTAAGCTCTTTTGCTGATTTTATCTGTTTGTTAATCTTTCCTTTTTGTATTTGTTTTTCAGTTTAGAACCAACAATTAGAGAGATGCTTGTGTTTTTGCACTATAATTTGTGAGTGCTTCAATCCGACTATGATTAAATGCATAGGCTATTTTTGTTATCAACTAAATAAAGTGTATTTTCATTAAAATGGAATTATTTATATTCTTTTATTTAAGTTGATACTGTGAACTCAATATTAAATCTTTGTGTTGTTAAAATGGAATTATTGTTAGATGTGTTTCTGTAAAACCTTCCCAATTTATTGTTACCTAGCATATTGTAAAGGATAGCAAAATGACAAACTTTCCTAATCAATTTTCAACTTATATCTATATTAGATATGTTACTACCTGGGCACATTAATAGTAATACCTATATGTAATAATAGCCAGGAATCGGAATCGTATTGAAAATCAGGACGATTGGGTAGAATCAGAATCGTATTGGAATCGTTAAAAATTTTGGTATCGTCCCATCACTACAAAACAGATCACCACAAATCATTACTTTAACAATTACATTAACAAACAGATATATGAGCACAAAACAAACACTTGAAAACAACCATGGTAAAATTTACTGGTCACCCCTGAAACACCTAGGGGTCACTTTCATCAATACCTCACAAATATGTACAACACTGTCCCCAACACTAACACAATATTACATCTTAAAAAAGGTGCCCCAACCTTTCCATTGTAAAACCAAACAAGGACCACAACATTGGCACAAGCTACCAATCCATATTACTTTTATCAACCATTGCCAAAGCACTAGAGAAAGCGCTATTACCATAAATAACAGAAAACATTCCAATTATTTCTTATCAGTATGGATTCAAATATAAACATTCAACATAAACTTTTTTGCATAACATCTTCCACCAAATCACAAAAAGGCTTCAGCAATCCAAGGCAACACTACACCATAGCAGTATCTTTGGACATGAGCAAGGCATTTGATACAGTGAACAAAAACAAACTTATACTAACAAACATTCCAAACACCATCATTAAGTTCATAGCCAACTACATTTAAAGGACAACAAGCATGTACTCAACACAACGGTACACTCTCAAAATTCAAATAAATCAACATCTGAAATATCACAAGGTGGAATTCGGTCTCCAACATTATTTAAAATTTACATCTCTGAGATTATCCTGCTTCCAAAAGATGTAGAAATCTCACGTAAGTCGATGACATAACAATCACAGCACCTCATGCCAATCACCATTTAAGGACCAACAACTCATTTAACCATATTTTTACAAAGTATTAAACTCTTTGTAGTCGACCCTGCTGAATATGGCACAACTTTATCACTTAATTTAAACAATCAAACACTATCAACAGGAAAACACCCAAAAACGTTTGAAATTACTTTTGACCCAAAACTAACATTTTCACAATACATAAATCTCACTGTCATTAAAGCAAAACAAACGCTTAATTTTCTCAAAGCACTTTCCTCAAACAAATGGGGTAAACAAAATGAAGTAATTCTTTCTACATTTAAAGCTACCATTCACCCATATTGAAATATGTAAACGCCATATGAAGCTCTATCATATTAAACACCAACATTAAGAAACTGCAAACCATTCAGAACACAGCTTTGTTGATTGCTACTGGCTGCACAAGAGACACAAACATTCAAAGCCTGCAAGACAAAACCATTGTCCTACCAATGGGCACCTATGTCATACTCCATGCTACTTTCTCAAACAAATGACTCAAACACAAACACACCCTTTACATAACCTCAATGCACATTTAAATCCACGAATTAATTAAGTGGCTTTTAAATGTAAAAAAATATTGTTAGGAGCTGGAGCCAGCAAAAATTTTGAAGGCTCCAGCTCCTGCTCCACACAATATCAGAACTTGGCTCTGGCTCCAGCTCCTTCAAAATTGGCTGGCTCCATGGCTCCAGGCTCTGGCTCCCCAGCCCTGTTGTGTACTGAGAAAACTTTGCAGTGGTCAATGTGTTAAACAGTGATTAGATAAATTTTGTATTTAAATATTGCTCTGATTCTTTTATTCAGCACTCTGCAAGAAAAATCTTGTAATCTTTAATTTACAAAAGCTAATTGTAAACAATTTAAGACAATTAGGGGAGAAACACTGTATATCAGTCATCCCACTGATTAAACAAGATGCTTTAAAAAGAAATAACAATTTGTTACTTTCTTATATAGCAAGTCAAATAAGGAAATTTTAAATGGCAAGAATTGAAATTAGAATTTAAATTGGCAATAAAATCAAAAAAATTGGCATTGTCCCATGACTAATTTTAAGTTGCTTTGTAATAGCATTTCTTGTCTTTTTTTTCTTGCCTACTTTAAAATAAATTGCACATCTCAAAAAAAAGCCTTGCAGTTAAATCACAAAGCACCCACATGCAGCTCCTGTCCAATAAGTGGGAAGTGACTAGTGAGGGCAGTTCCACATTGGTGCCATACAGATATCACAATTATGTTCCCAATGATTGCAATATATTTTTGATAATATAAGAAGTTTGTTAGGATGTTGGGTCTGGTGCAGAATCGGCTGTAATCACCTTTTATTGATTTCTCTTGTTTTCCCGTCCCTCGTTTTCCGCTTCTCTTTTTGTTTCTTTATTATAACTCATTCTTTTCAGCAAAACAACGACTAACAAAGGCATTTATTAAGTTATACAATTTCTTTTTCAATATTTTCACATATTTGCTTCTCTAACACTTTTTAATTATTTTTTTCACTAAATAAAACACTTGTAAAATATAGTTTAAAGTTCTAAGAATTGAATTTATTTAAATATTCAACAAAACTTAATCTTTCTTGGGGACAGTTCTGCACAAGCTATCAATCGCATGTTTCAATAATGATTTATTTCCAAATACACTTCTCAATCATTATACATGCTTTATACATTCTTAGAATTTACATTCAAGTTGTAGGAATTGATTTTGCTTTAAATCACTTAATACCGTATTTTCCAGCTAATAAGCCGATTTTCTGGACCTACATTTTCGACCTAATTTTCTGGAATTGGCTTATTGGGCAGATATAGCTTTGGACCAAAAAAAAAAAAACAGCGGTCAAAATTGGTCACAAAAACATGTATTATCGGTAACTAAAAGTACATACGGTAAACAACAATAAAACAATGTCAGCAACACAACTTTATTAAAATTCATTAAATTCATCTTCATCTTTGGAATTGTCGAATAAAAAATTCCATTCAATTTTACGGTGGTTAATAAAGAACATGCGTTGGTGCATAATGAATGTAACGCATACCTGACAAACTTTGTTGCAAAAAGAAAAAATGTACCGGTAGTTAACGAAATTTTCTGATTCGGCTTATTAGGCGGTAATATGGAAAAACTCTCATTTTCAGAGCTAAAAACTGGCCTCAGCTTATTTGCCGGATCGGCTTATTAGCCAGAAAATACAGTAAAACTAAAATATTTTGCGACGATTGATTCTGCACAAGCTAACATTTGCAGGTTTGTATTATAAAAGTAACTTCAAAAATCAATCATTCGTTTTTCAAAGACATCTTAATGATTATTTTCACATAAATAAGAGATTCTTAAAATATAGTTTAAAGTTCTAAGAATTGAATTTATTTAAATATTCAACAAAACGTAATGTTTTTGGGGCTGATTCTGCACAAGCTATCAATTGCACGTTTCAATAATGATTTATTTCCAAATACGTTCTGCACATGTTTTGTACAAATGCGCATAATCTTGTATGAATGCACATATTTTCAAAGAACTCCAAAGAAATCAAGATACGAAGTACTATCAATGGCAAGTTGATTTATACAAATGTTTTTAAACTTAAATTAATATTTTTTAATTGTTTTGCAGTGATAGCCTATATGATTATTGAAATAAAAATGGATTTTAATCCAGAAAACAAAATCACACCTACGCACTCAGTTCCGAAAGTTTTGTTGGGTTGACATGCGTTTAATTATTTGTTGTGATATAGGCCTCGCCATTTTAATTATAAAGATCATGATTAGTTATTAATGTTATATACAAAACATATTATATGTAGTCTATATGCATGTATTTATATGTATTTTAAGTTTTTATTGCTGTTTGGATATGCAACAACAAAATAGATTCTTAACTGATTAGAAATGATTTTTAATTGCAGTTTAGTTTTATATATAGGTAAACTTGTATAAAATTGCAGACCAGTTGTCATTATCCAGTGGCTTAATTAGAATAGGGACGATTTTAGGTCACAACTTGAAGGGGTAAGATTCCCAGCTATTGCACAACATGATGTAATGTTTTTGTCTCTTATATATATAAAGCTTGCTTCCCCCTCTTCTTTTAAAAAAAATTATTTAAGACTCTATGACAGCATGTTAAATTTGTGCATTCTTACAGTTTTAGGTGTGAAGTAAATTTTAAATTTTCCTTCTTGAAAAGTCTATATATTTATATATATATATATAAACTTATAGGCATTGTACGAATGCGCAGGAAACTTTGTAAAGAGTTATAAATAAAACATATTAAACATAGAATTAATATTTTTTTGCAAAACTTTGTTCATCTATTACTACGAGTTTCTCATATAAAAAATTAACTTGAATTGTTTTCACGTTTCCGAGTTATATGCATCCAACAAAATTACGTGCTGTGTGCATTTTGCATGTTTGCACATCATCTTGTATGAATGCGCATATTTTTCAAAGAACTCCAAAGAAATTAGGATACAAAGCACTATCAATGGCAAGTTAATTTGTATAAATGTTTTTACACTTAAATTAATATGTTGTAATTGTTTTACAGTAATATATATGATTTTGAATGCAGTAAATACACAGAAAATTTGTAGTTTGAATCTGACTTAAACACTTGCTGATGTTGAAAAGAAGTAGTTGCTTAAGCCCTGAGTATTTATTTTAGGAAAAGTCATATGACCAAAAAACTTGTTTTTTTCAAATGTCTTTTTAATAAACAATTATGTTTATTTCCAAACACCCGTATGTTAGAAAATCATATGATCAAACCAGGATGTACCCGGATGCAGGTCAAGCAAAGACGTAAATATAGTCATATCCTCCATGTGTAGGTTACTTGATTCTAAATATTCTTGACCAAAACTTAGCATTATAATGAAGTCAGCCTCTTAAATATAATAATAGTTAGGCTTACCATATTTACAAAGTGGCAAACCGGGATGCTCGTTAAAAGAAAAAAATTTGTCAGTGTTCTATATAAAAAAAAAAGGTTCTCACTTGAAATCAGTCTCAGATTTCCTACTTTTTGTCTCAAAATCATAGTGATCTTTAAAAAAAGTCTTCACTTAAAATTGGTAAAACCGGGACATTTTGGTCAACCGGGCAGGACACCATGACAAGGCCTAAAAAACAGGACATAAGGTAAGCCTAATAATAGTCAGTTTCTTTATTTAAACCTTCTATTTTTCCCCTTTAGCATGTTTTTATATTTTTCCAAGCAAAAACTTAGTTAAATTCATTATTAAACTTAAATCTTTCAAAGTAAAAAAAGTAAAAATCACCATTTTTCTGTGGAAACATTGTTTATTGCAAACCATTAACGTGTATGTGCATTCCTTGTTTAAAGTCTTAAACAAGTACGAATGCACATATTGCTCTGTACAATTACTAAAGTAGTTCTGATTTTATTGGTTTTCAGCGAGTTAGTTGCTCTTGCCATGCGGAACAAGAAAATAACAAGAAGTTGCAATGTAATTTCAAATGAACTGATTTAGCAATAAAGTTGAAGAAAGTTTGTGTAACCTAAAAGCAGTACATATTAGTTATATCAAAATTACAGCTAATATTATTTGACAAAATTATGATATTGATATACTTTGACTGTTTTTAGGTTTTTGCATTGTTCCTTTTACATTTTTTTTCATTTGTTTATTTATTATAAATTAAGCAATGTGCATTCATACTCAATAATAACTGATGTGCATTTGTACAATTGCTATATTCAAAAAAATGTAATGTTTTTTGGGGGCCGATTCTGCACAAGCTATCAATCGCACGTTTCAATAATGATTTATTTCCAAATACACTTCTCAATCATTATACATGCCTTATACATTCTTAAAATATACTGACAAGTTGTAGGAATTGATTTCATTTTAAACTATTTAATAAAACTAAAATATTTTGTGACGGTCGATTCTGCACAAGCTAACATTTGCAAGTTTGTATTATGAAAGTAACTTCAAAAATCAATCATTTATTTCTCAAACATTTTTTAATTATTAATTTCACATAAATAAAAGATTCTTAAAATATAGTTTAAAATTGTAAAAATTGAATTTATTTAAATATTCAACAAAACATAATGTTTTTTGGGGGCCAATTCTGCACAAGCTATCAATCGCATGTTTCAATAATGATTTATTTCCAAATACACTTCTCAATCATTATACATGCTTTATACATTCTTAGAGTTTACATTCAAGTTGTAGGAATTGATTTTACTTTAAATCATTTAATAAAACTAAAATATTTCGTGATGGGCGACTTTGCACAAGCTAACATTTGCAGGTTTGTAGTATGAATAATTTTGGGACATGTCCGCCATAGCGTCAATCACCGCCAACAGTTCGAGTTCATACTAACCATATTGAATCCTTGTGGGCTCAGTGTAAATATAAGTTCAAAAGAATGCATGTTACGAGTCGGACATTTATTCCAAGCTATTTGGACAAATTCATGTCGTGGAGAAAGTGAAGTAAAGAACAAGTATTGCCTGATTTGTTCCAAATGATTACAAGACAATATCCATTGTGAATATTTAACTATTTTTATGAACGTGCTTTGTTTAAAGCAGTGCTTCTTTTGCTTTCTATTAAACTTGAAAATAGGCTTTTGCAAGATCAGTTCAATTTTTATGTTTTTTTTATTTTAACAAAAGTGTAGTACGATTGTAATGATTTCGCTGTTTAAAGAGTTGTAAGCCTAATAACATTTGGACATTAAGTGATGTCAATGCACACGACAATTAAAAACAATGATGTTTTGTCAAATATATTTCTATAAAAAAATTTCTTGCAACTGTAAAGTATGTTTTAAGAGTGATTAGACATGTAAAAATAATAATTATAAAGTGTTTTAAAAGCAAATAGCTTTTGTATAAAGTACAATTCATAAATGACTTTTACAAATAATAGCTTGTGCACAATCGTCCTTTATAAAACCATTACATTTTTGTGAATACATTTCAACAAAATCAATATTTACGATATAAAGCTATATTTTAAAAGTGTTTAGACATGTGAAAATAAGAATTAAAAAATGTTTTAAAAGCAAATGGCTGTTTTTTAAAGTAAAATTCATTAATGACTTTTATGAATAATACAGAAACGGCATAAAACTACTTACGTAGTTTTATTGATTAAATTTTAATGAAATAATTTCTTACAACTTTTAAGTATGTTGCAAAAGTGTTTTGACATTTGAAAATAATAATAAAAAATGTTTTCAAAGCCAATGCTTGTTTGCTAAAGTTATATTCATTATTGAAACTTAAGAATCAAAGCTTATGCAGAGTCAGTCCCCATAAAACCATTAAGTTTTCTTTCAATACAGTTGTAATCAAAATCATATGTTCCAATGTTAAACCATGTTTTAAGAGTGTTTAGACATGTGAAAATAATAATTAACAAGTGTTTTGAAAACAAATGGCTAATCTTGAAAGTGAAATTTATTATGGAAACTTACAAATGATAACTTTGTCCACAATCTGCCGTCAGAAAATCTTTAGCATTTGTTAAATGTATTTTAACCAAATCACTTTTTGGGCTTAGGACCATATTTTAAAAATGTTTCAGCAAATGACTGTTTTTAAAAGTTTACTTTATTACAGAAACTTGCGAATAATAGCTTGTGCGCAATCGGCCATCAAAAAATCCTTACTGGAATGTGCAATTGATAGCTTGTGCAATATCAGCCTCTCAAAAACATTACGTTTTGTTGAATATTTATAAAAAATCTATGTATATTTTAAGAGTGTTTAATTTATGTGAGAATAATAATGAAAAAGTCCTTGAGAAGCGAATGATTAATGTTTAAAGTTAAATTCATAATACAAACCTGCAAATGTTAGCTTGTGCAGAGTCGGCTGTGATGAAATATTTTAGTTTTATTAAATGATTTAAAGCAAAATCAATTCCTACAACTTGACAGTATAATTAAAAAATGTATAAAGCATGTATAATGATTGAAAAGTGTATTTGGAAATAAATCATTATTGAAACATGCGATTGATGGCTTGTGCAAAAGCAGCCCAAGTGGCCCCCAAAAACCATTATGTTTTGTTGAATATTTAAATAAATTCAATTCGTAGAACTTTAAACTATATTTTAAGAATGTTTTATTTATGTGAAAATAATAATTAAGAAGTGTTAGAAAAGCAAATACGTGAAAATATTGAAGAAATTGTATAACTTAATAAATGCCTTCATTTATCATTGTTTTGCTAAAAAGAACGAGTTTTAATAAAGAAACAAAAAGAGAAGCGAAAAACGAGAGACAAGAAAACAAAAGAAGTCATAGAGATAAAAAGGTGATTATGGCCAATTCTGCACCAGACCCAGGATGTCTATAGGCCTATTAGATTATTTAAAAAAACAAGGATATGTTATTCATGTTTAGTTATATCACATATATGAATTTAAACATAATCAAAAGTATATTAGCTTATCTCACTGTTTCTTGCAAAACCCTAAGGAGCCTTTTTGCAGAATTTTAAAGTTTTAGAAAACGCTGGTTTGGAAATGTTACTCTAAAATATAAAAATTATATTTTAAAGCAAATTATAAATCTGTAGTGCAAGCAAGTCAACCATTAGATAAAAAACAATTTATTAACTTTTGTGTCAAAAAGAAAATTTCATTGTAAAGAAACAATGACTAAACTGGTAACAGTTTCCTAATCGGGAAACCATTTTCAAATTTTCCATTGTAACATGACTTGTGTTTCTCAATTGAGAAGTTTCCCAATATAGAAATATTACACCAGTCTGACTAGTGGTCCCTACTGTTTACTACCATAACTACCATAACAAAATACTGATACAACACCACAACTAGTTTATGAAAAAAGTTCTTGCAAGTAATCAACATCTAAGAGTAAAAGTCTAGATTAAAAATGTAATGGTTTTGCTCACCAGGCATTAATACAGCTAGAAACATCAATCAAATAAAAAAAAAACTTGCTAATTTTTGGTGTGGTATTATTACCAGAAAAATATTTGAAGTTTTTTAAAAGTTAAAGTCTAAGTTAGCTTTTTAGAAAGTTAAAGAATATTTTCTTCAAAATCAGACTTAAAGAAAAGGCAACAACAATAACCAAACACTATATGTGCATAGTTAACCTAATTCTTTTAGTAAACTTACTGTAGATTTATCACAAAGAGACTCTTTTCGCATTGCATCTGTTAATCTCTCTCGTTCTTCATGCAAGCGTCGTTGCTGTTCCAAAATTGTTTCCATTTAGATATATTTATAAATTATTAAAGCACATATACTTTGAATTTAAATGCTTATTATTTAATCAAATGTTTGCATCCAAGTTCCTTTCAAGACAATACTCACATTAAATAAAATCCTAAATTGTAAACCATTGGGAAGATTTACAAATTTAACAAATAATTTATCAATCTTTTTTAGCATTTCAGTGCAATGGAAAGCAGACATGATTAAAATCTCCATATTCATATAAGGTCCAAGCTTCAAACTTGCAATGAGCGATAGTCCGATAGACCCATTGTAAGATGCATAAACTGGGAAAACTATATTTTAAAATCGTTGTCTATAAAAAAACTGCAAAATAGAAACTATTTGAATAAGTATCTAAAAAAGTTTTATAAACAAAAGCTTATAGAAGTTTGAAATTTTTTAAAAAATGTATATTGGATTTAACATATTCTTTAAATTTGATCTAATTAATTTACAACATTAAAAAGCGGCGGTTAGAAATTCAGTAGGGCACATTAAATTTTTTTTAATCTAAGGTCCAGTACCTGACTCTAGGCGGAGATGAACAGACTGTGTTTTTTTAAACTCTGAATCCAGTCCAACTTTTTGAGGGTCTCTTCAAGAAGTCAACGTAAGCGATTTTTGTTCTTGAAATTAACTCGGATCCTCCCTGCATTACTATAGTTTCTTGAAGAGATTCTTTTCCTTTTAGTTTCTTTTTTATTCCAACCTGGTGCTGTGGAGGGATTCTGGGTCAGTTTTACCGAAAAAAGTCGTTTATGGTGACTTTTTGAAGAGATTCCTTTTTGAAATGATAATCCAATCTAAAACTAATGGATGCTCTTCCGAGTGGCAAAAGGGCTAGAGGGCGACCCAGAACTCTCTGGCAGAATTATGTTGAAGACCTGACCCTGTCACGTCTTGGAAGAAATTGCCGCTAGTTGCAGGAGATCGGGATGCTTGGAGATCCCAACTCAAGCTGCTACCCTCGTAACCCCAAAAGACAAACGGGCAAACGGTACCTTCGAATACTACAGGACCCGCATGGAGCCGCATGGAGCCGCAAAGAGACTTTTTATATATAGTCTAGAGATGCATGGAGGGCATGGAAACCTTTAAAATATTGTTTAAAGATGTGTGGAACCGCACAATGCCACAGGGTAAACTAAAAATACTACAGGAGCCGTATGGAGACCTTTAAAATAAGGTTTGGAGCTGCATGGAGCCGCATGAAGATCTTTAAACTATTGTTTAGAGATGCTGGAGTCGCATGCAGGTACAAGGTAAATTGAAAATACTATAGGAGCCGCATGGAGCCACAGTGTAAACTTCAAATACGACAGAAGCCGCATGGACTCTGGTTATTTCGTAATCGGCCCTTTTTTTTTGGTAAAAATTCAATTTAGTAATTACTTATTGTTTCTGAAAATTTGATCAGCGTTGTTTGGCTTCAGGTATTGAAATTAATTAAGAATCGTCCTCAATTTTATTGAAGTCTTATTGTATTCAATTCACGTTCTTATTTTGTATTCAGTAGCACCAAATTAGTTCGCATTGTATTAAGATTGCTAAATGTAGTGACGCAGGATTCTATTGTTCTTTTTGTTATTGTTAATCGATAGAACCACGTGTTAAGTCACGAATGCTTTGTTCGCTCGCCATAACTTGGCAGTGTAGCTCTTTACGCTTCTCTCTATAAATTAGAGAGCTGACATAAAGGAATTCATTCAGTTGAGGTTGAGGTCTTTCGTGTAAAGACACTATTACGTTGTTTGTAAAGCAGGGGCGTATTCTCCATGCATGCCTAGAAATTTTATAAAATAATTATATAAAAAAAATAATAAAATAATCTTGAAAAAAATTCTCAAAGTATAAAAATTTTGATGATATTATGTTGATTATTTTTTTTATATAACAGCATAAATACGTTTTATCGAGTGCAACTCGGATCATTCAGTACAGCTTCAGCTAGAGTTTATCACTAAAATACAAAATAAAATTGGAAACACGCATGCAAAATCTAAGTTGCATTTTTTGACTCTGTTGCTAAAAGGAATTACGAGACCTACCAGTAGTTCTAAGAAATATTATAGAAGCATATTCCATTGCAGACATTGTTTTTTCCGAATATTTCTTTTCTTTTGCAAAATTTTTCTTAAATTAAAATCTAAATCTCCGATTATTCAGCAGTTTGATATCGTATCTATGCATGCAGTTTTGATATTGCATGCACGCCCATGTTTATAGAGCGTGACGTTGTTGAAGAACTGATCTAGTATCGCCATAGGTGGGCACGGTACTTTTACTCGGTACTTTTGAATAATCCAATTTAATAGTTATAACTATTAACTTCTCTGTCATACATTGAATTTCAATTGACATTCAAAAATAGTGTAATTCAAAAATAAAAATAAAAAAAAATTTCAAAAATAGTTTTTTTATTACTATAAAATTGAATTATTCAAAAGTACCGAGTAAAAGTACCGCGGTACTTTTGTGCCTACCTATGAGTATCGCTTGCTACAAACTGCTTACGTTTACTCAGTACTCACATTCAGATGCATTTCGAAATCATATTAATTTGAAAGCACTTTAGCACTTTAGTTTAAGCAAGCAGTTAAATGAATTAGCTAGGGTAGCAGGTTAAAGCAAGTTGCCTAGTTTTAGCATAAGCATTATGCTAAAAGTAGGATAATCAAATATTAAAATTGAGCTAAATTTTGAGACTGATGACGTCATCATTTCATCATTGCATGCCTGACCTGAAAAGTCATGGTACGCAACTGTTGTAGAGGGCATTTAAGATCGTTTGAATTGCCCAGCAAAGTTGTCTGCTGTCGGTATTTTGAATTTCATAGTTAGTTAACTTGGAAAAAATTTTTATCGAAAATTCTACGCTCTGTGGATCTACTATCTCTATGGATCACCACGTGGAATCCACGTGGTGTGTTTGTCGGGTTTATACTTAAAACTGCTTCTAAACTCGGAATACCATCGTCTCTTCTCAGATGTATACTCATACTTCTATCCAACCTCACTGCAAAAATAAACTTAAATACGTGGATTCGACGTGGTGTGTTTGTTGGGTTTATACTTACAACTGCTTCTAAACTCGGAATACCATCGTCTCTTCTCAGATGTATACTCATACTTCTATCCAACCTCACTGCAAAAATAAACTTAAATACGTGGATTCCACGTGGTGTGTTTGTTGGGTTTATACTTACAACTGCTTCTAAACTCGGAATACCATCGTCTCTTCTCAGATGTATACTCATACTTCTATCCAACCTCACTGCAAAAATAAACTTAAATACGTGGATTCGACGTGGTGTGATTGTTGGGTTTATACTTACAACTGCTTCTAAACTCGGAATACCATCGTCTCTTCTCAGATGTATACTCATACTTCTATCCAACCTCACTGCAAAAATAAACCTAAACGGATATCTCTTTGATTCCATTTCAGTTAAGTGCGGCATCCGTCAAGAATATTCTCTTGGCATGCTCCTCTTCATAATTGGCATTGAACCCCTAACAAGAAACATTCTATCCTCATCCTAAATTTAAGGACTCTCACTTGGTAAAGCCTTTCTCAAAGTTAGCTGATGACTTAACTCTTTTCATAACTCACCCCTTTCTTTTCATAACTCACTTTATGCAATATTGAATCAATTTTCACTCTATTCAGGTCTTAAAATAAATAATCGCAAACCAAAATCTTATTAAACTGCCTCCACCTCCTCTTTTCATTTAAGCTCACATTCCTACATAGTAAGATCGTGTCATCCACTAAAATCCTTGGAATCCATTTTTTATTCCAGGATGAAGAAATGAGGAGAAACTGGGATGATCTCATTCAATTAATTCCTCACACTACCCTCCCTTTATTAAATCCGGATGACTCCCTTTACTCTAAAGTTATCTCAATAAACCAACACCTTTTACCAAAGATTCTTTTCTATGCTAGAATCATACCTCCCACTGCCAAACAAATAAAATCCCTAGCTTTTCTTCTCTTTAAATTCTTATGAAACTTTTCAAATTTTGAACCTATTAAACGATTGTAGCGATCGCCGCATTTTTACACTTGTGTATATTTTTGTTCGTTTATTGATCTTTTTCTTTTTGGATAGAAAACGAGATAATCTTGCGTCGTAAAAAGCACATGTAGAAAAGTTCTTGTACTGTTGGCTTTAAAAATAAAGAAGATTTGTAAAAGTCTGTGAAATTTACATGTAGCTAGATATATATATAAGCCTCTAACGGCTACATATTGGTGACCCCGAGTGTGGATCTTGGATTTCAAGAATTTAAAGTTTGAAGAACTCAAGTCCTCAACAATCTACTATAAAAGAAAAAGACGTACGTATGTTGTAATAATGCTCAGCTTAATATCAATTTATGTAATACTTATCCCAAAGAGTTATCGACCGATATCTCTGCTCTGTGTTTCCTACAAGATCCTCGAGAGGCTTATCTACGCCCGCGTTGAACCATTAATCGATCCACTGCTCCCTAAAGAGCAGGCTGGGTTCCGACGCGGGAAGTCAACTGTAGATCAAGTTGTTCTGCTAACCCAGAACATCGAGGATTCTTTCGAGGCTAAAAAGAAGGCCGGTGCCGTATTTATCGATCTGACAGCTGCTTATGACAATGTCTGGCACCGTGGCCTTACCTGCAAGCTGCTGAGACTACTTCCGGATAAGCACATGGTCAAAATGATCATGGAGCTTGTCCGAAATCGAAGTTTCACCCTTACCACCGGTGACAGCAAGCAAAGCAGGCTACGCCGTCTTAAAAACGGCGTTCCTCAGGGATCGGTCTTGGCTCCCCTCCTATTTAACATCTATACGTACGATCTTCCTTCCATGATTTCCAGAAAGTTTGCTTATGCTGATGATTTAGCATTGTTGCACTCTTCTGGAAACTGGAAGGACTTGGAGGGGACATTAAGCCAAGATATGTCCACACTGTCAGCGTATCTCCAGACTTGGAGGTTGAAGCTCAGTCACACTAAGACGGTGACGACAGCCTTTCACTTAAACAACCGAGAGGCCAAACGTGAGCTAAAGGTCTACAACAATAGTAGACTTTTACCTTTCTGTCCAACCCCTACATACCTTGGGGTAAAACTGGACAGATCGCTCACGTTTCGTCACCATTTAGTGGCATTGCGCAAAAAACTATCATCGCGCGTCACACTGTTGAGGCGACTCGTGGGCTCGGGATGGGGTGCTGGTGCTAAAACACTACGCATAGCCACCTTGTCTCTAGTCTACTCAACAGCTGAGTACTGTGCGCCAGTCTGGTGTCGCAGTGCTCACACTCGCCTCATTGACAGTGTCTTGAATGACGCCTTGCGCATAGTTACTGGATGCCTGCGTCCCACTCCAACGGACCACCTACCTGTACTTTCAGGCATCCAGCCAGCTGAGCTTCGCCGACTGGGAGCGACACTCTCCTTGGCTTACCGTGGATCTCTGGACCCCGATCATATTTTGCATGGTCTGTTAAATGGGTCCTCAGATACTGGCCAAGTGAGACTAAGATCCAGACGCCCGTTTGTGCCAGGTGCGCGGAATCTCTTGGACAATCTTGCCAGACTTGGCATCCGCGCCTCTGAATGGACGAATCACAAATGGAACGCGGAGTACTGTGAAAATGCTTCCAGGCTCCGTGCTTTTGTGCCCGGGACCAGTGTCAGGCCTGTTGGGATGGGCTTACCCCGAGCAGCTTGGGTTAAGCTCAACCGCCTGCGGACTGGTGTTGGACGATTCCATTCGTCCATGCACAAATGGGGTCTCGCTCCTTCACCGAATTGCGAGTGTGGCGCCTCAGAGCAAACCGCAGACCATGTACTAACAATGTGCCCCATACATCGGGCACCACATGGAGCACGCGGTCTGACGGTTTTGGATGACGAAACTCGATGCTGGCTTAATAATATCACTGCCAGCATCTAATCCAGGTAGTGCAGCAGTCTGGGGTAGTAAAAGGATAAACCCTCGGCCCCAGTTCTGTTTGTGTCTGGCCTGGAGTGGATGCCTTTCAAACGATGACGACGACTTATGCATATAGCAATTACTGTATATTTCATTTTATTATTTGTACGCAAAATATTTCCAGTTTTCTAATAATCAAAATGAAACTAGTGAATTGATACATGCATTTGATAAATGCATTTGATACCGTAAATCACCAAATTTTGCTTGCAAAATTGGAAAAATATGGCATTCGTGGATTGCCACTACAGCTCCTTAAAAGCTATTTAAATAACAGACTACAGTTTACAGTTGTGAACAACACTAAATCAAAATTCAATCATGTAGCCTAACTTGTGGTGTATCACAAGGCTCTACTCTTGGACCATTACTATTTTTATTACCCTATACATCAATGACATGCCTCTAGTATCCAATTTTAATACAAAATTGTTTGCAGATGACACAGTTCTCACACTGACAAACTCTTGTCCAAAACTTTTGAATAAAAATGTCAACTCTGAACTGGTCAAAATTGACGAATGGCTGAAACTAAACAAATTATTGTTAAATACTAATAAAACAAAATTTATGGTATTAACCAAACAAAGATCAGCCTGGCATTTTGATATTAGAATAGGAAAGACAAATATAGAACAAGTAAATGAAATAAAATATTTGGGTGTAATTTTTAATGATAAGCTTTCTTGGAAGTCTCATGTACAAATTGTTTGCTCTAAGCTCTCCAATGGTTCCTGGGCACTGCTCAAACTGAGGAATTATGTTGGCACTACAACACTAAAAACAGTATACTATGCTTTAATTTACTCTTATCTTCAATATTGTGTCTCAACGTGGGGACTGGCTTCGACTACTGCCCTGGATCCATTGGTAAGTATACACAAACGCATAATAAGAATTATTACAAATAGTCCTTTTTTGTCACATACAAATCCTCTTTTTCAAAAATTGAATTTCTTAAAAATAAAAGATATTGTTAAACTTGAAATGGCAAAAACAATGTTTTGCTTTAATAAAAATTCAGCAAAAAAATAAGTCCCAAACTATTGTAAGTATAACCCAAAAACATCATTATAAAACAAAACTGGCAGCGCAACAAAATTACTTTCAACCTAAAAAGAGAACAGAATTAACTAAAAAGACATTTTCTTACATTGGACCTAAAATATAGCAAGAAGTACCTTTCGAATTAAAGTCACTTTCTTATAATCAATTTAAGAAGAAATTTAAACTTTTTTTAACTTGTCAATATTAAATAAGATGCCACAACAGTTTGATGAAGTCAGCTGGCACATGGAAATTTATTTAATAACAACTAATATTGCTATTTAATCTTCATTGTTTTTCTAAATGTACTGTGTTTTTGTAAGTGTACTGCTGTGTTTTTCTGATAAAAAAAAATTTTTTTTTTGTCCCACTATTTAGAGGGAGGCAGTTGACTAGAAGACCGTATAATCATTTCGCTGCCTTCCTGTGCTTTAAAAACTTTTTTTTCACATATATTGGTGTATTTTTCGTTTTGAAGCACAAAACAAATAAATAGATTGATTGATTGATTGATTGAAGACTTGCATGACACTAGTACAGTTCCGCCATTTTGTTTTCAACGAACTAATAGCAACCATAGTGACGTCACAATAAATGATAGTTATCAAGTTATGTTAGAGAGCTTGTCTCAACTTAATAGAAATGTGTCTTTAAGTCTACCAGCGTTCTGGGAAAAAGAACCCATCGCTTGGTTTAAACGTCTAACGTGCTTAAACGTCTACCGCCTAAATATTTGGCGCCATTAAGTGATGTTATTACAGAGTGTTCGCAATCCATTAATCCTTACGATATTTTGAAGCGTGCTTTAATATCGTGGTATACCTTGTCGGAAGACGCTCAATTAGACAAACTACATAAAATCCAATTAGGTGAAATGTCCCCAGTCGAATTTTTAGCAAAGCTTCGGGGTTCTTTGGTAAGTTTTGATCACAATGAACCTACTTGCAAAAGGCTTATAAAAAAAGGTTTTCTTTGAGGGTAATGATTTGTCAATTACTGTCGGCTTCTGGCGAAATAGACGTTGATTTACTAGCAAAAAAAGCCACTGATATTTTATCTGTAAGCCCCGCCAATCCTCCCACAGATGATAAACCGCAATACAAGGTCAATGAGTATTTTGATAAGCAGTTGGGAAATATGTCGGACGCCGTAGACGAATTAAATCAAAAGCTTGAAAAGTTTACCTCCGACCAGCGTAATAAAGGTTCCGCACCCACATCAACAATTTCTAAGAATGAATTATGTTTTTACCACAACCGTTATGGCAATCGAGCTCATAAATGCATATCCCCTTGCTCTTGGCATGCAAATGACGTAATGTCTCATTCTCAAAAGAATCATTTAAACTGATAGCTCCGGTAAAAAAAGGCGACTTTACCGGAGGAAATAATGAATGCCCAACTCTTACATCGCAACTACTGTACATAAAATGTTCCATTACTAATTTGAAGTTTTTGATTGATACGGGCAGTTCTTGTTCTGTAATTCCTGTGGACCCTAATTCTCGAGATCATCCGCAGGACTATTTGTCTGCTGTTAATGGAAGCTCTGTCCCTACGTTTGGTTGCAAAAATATTATTATTGACCTGGGAGGTCCGGTGCCTTTAAACTGGGAATTTTGCATTGCTGAGACGTTAAAACCCATCATTGGAATAGATTTTTTATCGCACTTTGATATCAAGATTGATCCTAGAAGAGGAAGATTGATATTTCCCGAACACATACCACAATCTGAAAATATTAAATCGTTCTGCTAGTTTCATCGACGTTTTGGTCCTCATGCACAAAAGTGTCGTGATCCTACTGAACTTAAGGCTAGTTTGTGTAATGTCGAACCTCCGGTTTACAACTTAGGAGATTATCAGTTTCTTGAAGCTGAATTTCCCGAGGTCTTCTCTGTTTCGAACTTAAGGCTTCCTCCAAAACATGATATCGTTCACTACATTGAAACAACGGGTCCACCCATCAAACAGCGGCCACGCCATCTTTTTCCCGAAAAACTTGCTGTTTTAAGAAAGGAATTAAGTCAGCTTGAAGAGTTGGGGATAATTAGACCCATTCCTTCCCGTGGGGATCTCCCGTTCATATGGTAAAAAAATCTAACGGATCTTGGCGAGTAGTAGGAGATTATCGGCGTCTGAATCAAGTAACCGTCAAGGACTCTTATTCTATTCCTTTCCTTCATGACTTTACCGAAAATACCGGTATATCCGGTTCCACAATATTTTCCAGCATCGATTCGTTTAAATCATATCACCAAATTCATATTCACCCAGAACAATTGCCAAAACCGCAATTTGCACCCCAGCAGGAAATTGGGAATTTTTAAAGATGTCTATGGGCCTAACTAACGCTGCCCAAACATTCCAACGCTTTATGAACTCTCTGTTACAAGACTTGTCATTTGTCTTTGTCTATATAGATGATATATTAATATTTTCGTCCTCCATTGAAGAACACCGAGCTTATCTTCGGCAAGTATTTGAGCGTCTACAACGCAACCGAATAATCATCAATGCAGCTAAGTGCTTATTTGGCCAAAATCGGCTACGCTTTTTAGGGCATATCGTTTTGGACAAAGGTATCGCCCTTGTTGCATGTAAGGTTGATGCCATAAATTCTTTTTCGACCCCACAGAACGCCCAGTCTTTACGGCGATTTCTGGGCATGGTCAATTTTTATAGAAAGTTTATCCCTCAATGCGCAAAAATTTTGGCCCCTTTAAATTCCCTCCTCCAGGGGATTCCTGCCGGTCGCAATGCAAATCTTTCTTGGAACGAGGAGGTATCAACTGCGTTCGAGGACATAAAAGTAGCAATGCAACACTACTAAATTTTCCTCAGCACGACAGTCCAACAACATTGTAGACGCAAGCGATAAATTCTGTGGTGCTGTACTCAGTCAGATTGACAGTAATGGTTCGCATAGACCATTAGAGTACTTTTCAGCCGCCTTTTCTGATGCCCAAAAACGGTATAGTACTTTTGATAAAGAATTGCTGGCAGCTTATTTGGCAGTACATCATTTCACATATTTCTTAGAGGGACGTCCGTTTACTCTTTACACGGACCACAAACCATTAGTTAATGCTATATCTAGAAAAAAAAACTCCTTTAAGTAACAGGCAAGCTCGACACCTATCGTTTATCTCAGAATTCACAACTGATGTTAGACATATTGAAGGAAAAAACAACGTGGTTGCCGATTGCTTGAGCCGTCCTGAAATCACTGCTGCTCTTTCACCTTCTTTCACAGATTATACCGAGCTGGTTTTAGCACAGAGGGACGATACATTGATTCGCGAGCTCTCTCAATCGATGACTTCATTAAAACTATGTGAACATGCGATTCCTAATTCAGGCCTTTTGTTACTTGGAGACACTATAACAGGAAAAATTTCGCCCCATCATTCCAAATTCATTACGAACCACAATTTTTGAGCGCATGCACAACCTTTCCCACCCAGGCATTAAGGCTACTCAGAAACTCATCGGAGAGCGATTTGTGTGGCCGAATATGAGACGGGATATTGCTGAAAAGTGCCGTACCTGCATTTCTTGCCAACAAACGAAAATTACTCGACATCAAGTTACACCCTTACAGCATTTCAGAACCCCAGATGCCAGATTTTTACATGTACACGTCGATATCGTCGGTCCTCTTCCCGATTCTTCTGGTTACAAATATTTACTGACAGTTGTAGACAGATTTACGCGTTGGCCGGAGGCCATACCCATGAAAGATATCACAGCGCAATCTTGTGGAGATTCTTTTCTTTTACATTGGGTGGCCCGTTTTGGATCTCCTACAATAATCACTACAGATAGAGGGACCCAATTTACGTCTCTCCTTTGGACAAAAATGTGTCAATTTTTGGGTTTGAAATTATGTCACACAACAGCTTTCCATTCGGCTGCAAACGGATTAAACGATCGATTCAATCGCAGTCACAAAGTTGCATTGAAATGTCAATCTTCTCCCGATCTTTGATATTGTTTTGAGTTCAAGCAAAGGACAATTTCTGTTTTGAAGTGATCTAAATTTTTAAACCGCTATATCGATGAACAGCAAGTGCGACCAATTCCCATCGGTATATTAATTCTATTTGATGCGCAGTAGTTTGTCATTCGTCTGAACTCTTTTCGCTTCTTAACTTTCTTTGTTCTACGCGCAGCGGCTTGGCGCTTATCTGTCCTTTTGGCCCTTGTGAACTTTCTCGTTTTAGCTTTTTTTTTTTATTTTATTTTTATTTCAAATATTGATTAGCAGGGGGCCCTCAGAAGATAAATAACGCTCGCCAGAGAAAAGATTCATTTAAGTTGTAAAAATAATTTTGGCCGAAGTGCAGCTAATTGTTTTCGAACTTCGGAATCGCAATCATCAATTTAAGTTATTTGGCTCTCCACATTCCCAAACTTTTGTGAGTACTTTTTATTTGGTTGTTGCATGAATTTCGTTGTAGCTATTTCAGTGACTTATTCGTATATATTATCTATAGGATTACAAGACAAAATAGGAATACTTGTCAATCAAGTTTTTAAAGTGGAGAGAGAGATTCCCGAAAAACAAACTAAATCCAAAACAGTAATCAAAAGTTTAATCAAAAAGTTTAATCTGAAGTTATCAAAGTTGTCAGAAGTGGAAGTTTGTTCAACTTTATCCAAAAGGCTCAATTCAAAATCCGGTGAGTTCGTTCCTTTTTTGTTTAAATATGGCTGAAAATTCGGAACTTTATGAACGCCTGAAAGCCCGTAGAACGTCTCTAAAGGGCTCTGTAACAAGAAAATTAAGAAGGCTATCAGAATTTTCCAAACATGAATTGCTTAATAAAGCCGCGTTTGATCAATGTAACGAGTCTCTGCAACAAACGCTTAATGATTTACGCTCGACTTTGAAACAAATGAGTAAATTAACACTAGAACTACCAAAAGAATTTTATGAAGAAATTAAGAATGATGCAGAAAAGAATGATGAAGCATTAGAAAACTTTGAAGATCAAGCGGTCGATTTAAAATGCGAATTCGATATTGCCTTATCAAAGCGTAACAATTTATCTGCTAACACTAAAGAAATAAGCAAACCAAAATTTAAGCCGAAAGATCTCGCCCCGCCAAAATGGAACGGCAACCTAATAACCTACAACGCCTGGAAACAACAAATTAAAGATTATTTTAAAATAACAAACTTAACTAATGACTCTGAGCAATTAGTTGTTTTACTATATCAAGATGTCTTACCAAATTCGATTCAATTTAACTTAAGAGATTGTACGAATGTAAACCAACAAAATGGAGTTTGGGAAAGATTAGATGCCAAATTCCCTATTAACAGTATACCAAGAGCTATTTTGCAAAACTTAAAAGAAACAAAGCCCATGTCCTCCACTTCCGCTCGCGAAATGCGCAGAGTTTTAGAACAAGTCAAAGATTTTGCCAGACATTCCAAACTCGCTGACCGCGCAGAAGAATTAGCTAGTCAAACTACTATTGATCTAATTGAGCAAAAATTATCGAACAATTTAGTCAGAAGTTTTCGTAGATGGGTCAACAAAGAGCATAAAGATAAATCTATTACGGTCGATCTTTTAATAGTGTTTTTACAAGACGAAACTGAGTTAGAAGAGAGATTACAAACAAAACCACAAACTATCTTCGAAAAACCTAGAAGCGCTACTGTCAATCAATTACGTTCCGATTTCCGTGAATTTTGTAAATTGTGCGATCAATCTCGCCATAGATTTGTTGATTGCGCTGTGTTTTTAAAATACACACCACAACAAAGAACAGAAGCTATGCGTAAACTTGGGAGATGCTTTACTTGCCTTGCGCCGATGCACCGCGCATCTCAAGACTGCCGCTATCGACGACCATGTGCGTCATGTAATTATTCTCATCACTCGATGCTCGCTTGCGTACAGCGCAACTCACCAATTAATCAAGTTAAAACTGTAAATTCTCCTTCTACACCCACTCTTAATGCTTCAGCTGATGAATTTCAGCCTCCAACTTCAAATGTTCGAACAGTGAGTAGATCAGAAAATAACTTAAAATATTCCCCATCAATCATAATTGAAATATTAGATAACAATGGAAAGTGGCGTAAAGCAGTCGCATTGTTAGATTCTGGAAGTGATGTAACTCTAATAAAACGAGATACTGTTCAAAAACTTCACTTAACATCAAATCGCAAACCTTTTATTTTTAAATTTGGTACAGCTGGTGGTGGTTCTTATAGCGAAAATTCTGCAACTCTTTCTTTATGGGTGCGTCGACAAAATCAACCTTCTTCGCGTTTTAATATTACCGCAATCGAACTTGAAAAACCGGCTCATAATATACCTAAGTTTAGTGAACAGCTCTTTGAAGATTGTGCTTATTTAAAATCAATTAAAGACTTTGTGCCCAACCGGGAAACTTCTATTGATATCGTAATCGGCTTCAACTATGCAAATTTAATGAAAGCTTCAGGCTATTTGCAACACCCGCTTAACCCAGATGATAATCCAACAGGTGTTGATACTCCGTTAGGGTGGTACATATATGGCCCTAAAAACCAAAATACTTTAAATGCTGATGAACTTAGCTACGTGCATCATGTTTATGTTGAGCAAAACGCCGAATACTTTCAATCTTTGTATGAGTCTGACGTGTGCGGAGTGAAGCCTACACGAATTTGTGCTTGTTCTGATAAAGAAGTTCTTGAATCGCACTTTCTTAAACACGTAAGAGATACTATTCGACAAACAAAAGAGGGAAGAGTTGAAGTGTCACTTCCCTGGAAAAAAGGCTTTCCAAAATGCTTGCAATTCAACCGTGACGCGGCGCTCGCAAAATTGACGTCACTAGAACGGCGATTAAATAAATCCGGTCTCACTGAATGCTACAGTGAAGAAATGAAACTTATTTTGGACGAGTATGCTGAACCAGTCCCTCAAAGCGATGTCAGCAACAAGAAGGGTTGGTATATCAATCATTTCCCGGTTATGCGACCTGGAAAATCGACATCTTGTCGTATCGTTTGGAACTCTGCGGCTGTTTATAAAGGATTATCACTAAACGACGGTCTTTTTAAAGGCCCAGATTTATTAAACAGCTTGTTTTGCGTTCTTCTTGCCTGGCGTCAGGACCTAGTAGCAATCACAGGTGACATTAAAAAAATGTTCAACCAAATTCAAATATCGGCTGAGGACAGAGTCTATCACAGGTTTTTGTGGCGAAAAAATATCTTCGACTCACCAAAAGACTTCCAGTGGAAGAGACTACCATTCGGTGATAAACCCGCACCTGACCTCTCCATCAGCGCCCTACGTTTTCTAGCTAACAAACATTTGCAGTCATTTCCCTTAGCTTCTCGAGTCATATCTACTCACTGCTATATGGATGACTTAGCCACGTCCTTTCCATCAGACAGTCAAGCACTAAAAGTGAAACAAAACGTCAACTTTATTCTACAATCTGGAAAATTTGCCGTAAAAGGCTGGCATTCAAACTCTTCGCTTGTTGACGAGTTTACTGACACTGCTCAAACTGAAATCCTAGGCCATTGTTGGAACAAAACCAGTGACAATTTTAGACCTAATTTCGAAGTAAACTTGCAAGAGCCAGTCACCAAACGTTCCGTCTTATCTGCAGCTGCAAAGTTGTGGGATCCGCTTGGAATATTTGCTCCCCTTACTCTAAACTTAAGGCTTTTATTGCAATCATTGTGGCAATTGGGAATATCCTGGGACGCAACACTTCCAAATTCGATAATTCAACGTTGCAAGCAAATACTAAACCAAATTTCCGTCCTCCAAAACTTTCAAATTCCCCGGCGTCTTAAACCGAATCTGATAACAGGACCTGCTCAACTTCACGGGTTTTGCGATGGAGGAGAACAAGCTTATGGAGCCGTCATTTGGTTAAGGTGGCCCTCTGGTCAAACCTACGATTTGAAATTTGTAGCTTCTAAAGCGTACGTCGCACCCCTTAAGAAAAAATCTATCCCGAGGCTCGAACTAATGGCAGCTGTTATTCTTGTTAGGCTAGTAACTACCGTTACATCCGTAATTAAAATTTCCGAAATGACTTTATGGACTGATAGCGCAACTGTGTTACATTGGTTACACTTACCTTCATCAAACTTTAAGCCCTTTGTCTCAACTCGTATACAAGAAATCAAAGAAGCCATACCTGAAGCCCCTAATTGTTTTCGTTATGTCAAATCAAGCTTAAACCCAGCTGACGTGCTCACTAAACCAATTGAAAAATTTAAACTTTTATCATGGCATGAAGGACCGCAGTTTTTGACACAAGCTAAGGAAAATTGGCCTTGTTTTCTACCTACCAAAAACATAGCTTTGTCCAATGAAGAAGAGAAAAAAAATCTTAGCAATAAATTCATGTGCCACTAATGTTGATAATTTTGAAAATCATCTGTTGAAGCGCACAAGCTCCTGGTCGAAATTGATCCGAATTACAGCTTGGTTAAAAAGAGTCAAACTTAATCAAAATTCTAGATCTGCTGTTTTAACTGCTGACGAACTGTATTATGCTAAGTTTAATTTGTTTTGGCTCGCGCAGAGTGATTTGAGAACTGCGAAATATCAAAGCATGAGAAAGAAATTAAACCTCACACCCTCAACCGAGGAATTAGGACTTTTACGTATCCATGGACGGTTAAATAATTTTTCATGTGATGAGACTGTTACGAACCCAATCGCTTTAAGTTCCAAAAGCAAAATTACTAAGCTGTACGCCGAATATATGCATGAAAACCTAGGACACCAAGGTTACCGCGTGGTAATAATTAACCTCCGACAGAACGGCATTCATATATTACGCGGCAAGCAACTACTTAAATCTATAGCCGAAAAATGCATCAAGTGTCGTATTGCGCGACGTAAATTGATGGAACAACAAATGGGTCAATTACCACCTTTCCGCCTTAAATGTCATAGCCCACCATTCAGTTCTGTATCACTTGACATGTTTGGCCCAATAAAGATCAAGAAAACCAGAAATGTGACCACGTTGGGATGTGTACTAGTAATAGCATGTAACACGACTAGGGTCATCCATCTTGAAATTGCTGACACACAATGTACGAATGACTTTCTACTAGCGTGGCGACGATTTGTTACGAAGCGCGGAATTCATCCCAACCATGTTTACAGCGATCAAGGCAAATCTTTTGTGGGAGCTCAACTTCCGTTAAAAAAGTGGCTATCTGATTGGGACAAACAAATTATTCATGAAAATATGGCTAAAAAACACACAGAATTTCATTTTTCTTGGGATTTTAATACTCCCAAAGCAAGTCATATGAATGGCTCAATTGAATCATTAATTTCTAGCTGTCGTAAAGCATTTAACGCTACATCAAATTACTTAAAACGCTCTTACACCTTTTCAGAATGGGAGACCATTGTCGCCGAAGCGAACTATCTAGTGAATTCTCGACCATTATTTCCGAAGAATGTCGAAGACCTTGACGAAGAACCAATCACCGGAAACTCATTGTTGTTTCCGTACAAACAATGCTCTATACCACAATCGTCAAACAACGAATCAATCAACCCGAGACTCTACGCCAAAGCTGCTCAAGCCTTTATCAACCAATTCTGGGAATCCTGGCTACGTAATATGCCTCCGCATTTGTTATTTCGATCAAAATGGTTTCGACCTCGTCAAAACTTAGAAGTCGGCGATTACGTGATCGTGCTCGAACCGGGTCTTAAAGGTCAAACCGCACCGAGAGGACTGTGGGAACACGCTATTATCACCGAAGTTTTCCCCGGCAATGATGGGCTTGTTCGAAAAGCTAAATTAAGACTCTCAGGACAGCGGCAGCTGACGCGACCAATCCACAAACTTTGCTTGATAGCAACCTTCAAGGAACTAAATTGTCCTGAAAATCAATGATTGTGTTATTTTGTTATTTCTTGTTTTGCTTGCTCGTTTCGTGTTCTTCTTTTCGTTGCTCACTAGTTCAGTTAGTTCCGCACTGGGGGGGAGTGTTTTGAGTTCAAGCAAAGGACAATTTCTGTTTTGAAGTGATCTAAATTTTTAAACCGCTATATCGATGAACAGCAAGTGCGACCAATTCCCATCGGTATATTAATTCTATTTGATGCGCAGTAGTTTGTCATTCGTCTGAACTCTTTTCGCTTCTTAACTTTCTTTGTTCTACGCGCAGCGGCTTGGCGCTTATCTGTCCTTTTGGCCCTTGTGAACTTTCTCGTTTTAGCTTTTTTTTTTTATTTTATTTTTATTTCAAATATTGATTAGCAGGGGGCCCTCAGAAGATAAATAACGCTCGCCAGAGAAAAGATTCATTTAAGTTGTAAAAATAATTTTGGCCGAAGTGCAGCTAATTGTTTTCGAACTTCGGAATCGCAATCATCAATTTAAGTTATTTGGCTCTCCACATTCCCAAACTTTTGTGAGTACTTTTTATTTGGTTGTTGCATGAATTTCGTTGTAGCTATTTCAGTGACTTATTCGTATATATTATCTATAGGATTACAAGACAAAATAGGAATACTTGTCAATCAAGTTTTTAAAGTGGAGAGAGAGATTCCCGAAAAACAAACTAAATCCAAAACAGATATCAAAACTTGAGTCTTGTACTCTTAGGCTTGCAATCGGCCATAAAAGAGGATATGGGGTGTGCTGCAGTTGAAATGGCTTTAGGGACTTCTATACGACTCCCCGGGGAATATTTTGAAAATTCGACTCCTGTAGAGTTGTCCGAGGAAAACACAGTCCAACCAACTTCACAGTATGCTAAGACACTTTGTTCTTTCATGAGCTCATGACGTTATACTGTATTACGTCATCTTAAAAAACAACAAACTTATGTCGACCCACTTCTTTTCCGGTGTTCCCAAGTATTTGTTCGCATTAACAATGTAAAATCTCCGTTGCAACCACCTTATTCGGGACCTTATTTTGTACTTGAACGACACGATAAATATTTTGTCATCGAAAAAGACGGTCACACCGACATCGTAACAATTGATCGTTTAAAACCGGCCCTTGTTGAGCTTATATCTCCCACTGGCTCCTCTGTCGGGTGGGAACTTCCGAAACTCTATCTTTTTCGCCCACATCTTCGAGTGATATTGATAACATTTTTGCGGGAGACCTAGGCAAAATCCCCGCTAATCGCGTTTACTCCCGCAGAGGCAGACTAATTACAAAACCTATACGCTATCGGGACTAGTTTTTATTTATTTATTTTTTTTCGATGTCTTGTTTGGTTCGACGTTTTAATCACGTGTTGCATTTTGCGTGTTTACTTGTACAGTGTGATTTTTTTTGCCTCTGTCGGTGCACATAGAATTTTGTACTATTTTCTATTGCAATTGCTTATTTATTTATTTTTTTCTTTCAGTGGTATTTACCTTATTGCAGCTGTACCACTTAGGGGGGGAGATGTGTAGCGATCGCCGCATTTTTACGCTTGTGTATATTTTTGTTCGTTTATTGATTTTTTTCTTTTTGGATAGAAAACGAGAGAGTCTTGCGTTGTAAAAAGCACATGTAGAAAAGTTCTTGTACTGTTGGCTTTAAAAATAAAGAAAATCTGTAAAAGTCTGTGAAATTTACATGTAGCTAGATATATATATAAACTCTAACCGCTACACGATCAACTCCCTTAATCCGATGGTGGAATTGCATTGCCGTGCATCGGTGCAAAAGCTTCTACCGCTTATCTTCGGCAATTCATCTACTTACTTAAAACACCAAGTCCTTCTGCACAATTTTGGATGACCTACGCAATTTATAACCTTGGTACTAACATAATTCCTTTTTAACCTGATTTATATACAAATTCTCAACCTCATCGACCAAACCCAAATCCTTACTGGAAAAAAATTCTTATACTCTTAGTCAAAATCAATGCTAAACCTGAGACTCTTTTAAAACTATCTTTCAAACAACTATACAGGGTATCCCTAAAGTCTCTTTACAATTTAAAAAAATTATTACAATGCGAAATGATGAGATATCGCAATGAGGGTTGTTTTATGTTAATCAGTATTTCATAAAGTTTTTATTGACACTAAAATTTATTGTTTCAGATAAAATTTCTTAATTAAAATTTCTTATGTTGAATGATTGAGTTATATGAACTGAATCCCCATAAAATGACTACTGCTCAAGAAAAAGCGCAATGTGTATCCTCGTTCATTGAGACAAAATCAGATGTTCAGACCCAGCGAAACTACAGAAGTAAATATGGAAGAGACCCACCATCACGTCCTTCAATTCGTTTATGGCACAAGAAATTTATGGAGACGGGGACAGTGTCCGATACAAGGAGGAGTGAGTGGGCGACCAAGAACATCTGAAGAAAACATCGAGCGTATAAGGCAAGCTTTCAACGTTCTCCTATGAAGTCCATCCGTACTGCTGCAAGACAATTGGAACTACCACGTTCAACAGTGCACAGGGTGTCTTCCATACTTACTTCTGTCGTTTCGCTGGGTCTGAACATCTGATTTTGTCTCAATGAACGAGAATACACATCAGGGTTGCGGAGTCGGAGTCGGAGTCAGATTGTTAAGAGGACTAGGAGTCGGAGTCGGAGTCGGAATATTTTATCCGACTCCGACTCCTCATGTCCAATTTCTTTACATATTAGTGATGTTAACCGCGCAACTTATGCGGCCGCGCGCGGCAGTGGAGTGCAGTGGAGTAATTTTTTTAACAAAAGCTTGCCGCGTATTGCGCGACACAGCGTGCAACTCATAAAAAGTTTAGGCCTACATTTTAATTTGTAAGCAAATAGTATTTTGGGTAATGGTATGCTCGGGCAGCCGATTTAGTTGCTTCCCTTTCTTCAATCCAATGACAGGAAGCAAATGCCAGGTGCATCATCAATTACTACCCAAAGCAGCCTCTGTCTATAGTACAGTGGTATCTTGACATACGAGTTTAGTTTGTTCCGTGACGGAGCTCGTACCTCAATTTGCTCGTAATGCAAAGCGAATTTTTCCATTGAAATTAATGTAAATGCCATTAATCCGTTTCAGCCTCCAAAATGCCCCCCCATTTTTTATTTTGACGTGTCTTTAAATAAGTACTTCCTCCAACACAAGCAAGTGTTGAACGTCTGTTTTCATCACTAAGGCTCATTAGAACAGACCAAAGAAGAAACTCACAGAAGCAATTTTGCTTTTATGAGCAAATTATTAAATTAAAATTTTGAAAATTAAAACTTACTCTTCTTGCTCTATTCTTTCAAAAAAATATCAACCAAAAGTTTAGAACCAAGGTAAATTTTTTAATAATCTCCTAATATGAATGTCAATAAACGGCAGGGAACCTGCATGTTCAGTCTCGTACAAAAGTACAATAATTGAAATATTCATAAGATAGAAACTGCAGACCCCCTTTTATTTTGTTTACAAAATCCGAGAAAATTCACATGTATATTCTTGCTACATATCAACATATAACCATGAATTACTGTGAAGAAGATGGACTCCATGCCATCAAACTAAGGGCTGAAGTTTATTTGAGAGAAATAAGAATGAGTTTATTATTGGTATGGAAATGTTAACATTTTTCTCTGGAGTTTCTTTATATGCAGTGGGTGATTCAGGAAAATTCTAAAATTAGTCGCATTTTATTGTTTTTCTTGTACTGTAGTCTATAATTGTGGGTTTAAATTTTTAATTCTTTTACATATGGTCTTTTGTTTCTTTTGCTTTTATAAACTTTTGTTTTCAAATTTTCATTGTCAATAAATTCCATAGTTATTACTAACATTTGTAAAAAAATTTACAATTATAAAATATTCATATTTACGTTTTAACTTCATTACCTACTGATAAAAACGAAACTAAGCCACCTAAAACAAGAAGCACCAGACTCAAATTTTGCTCTTGTTAAAGCTCGTCAGTGATGCATACTTCATTAAGTTTCGAACCGACTAGATGTAGTCCTACACGCAGGAGACAACACTCAGGGTCTAGTTCTACACCCAGGCCTTACACAAGTCGTTAATTGTATTAACATTAAGGTTTGTCGTTGGTTCGATTTACCATGAGAAAAATAATAACTGTAAAATAGACTAGAGATAACACAAATATCCATAAAATATTGATACTTTGATGTTCAGAAAATGTGATAAGGATTAAGTATAAAATATATATTTAGTTTTGAGTTTTGTATGCCACTTCGAGTTAGTTTTTTAAATTTGATTTGAATTAATGTTTCATTCAAACACAGTAAGAATTATAGTTAATGGGTTGTGTATATAATATAATTATATGTATATATGTATTTATCAAAACATAAATATAGCAAAAAAACATGTTATATTAAAATAGTCCCAACAGACTGTTTCGCCTGTGAGGCTTGTCAGGGAACACAACAATTAAAAAAAGCAATATTATTTACGTTGAAAGAAATAAAATAAGCAAAAATTAAAAGTTAAAATAAATTTTACGCTTCAGATGAAAACTCGCATCTTAGAAAAATAGCGCTACAAAAAGTTTGGGTTTAAACAATTATTTTACTCAAGTTAGTGTTTGATTATTAAATAATTACTTTTGTCACAAGATATTAAAAGAAAATATGCTTTAATGTTGCGCATACTCGTAGATGTATTAAACTTGACCAAGGTGCCGAAAAGATTAAAGTGTAGAAAAGTTAGGGATCATTAGTTAAGAGCAAGTGTTATAAAAATTTTTTTATACTGTATAAAACAGGGGTGTCCAATCCGTGGCCCGCGTAAGGGTTTTGAGTGGCTTGCGCAATATTTTTCAAATAGCTCTGTCCCGCCCATTTTGGCAGAAATCCAGCCAGAAATCAAAGACAGATTTTATATGCAGACCTCCTTTTATCTTGTTTTCTTCCAAGGTCGCTAGTTTTCAAAGAAAATTATGAAATCCGAGATTGATTTGTGGTAAAAATCTTTTGTTTTTAGAAAAAAAGGAATGAAATTCAGAAAATTGGGGAATGATTCAAATTGAAGACCCTTTTTTTAGAGATCACTACGATTTTGGGACAAAAATTGGGGTGGTTTATTTGTTTGGCCCGCCAGTATTTTTGATAAGCCAAAATGGCTCTCGGATCAAAAAAGGTTGGACGCCCCTAGTATAAAACATTAGTATGGATCAATCGTTAAAAGAGAGTGTTATAAAAACATTTTTTTTATAAAAAGATTCTTTTATAACACTTTCTTTTAACTAATGATCCAAAAACTTTTTACGCTTTACCGGTAATCTTTTCGGCAGCTTGGTCAAGTTTAAGAATACATCTAGGTGCAACATTACAGCATGTTTTCTTTTAATATCTCGTAACAAAAGTAATTATTTGCTAATTAATCACTTACTTTAGTAGAATAATTGTTGAAACCCAAACTTTTGGTGGCGTTATTTTTCTAAGATGCGAGTTTTCATCTGAAGCGTAAAAATTTATTTTAACTGTGTCTCCTGATAAGCCTTACAAGTAAAACAGTCTGTTGGGACTATTTTAATAAAATGTGTTTTTTAAGATTTGTGTTTGATATTCAGGAATAATCATTCTGACTATTGAAGCCATTGAGCACTCTTCTGAAAAGCACCAGTAATTTGCTGCGTACTCATATACATAATTTTTTAAAGTAAATATCTTTTTATGTATTTAAAAAACCTGACTTATTTTGTGCAACTGTCAACTCGAATGGATGATTTTTGCTTAGTTAAATCTAATTTAAGATAAATACTTTGCCCATACTAGGGAGTCGGAGTCGGGAATCGGAGTCGGAGACGGCATTTTAGAAATTCTTGGAGTCGGAGTCGGATCTTAATCTTCCAACTCCGCAACTCTGATACACATTGCGCTTTTTCTTGAGCAGTAGTCATTTTATGGGGATTCAGTTCATATAACTCAATCATTCAACATAAGAAATTTTAATTAAGAAATTTTATCTGAAACAATAAATTTTAGTGTCAATAAAAACTTTATGAAATACTGATTAACATAAAACAACCCTCATTGCGATATCTCATCATTTTCGCATTGCAATAATTTTTTTAAATTGTAAAGAGACTTTAGGGACACTCTGTATCTTTATCTATTAAAGCCTGAAACAAATTCTTTACCCAACCTTCCTACAAAATTTAACTTTCCTTCAACCCACAATTGGCTCCGACACACAGATCAGACCATCATCAGACCGGATCTAGGACTAGTGCCCGACTGACATGTGCCCGACGGCGACATGCCCGACAGACATTTTCCCGATGGACACCTGCCCGAATAAATAGTGCCCGATGGACAAATGCCCGATTAGGACAATTGCCCGATTATGAAATTTGCCCGAATAGGAAATTTTCCCGATTATTAAATTTGCCCGAATAGGAAATTTGCCTGATTATTAAATTTGCCCGAATAGGAAATTTGCCCGATTAGGAAATTTGCCTGATTATTAAATTTGCCCGAATAGGAAATTTGCCCGATTAGGAAATTTGCCCGATTAGGAAATTTGCCCGAATCGATAAAACACCCGATTAGATAAAGTGAACGAAGGTTTATACATATACAACCGCTCTTTTAGTTTCTCTTCAGTCTGTTAAAGTTTTTTACTCTTGTAAGCAGTCATGGAATTTGTGAAAACTCAACGTGGTGGATTGAAGCTGTGCTATAATGGTTACCTATATGTTAAGAACAAGGAATTGCCGTCTGGAAATACGTTTTACGAATGTGAACGCCGCCGACGCAACAACTGCAAGGCCAAAATTACTTTGCGTGGTGATCAAATAATAAGAGAGACACATGAACACACTCACGCTCCAGATATTATTCGTCAAGATCTTCTATCTTTACGTGAAGAAATGAAGGAACAAGCTATTAAAACCCAACAATCATCACAACAGATTCTATGTCAAACGTTACAGAATGTCTCGGAAGGAGTCTCTAGTCAACTACCGTCTATGAGCACAATTAGACGTTCTATCAGAAGATATAAACAAGCTGTACATGCTCCACATCCCATACCAAGAAATTTGTGTGAGATGGCCATTCCAGATGAATACAAAAGAACATGCAACGAAGACAATTTCTTACTTTACGACAGTGGACCTGGTGAGAATCGTATACTTTTGTTTTCAACCGAGAAAAATATGCAACTCTTACAATCTTCGAGTGAGTGGTTTTGCGATGGTACCTTCAAAGTTGTACCTGAACTGTTTTACCAACTGTATTCAATTCATTGTTTAGTTTCTAAAAGAACGATGCCATGTGTTTTTGCATTATTACCAAATAAACGACAATCCACTTATGAAGAACTGTTCAACCAACTTCGGGCTGTTAATGCTCGACTTAATCCATCTGCAATTATGATTGATTATGAAAAAGCTGCAATGAATGCAATATCAAATGTTTTTCCAAATGCAAATATAAAGGGCTGTTTTTTTCACCTCTCGCAAGCTATTTATCGGAAGGTACAAACAGAAGGGTTGCAATCAAGATATCAGAGCGATGCTGAGTTTGCCATAAGCATTCGAATGATACCAGCACTGGCTTTTGTGCCATCAGACAGTGTTGTGCAAGCTTTTGAACACTTACAAGAAAGTATGTGCGAAGAAGCAGATGGAGTAATTAACTACTTTGAAGATACTTTTATCGGCAGGAGACGCCGACGTAATAGAGGAAACCCACTATTTCCTATTTGTATGTGGAATATGCATGATCGCGTATGCGATGATTTGCCACGAACAATCAATTCCTTGGAAGGATGGCACAACCATTTACAGGCGAATATAACCTCAAGTCATCCCAATATCTGGCGTTTTCTTCAGGTACTGAAGACTGAACAAGCTCTTAACGATACAATCATCAACCAAATGTTGGCAGGATAAGAGCCTCCCTCAAAAAGAAAAAAATATCAAGATGCAACCAAAAGGATAGCAAACATTGTGCAAGATTATGAAAATCGAGAAATAGTAGATTTTTTGAGAGGAATAGCTCACAATTTAAAATTTTAGTTGCCTTTTGTATGAATTGCCTTTTTTATCAATGACATATTCTTTTTATTCAGTGTACTCTATTCGTATTCTTCAGTGTACTTTTATTCAATATTCTTGAAGTGCATAATAAATTCTACTTTTATTCAATATTCTTGAAGTGCATAATAAATTCTCGCAAATTTCCTATTCGGGCAAATTTCATAATCGGGCAATTGTCCTAATCGGGCATTTGTCCATCGGGCACTATTTATTCGGGCAGGTGTCCATCGGGAAAATGTCCGTCGGGCATGTCGCCGTCGGGCACATGTCAGTCGGGAACTTGTCCTGATACCCATCAGCCCATCTTCCTCTCTTTTCTCAAATTACGAAAAAGAAATAGCTTTTAGAACAATCTATAAAGGCTATTCATGGGCATGTTTTTTCGTTAAACATAACATAAAACCCCGTAACCCTAATGATTTCTTACGCAAAATGTGCCGTTCTAAAACTAATGACCCTTACCATCTATTCTCTGAATGCCCACCAATCGAACAATTAAGTCTATCCCTAGAACCCCCATTAGCAAAAACGATTCAAAAACAAATTTCTATAACCAAAAATGTCATTTTCTTCAATTACACGGCACTAAAAAAACTGCCCCAAATAATAATAACAAAAATGTCTTCCCTCATTCGAATGCATGCCCTTGAACTTGGTAATTTAACTGAAACATATAACACTCAAATATCACCAACTTTACTAAATGAAACTCACTACAAAATCAAGTGTAAATTTAAATCATTCACTGAAAAAATCTCTTATAACCCTAACTGGTACATACTTATTACTTTAAACACAATTGGATATAATGCTTTCATTAATGTTACTTATTATACATTGTACTCCGAAATCATCCATTTGTGTTTACAAAGCTAAGTGATTTGATAATTTTTTTTCTCATTCTGCTAATTTTGTTTCTCAGAAAAAAAAAGACTATAAACAAAAATTGTATATTGAATTACAATTTCGTCACTTTTTTTATGCGTTTCTTTTATTATTTATGTGTTAAAAAAAAAAAAAAAAAAAAATCAACTGCCGGACGCGTCCAATCTTTTATAAGCAACTTAACGAGGAACCGTCACGTGATCAGCACGAAGCCAAGTGGAACATTCTAACGGTTCGTTGGATAGTTTGCTACAGATCTAAAGGCCTACACTAACTAATTTCGTTTGAATAAAGATTGTGTTTAATTCAAGTCGTGAATTTAGTAAGTTATAAGGAAGAGGTAGGATTGGAGAGATTCTTTCAACAAACTTTTCCGAAGATATTCACCAACCAGAAGAAGACGGACTTTCTAAAGTGGTGCAGCACCTTTGTGAAGAAAGCATTATTATTTTTGACGTCACTAGGTCATTAATAGCCGTGATTTTGACCAAGCCGGTCAATTTGACAGTTGGCAGTAAAGTCAACAGACTCTTTAAATAAAGTCTAGAGATACATAAAGCTGCATGGAGACTTTTAAAATACAGTATTGTTTAGAGATGCACGAAACCGCATGGAGCCACAGTGTAAACTGAAAATATGACAGGAGCTGCATGGAGACTCTTTAAATAAAGTCTAGAGATGCAAGAAGCCACATGAAGACCTTTAAAATAAAGTTTAGAAATACATGGAACCCACAGCCGTATCTGCCGGAGAGGGGCAGGGGGACAATTTCTCCCCAAGTTTCCATGATTTGGGCAAAATTCAAATTTTTCGGGCAGTGACAAAAAATATTAGGACAAAAGCATAATTTTTCTGCAGCGATAGGAAAAATTTGGGCAAAATCAGGAGTTTTAGGGCATGACATTGATCGACTGCAAAAAATAGTTAACAAATTTAAGTGAAGATCTTTTTTTTTACAGATCACCATGATTTTAGGACAAACTTTGTTCTACGTCTGAGAATCTCAGACCATTTTTTTGTCCTATCGGTAATGTACTACAAAATCAAGATTTTGGCAAACATCACAAAATTTGGGCAAAACTTCATTGCCTCCCCAAATTTTTTTGGCTGCTACGCCTATGATGGAACCACATGGAGACCTTTTGCCGGCAAGCTGCTTGCCAGTATTCAGCTTAGGCTACTGGTATAAATAAAAACGAAAAAAACAAAATAAAAATATTTAACAAGACTCCAATATTTTGCACCTCCGTTAGCAGGTAAGAAAAATAGCTTAATATTGGTACAACTCAGAAAAAATGCTAGAAAAAAAATCGGACAAAGGCAGCGAAAACGACCGCATCGAACAATGAACAAACTTACAAAATAAATAATTAGAATGAACATTGACCGCATCAAACAATGAACAAACTACAAAACAATTGAAATCTTATAAAAACCTTTTGTTGTGAAAAATTGTCACTTTTTACCAATGCTCCTCAACCTTTTGCGGCGACCCAATTTTTAAGTAAAAATAGATACGTAAAGAGCTTCTTTGTGGTACAGAATTTTAATATCGCTTTAAACAAAGTCGATTTTTTCGGAGCCATAAGCTTTTCGTGACGCTCTCATCAGTGGCAATCGCGTCAAATGGGACGAACCAGAGAAAATCAAAGTATTTATAGTCTCAACAGTTGGGAGAAAGGTGCTGCAGTCTCGGAAAGGAGAAAAGCACAATTGCACAGTGTGGTGCAATACAGGATGTTCTCGGAAAGGAGAAACGCACTATGTGCAATTACCCAGGAGAAACACTGTTACTCGCAACTTAGGTTATTTGAAAAGTTTCAATGTGTAAACAAATTCCTTTTGCTTACATAAAACCGGATGTTTGGTTTTGATAAAAGTTGCCTCGAGTAGACACAGATGGAACGAGTTGCGTGCCACAGCAAGAATTTTAAAACGTTTGTTGTTATAGTTTGCAGCACATTGTTCGTTGTCAAGCAAGTGTTGTCCTATGGCAGAGTCACAATCTGGATTGTTACGTTTTAGCTTACAGGATCTGCCAGGTTGAGATCGTGTAGGACGCTTCGTTTGCTGTTGTAGCCATTTAGGAACATGCTGCTTGATTCTATCTTGTAGTCGCTGTGATGTTCGTCCTACGTACCTACTGTCACAGTGGCACGAATATTCATAAACAACGGAGCTTTTCAGCGTGGTAGGTAAAACATCTTTGCGGGCTACAGGCAACATGCGTTTCGATGTAAATACAACTCTGGTGGTAACGGAGCCATAGCAGCTTTCAACAGCCGTTTTGACGTTTTTATCAAGACCAATGGAAGCTTTCCCTATCCAAGGAACTCTCAAATATACGGGACACTTCTCAGGACCAAATCGTTTGGGCATAGAAAACTGAGCAATTTTCTTGGAAATGTTGCAGTCAATAATAGATTCAGGATAACCATTGTCCAATAGAATGTTCTTGATATGCTTAATTTCTTCGTTTAATTTAGATTTCGTGCATATCATAAGTGCCCGGTGTACCAAAGTTGATATAAGATTTGTTTTTTGTTTAGTGGGACTGAAAGATTCCCAACGTAAGTACTGTCCAGTAAAGGTAGGTTTTCTATACACACTTGTTTCAAAACCGGTAGCTGTTCGTTCCACGTTAACGTCGAGAAACGGTAAACAATTATTTTTCTCTTTCTCAAAGGTAAATTTGAGAGAAGGATGGAGA